>BSBK01006158.1:102500-365259 GCA_027943335.1 Chamaecyparis obtusa | reverse complement strand
ACAACATTCTTCTCTACATAATCAAGAAACATGGCCTTAACATTAGCCACAGAAATATCCATGTCAATAGTCCTCCATCTAAATGTTCCTAACATTGTACTAGCTAAGCTCTGATAAAATGTGCCAATTGAGGTGTCATCATAGGAGTTGTATGATTCATCCTTCTGATTCATACTCATAAGATCACTGCGAATGGATGCCAACCTCTCCCTATTAGGGAGAACAACAATATTTTTCAACATTTGCTCTAGCTGAGCTAGAGCAACATGCAATCTAGAAATAGTCTATTGTCTATGATTCTCCCTACTCTGGGGAGTACCATGAGATGATGCATGTGATGCATGGTCACTATCACAAGCTACCCCTATCTGGGTTAGGTTTCCTAGCCTACCCTAGAGTATTGGAATGAGGAGGTCTTTAAGGGTTTGGCCTCTTCTTTTGGAGGTGATCTCCTCTCGATTGACCCTATGATGGCTGCCAAGTCTAGACTGATTTTTGCTAGGATCTGTGTCAACATTGGCTAGTTTGACAATCTCTCTTCAATGATTAATATTAACTCCAAACTGGGTTGTGGAAGCAGGAAGTGATTTTTGAATCTCTCCCTTTTACTTGTTTTGTTTGCCATAAAATGGTTCACTAGGCCAAGCATTGTCCAAAGAAAACCCCTAAGGTTACTAAGCCCATGGATCCTGATCCTAAACCATAGAAGTCCACTAGATAGGTCTGGAAGGAAGTGAAATCTTAGGCTATGGAAGATAGTGTCAGTAATAATAAAGAAGATCCGGTTTTGGAAGAAGTTGAGAAGGTGGATTCAAATTCTCTCCCAGACTTGGAGGAAGGGGAACTGGTTGAACTAGTTTCTCATGTCTTTGATTATCTTGCTAGCTCCTCTATGGAAGCTATCTCCATCATAGGTAATCCTATTAATGAGTCTGTTCCAATGGTAGTGTTGGTTCCTATTTAGGGTGACACTACTAATGTCTTTCTGAGTGGCACTCTGAAAGTTAGAGCGTCTTTGGAGGAACTAAAATCGGATGAAGATGATTCCTCTTCTATTCTTGACACTTTGTCGGGGAGTGGTGAGGAGGATACCATTGTTGGTGATGATCTCTTAGTAGATCGAAATCATGAAGAACCTTGGATGGTTCCAAAGGGGAGGGGAAAAAAGCACAAGTTAACCACCCCTGGATCCAAGGGTGTCACTACCTGAAGCAAAGAAGATCTAGGAACTAAGGCCCTTAAGGTGGATGTTGGATCTCAGAAAAAAACTCAAGGTAGAAGCACCCACAAAGAGATTAGAGAAAGAGAAAGCAAAAAGGACATTGCAGATGGCAAGCAGCTGACCATCCAGGGAGTTTGTACTCCGGTTAAGAAATGAAATTCATCTCATGGAACATCAGAGGGTTAAATGCCCCTCATAAGCAAGACATCCTTAGGAATCTAGTAAGAGACCATAAACCTAATATTATTTTTGTCCAAGAAACTAAGATGGTGAAAGATAAGGTAGAGAAGATTTATATTTTAAAAAATGGTAGTGTGGCGGGCTCAAGCTCTAAAGGGGCTTTGGGAGAGGTTTCTATTTTTTGGAATTAGAATCATGTTAGTGGGGCTATGATTATGGATAATCTAAATTTATTAAGCATTAAATTTATCCATGTCAAGTTGGACTTTGAATGGGTAGCTACTAATATCTATGCCCCTAACTCTAAAGCTGGAAGGTCCCAGTTTTGGAAAAGGGTTGAGAACCAAATAATGTTTTTTCAAGATTTTCCCTGGTTGGTTATAGGTGACTTCAACTATCATTTGAAAGAAAATGAGAAGTTCAGTGGAGTGGATAGTCAGAGTCAACTTGATGGTAGAGTTGAGTTAATGGATTTTGTCAATAACAAGCTCTCTTTGACTTGGAGCTTTAGGGGGTTAATTATACCTGGTCGAACAAATGAATTGGTCAAGACCTCATTCAAGTTCGGTTAGAATGAGCTTTGATTTCTGGCTGCTGGTTCAAAAGCTTTGGTTGTTCTTTGTCTTCGCTTATGAAGATCGGTTCTGATCACTTCCCTATATCTTTTAGTGCTAATTCAATTGGGGCTAAGAGTAACCCACCTTTTAGATTTGAGAAAATGTGGATTGATCACCTGGAGATAGAATAGGAGATCAAAGGCTGGTGTAATGTTAATATAAAGGGAACCACAATGTTTAGGGTGGTCAAAAAGCTCCAAAATTTAAAACAGAATGTCAAATCTTGGAGCAAAGAAGCTTTTGGTGATATCTTCAAATCCAAGATTATGCTGAAAAGGGACCTTGATATTATTCAGGAGACTATTCAACACTCTGGTCTATCCCAAGAACTCAGGGATAAGAGGAGAGTATCCTTGCCAAGACTCATGATATTATCTCCAAGGAGGAAAAGTACTAGAGACAAAGATCTAGATCGATTTGGCTTAAAGCTGGAGACAAGAATACCAGATTCTTCAATATGTTAGCCTCTAAACATAGAGCTTCTAACAGGATTTCCAAGCTTAAAGTGGCGGCTGGAGAGGTTAGTAACAATAAGGACATTTCTTTGGCTATGGTTGACTTCTTCTCCTTTCTTTTATCTAAAGATTTGAATCTTCACTTGGAGAATCAAGATGTTCTTCTTGATTCCATTCCTTCCATTATTGATGAGGCTACCAACAAACTTCTTACTGCTATCCCTTCCTCGAAAGAAGTCAAGACTGTTGTTTTTTTCTTTTGAAGGTGATAAATCCTTGGGTCCAGATGGGTTCCTTATGTTCTTTTTTCACAAATTCTGGGATATTATTGGTAAGGACATTTGTAACGCGGTTAAAGAATTATTTGTCTCAAGATCTTTGTTGAAATAAATTAATGCTACTTTTATTGTTCTGATACCAAAGAAGCATGGGTTGATTCGATGGATTCCTTCAGACCAATTAGTTTGTGTAATTCAGTGTACAAGATTTTATCCAAGGTTATTACCCTCAGACTGCTGGCTATTCTTCCAAAGATCATCTCTCCTCATCAAAGTGGGTTTGTTCCTGTCAAACATATCCTTGATTCAATTATGAAGGTTCATGAGGTTATTCATTCCACTCAAGTTTCTCACAACTCCAGTTTTCTGTTGAAACTTGATCTCTCTAAGGCTTATGATCAGGTGGACTGGGATTTGATGATCAAGGTGATGAAATCTTTTGGCTTCTGTATCAAATTTCTCAAGTTGATCTTCCAGCTCATCAGTACCTCTTCGGCTGCTATCATGGTTAATGGTTCCCCCTCCAAATTTTTCAAACCTTCCAGGGGGCTTCAGCAAGGAGATTCCTTGTCTCCTATCCTTTTTTCTATCATGGCAGAATGTCTTGGTCGTTATCTTCACAATTTAGTCTCCATATGTTCTATCAAGGGCATATCTCCATCTTCTATTTCTAGGTCGTGTTCCCATGAACAATTTTTGGATGACACTATCATTATGTGGTATTCATCCATCCAGGAGGCTAGGGTTATCAAGCAGGCTCTATCCAATTATTCCTTGGGTACTGGACAAATTGTCAATTGGGATAAGAGTTCTCTATTCTTTATCAACACGCTTGTGGATAGACAGAACATAATAGCTAGAATCATTGGTTGTAGAATTGATACCTTACCTGCTACCTGTCTCAGCCTTCCTTTAGGTCTCAAACCTCCTGATTCTTTTTGGGCTGGCATTTTGGACAAATTCAATAGGAAGCTTTTTTGGCTGGAAAGGAGCGCTGCTTAGTCAAGCGGGTAAACTCCAACTTTTGAAGACCTCTATGTAGAGTCTCCCCATTTATGCTCTTAGCCTTTTTAAGATCCCTGTAAAACATGCAGACATTATTGAGAGAATACAGAGAAATTTTCTATGGTCTGGAGTTGAAGAAAAAAAGAGATTGGCTTTGGTTGCGTGGGACAAGGTTTACATCCGTAAAAAGTGGGGGGGGGGGGGTGGATGGGTATTCGCTCCCTAAGAGTGACCAATTAGGCACTCTTGGCCAAACAAATCTGGAGTATTTTTGGGGTGAAGAAGGAATGGAATGAGATTATCAACAATAAATAAGTCTACTCCTTCCCCCACATCTTTGATTTTATGAAGATGGATCTAAAAGTGCAAGGCTCCATCATTTGGAACTGCATCCAGCAATCTAAGAAAATGACCTTTAAAGGGGCCAAATGGTATTTAGGCAATGGCCGAAGAATTAAGTTCTGGGAAGACTGCTGGCTCAAAGATTTCCCTCTAAGCTCTGTTACTACTTTTCAACCTTTTATTAATTCCTGTATTTAGAGATTTGGTTCAAGGGTCAGGGATTACTGGAGGAATAGATCGTGGATTGATCTCTCTTTGGTTGATGAAGCCCTTAAGCCTTTGTTGTTGGATTTGAAGATTTGGAAGGTCAATTCATCTAGAGATGATGAGTTGATTTGGGGAATCATTCCTTCAGGTGTCTTCACTGTGACCTCGACCTTTGATCTTTTATTGAAGCAGTTGGATCCTCTCCCCTTTTGGGCCCAGGTTTGGGATAAAAGATTAATTCATAAAATTAACATTTTCTTTTGGCTCGTTTTGCAGAATAAGATTCTTACTATTGACAACCTCCAGAAACATGGTATGATTTTTAACAATAGATTATTTCTTTGTAAGAAGGTGGAGGAATCGGTCTTCCATCTGGCTATTGACTGTAGCTATTCTTGGGAAGTTTGGTGTCTTACCTTACAGTGTTGGCAGATTAATTGGCTTTTTCTTAACATCATGGAGAATTTCAGTACCCAATGGAGAAATACAAAGGTACCCAGGGATAAGCAGTTGTGGAACCTCATTGCTCCTCATTTTATATGGAGATTGTGGAGAGAACGCAATGACAGAGTTTTTAGAAATACTGATCTACCGTTGGTGGTAATTGTTGAAAAGATTAAGAGGAGTCTCAGGGAGAACTTCAAATCATCGACTGGCTTGAAGCTGGACTTTGCTGCTAGTGATTATAGTGCTGGCTCCAAGAATAAAACTCCTACTCAATGGGAGAATGCCATCTAGCTTAACCCCCCTCCGGGATGGATCAAGATCAATTTTGAGAGCACTGCAAAGGGTAACCTGAGCCCGACAGGTTGAGGTGGGCTCATAAGAGATGACATGGCAAATTGTCTTGTTGCTGTAGTGCTTCCCATTGGGGTACAAACCAATCATGTTGCGGAGGCCATAGCTCTTCTCCAAACCCTTAAAATTATTAAAAAGAATATGTCTCTGAACATGTGGATCGAAGGCGATTCAAAGAATATCTTAAAGTGCATCAACAATATCACTAAACCATCATGGTCCATAAAGGTGATTATTGAGGAGGCCCAGATGATTATTAATTCTTTTAAGCAAGTCATCATTTCCCACGCTTACCGGGAAGCGAACGATACAACTAATGAGCTAGCCAACTTTGCGGTTAGGGAAAATGACATTGTGATCTGACACGAAGGTAGCAATCTCACCATTGATATGAAAGCCAAGTTGGATTTTGATAGGATTCATAGCAAAAGGGTGGATTGGGATTATCTCAAGAAATTATGATGATAAGACACATTTTTGCTAAACAGGTTAATATGATAACGGAAAGTGTTTCCTTTCCCAAGATTATTGAATGTAGACACAAGTTTATTTGTGTGTACTTTAAATTTTCCCTTTTCGTCTACTTTTGGTTGTTCTCTACAACTGTTATTGTTATTTCTCTCCTCAATATCATGGGTGGCGGGCTTAATCAAAGGGAGCCGAAGGACTGTATGAAATGGAAAAACATGTCAGAGGTCTGGGAAATTCTCAAAAAGGGTGGCCTTACTGCGTATATGGAGCGTTTGCATGGGTCTAAGGAAGGAGCCATGAAGGTGTTTGCTGAGTCCTGGAAAGATGGGGCGGTGACCATTGTTGGCCTTACTGTGAACATTACTAAAGAACTTATTGCTGAGGTGTCCGGGCTGAGCCTTAAGGGTATTATATTTTATAGAGATAAGATAGTTTCACAAAAGGCCATCCAGCATTTCCCCAAAAGCAAAGTTGAGGCGCAGAGTTTGGTGAAAGATTCCAGTGGATGCTATGATGTTGATGCCTTTAAGGAAATCTAGGTGACAGTCATGATGACAATCATGGAATACATTACCTTGGATGACAGGTATAAAAGAGCCCACTCTTACCATTTTGTGCTGCTTTGTCACTTCCGTCACAAGATTAGGGTGTCTCTATCTTTTTTTCTTCTTCAGTCCCTCCGCCTTAGCATTACTAATCACAGGAGGAAAGAGAAGAAACCCATTTTGCATGAGGGGCTTATTCTCCTCATTGTCGAACATATCAAGCAGAAGGCCATTTCTATTGAACTACAACTGATTTGGAATCTGATTAAAGAATCTGTGATTAAAGATCACTAAGGAGTTGTTGATTAGATATGTAATATGATTAAATCAGTATTATGTTGTCATTGATGTCAACTAGTTTGACAACACTTATCTTGTAAGTTACTATACCGAGACATCTGAAGAAAGAGAAAAAAGATGAAGAACAGAGAAATCTACATGAAGAAAGATGTACATGATACATGAGGATAAGGAACACATTGAGTAACTTGTTGATGAGTCTATGACTTGATGATATTGACTTTATTATGTTGCATTCATCTATGATGAAGTATAGAGCTAAAAGACACAAAGCAGTGTTGTCAGTAAATAAAGCATTTCTAGTATACACTGACGGAGTGTAGTGTATACCGATCACAGTATTAATCGAGCAGTGTTCACCGACACATTTCTTTGTTAACCGAGCGGAACAGAATGAACTAAATGATTATTTTAGCTGATAAGATTGATGAGCTGGAGAGAGTATAACATCGAGGTAACAGATAATGTTTGTTACATAGATCGATGGTTGACAAAATTCAGGGAAGATCTAATGGAGAAGATTGAAACGTGTTATTGACACAAGTACTAAGAAAGTTTGAAGCAGCAAAATTTGTGAATGAGGTTAAGCGAAAAAATTTGATGGTGGAGAAGAAAATGATTTACTCATCTATATAAGAGAACAAAATTTCTTTATGAAAGATGCTAAAAGAAGAAAAAGCTATAGGAATATCACATGAACAAGGTTTTCATGCATTTTGATCATATTGGTTAGTAAGAACCGAGCTGTAGAACAATTACCGAGCTACAAAGAGCAATTACCGATGAATAGTAAGTTGATACAATATTGAATCTAAAGTGAAATATTGATCAGAAGGATTTGTATGGACTAAATATTGATCTGTAATCTGCAATTAAAGTTGTGTTAAGGCAGGTCATTTACTGTTACATATTTAACCATTATATACAGTCAAAATCTCTTAACTGAGTGGACTCTGAAATTCTTATGATGAATCATTCATAGAATGAACATTGTTATCCTATCAACCCCATAGTGAATGCTGGTTGGATGATAACTTCTAGTCTAAAATCCTCTAACAAGGTCACACCTGACAATGTGTTTGTAAACTTTTAACAGGGTTGGGTCTTAACCAACCTCACTTCAGAAGAGTGAACAATTTTGGGTTGCCGGTGCCAGGTGGTTTTTCCCTTTACAAGGTTTCCACGTTAAATCTCTTGTGTTATGTGTTGATTGTGATATTTGTTTGTTATCATTCTTTACATGTTACATGTTAGATTTGATCGGTAACTGTTATAGTATTTGACTGGTAATCGGTAAAAGCATAGACAGTGAGAGTTATTATTGTTTACCGACGAGTAGAAATTAAAGAAGTTGTTTTGAATTATACATTTTGTTTTGGGACACTAGATAACTGATTCACCCCCCTCTCAATTATTCTAACAATTGGTATCAGAGCCAGGTTGCTTGAAATCAAGTTTTAAGGACTTAAGCATAAAGGTCTCAAGATGTATAAGAGGGAAGTACCGAAACTGAACAAAGAGAACTTCACAGTATGGCAAAGCAGAATGAAGCTGCACATATCTGGAATTAGGAACTCAGCACTAGATCTGATGGAGAATAGCTACATACAACTGCCCACTGGTCCCTTAACTCATGATCAACTGAAAGACAAGCATGAACATAATGTTACTATGATGGAACTTGTTGTTGCCTGTACCGACCCTGAATTTGAAGATATCAAGACATGCACGACTGCTAAAGCAATGTGGGATAAATTAACACAAATATACAGTGGAGATCTGAATGTCAAAAGAGCCCGAGCTGAAAGTCTGAGAGGCAGATTTGATGATATGAGAATGAAAGAAGGTGAGAACATTGTCCAATATTCAAATAGGCTCAAAGAGGTGGTACATGCTATTAGAGCATCTGATGGAGTAATTGATGATGAAACAGTGATAAGCAAGATTCTCAGAACTTTGCTACCAGTTTATGCAATCAGGATTTTTGCAATTCATGAAACAAGAGCTACATCCAACCTTACTCTTGACACTCTGATTGGTAAACTTACAACCTTTGAATTAAACAACTTTGATAACAATGTTGTTCCTTTTGTTAAATCCTCTTTCATGTCTTCTTTGAAGATTGGAAAGTCTAGCAAGAATAGTAAGAATTGTGATAGTGATGACAATACCGATGATGAACTTGATGAGCTTGAAGCACTTATGGCTAGAAGATTGCCCAAAGGAAAGGGAAGGTATAGAGGAAAGCTACCTTTAGCATGCTTTAATTGTAAAGAAGTCAGTCACATCGCTGCTAGATGTCCACAGAAGAAAGATGATGATAGATCCAAAGACCGATCTGAAGGACGCTATGGGAGAAGAGTCAACAGAGGCTACTGACACAACAACAGAGATAACTGAGATGAAAAAGGCAAAAAGGTATGTTACATAGCTGAAGATATTGAAACTGAATCTGATTTTGATGATGATATAGAATTTGTATTTGTTGCTATGAAAGATGACTCAGAAGAGGAAGAGAAACATGAAGAGACATCACTGATCTCTAAAGTAAGCAAAAATGATACATGGATCATAGACAGTGGCTATACACATCATATGACCGGTGATGTAGAGAAGTTTGATCATCTTGTTGAATATAATGGAGGATCTATGAGAATGGGAAATGATGCACCTTGTATGGTAAGAGGTAAAGGCTCACTGATGATCAATGATAGATTACAATGTGAAAATGCATACAGGGTAGATGGATTGAACTATAATTTGTTAAGTGTGGCTTAGCTGAACAATTCAGGCCATCAAATGGCTTTTGAGAGCAAAAAGGTGAAGATCTATGATGATGGAGGAAGACTTGTCAGAACTGGTACACAATCTAAAGGTAATCTATTCTATCTTGATATGGATCAGTCTTCTTGTTTGTTAATAAAGGATGAAGATGCTTGGTTGTGGCACAGAAGGTTATGCCATGTGAACTTTGACAACATGATCAAGATTAGTAGAAAGAAAAGAGTTAGAGGATTGCCTAACTTGGCAAAACTTGATCATGCCATGTGCCATGAATGTCAGAAAGGTAAGATGACTAAGTCTAGTTTTAAAAGCAAAGAATATTCAACAAAGAAGATACTTGAGTTGGTTCATACCGATCTATGTGGTCCTATGAGAACTCAGAGTTGTTCTGGTGATAGATATTTTATTCTTTTTGTTGATGACTATACTAGACTGATGACTATTATGTTCCAGAAAGAGAAATCTGAAGCTTTTAAAATGTTTAAGTGATATAAAGCTAAGGTAGAGAAAGAAATCAGAAAGGAAATAAAATGCTTAAGATCTGATAGAGGAGGTGAATTTATCTCCGATGAATTTACTAATTTTTGCAATGAGCATGGAATCAAAAGACAGGTATCTGCACCAAGGACACCTCAGCAAAATGGCATTGCTGAAAGGAGGAACGGGTCTATAATTGACTGTGCTAGAACATTGATGATACAGAAGAGTGTTGCTCAGACATATTGGAGGGAAGCTGTTAGTACAGCTGTGTATGTTCTTAACCGAGTACAACTGAAGAAGGACTCCAACCGAACACCTTATGAACTATGGTTTGGACACAAACCTACTGTAAGTTATTTCAAAATTTTTGGAAGTAAATGCTTTATTTTGAAAGATGAGAGAAATGAAAAATTTGATTCTAAAGGAGATGAAGGGATATTTTTGGGACATTCCACTACAAGTAAAGCATACAAATGTTTGAATAAGGCTACAAATAAGATAGTTGAAAGTACTAATGTTCGTGTTGATGAGTTTGATGACAAGTACATAGAGGAAGGTACAAAGGACTAGAAGACTATGACAGATTCTGATGCAGGAGCATCCTGGGTGTAAGAGCAATCTTGCATCACCCAAAAAAAAATAAAAAATTTTTGTTTTTATTTTCAATAAGGGCTATTTTGTGCAGAGCTGCTATTTATGAAAAGTTACTATTTTTGGTAATTTTCGTATGTGCTGAGAATGATCTGATTTCTTTCTTGGAGGTTCATTTTGGTCATATAAGTGTGGCAGTAAAGTTTCATTGCCAGATCAAGTGTATATTGGAAGATATTGAAGATTTTCGGTATTGGCAGCAGGTGTAATACCCCGAAAATGGGCTATAAGTTCATTAATCTCCTACATCGACAATTCGAATGAAATCGACATCAAAGTCTTAATCTAAGACACATCTAAACATCATCGAATCATAATTGATTATCTTAAATTCTGCATCGGGGAATATTCCTAGTAATATTCCTAATCATCTTAATTATCTTTAATTTAATGATTATTTGGCAATAAATCACATTTATCCTAAGTTTGATTAATTGAATATTTTCATATTTAATTAATTAGATTTAATATTTGCCACTTAATTATTTAATTAAATTTAATTATATCTATTATTAATTGTATTATTTAATTTTGACAATAGATCAAAATTCCTATCTTTAATTGATTAAATTCTTATTTAATTAATTAAAACATGTTGTCATTATTTAATAATATAATTTTTAATAAAAGTTTGGTAAAATAGTTAATTAACCCATAAATTAATTGTTTTATTTCAAAAATCAGTTGAGTTGAGGATAAATCACTTTATTTATTTATTTAATTCTTAATTATTATGCATATTCAAAAGAAACAGTTAAACTCCAAATCAGAAAATCAATACAAGTTATTGACTTTTTGGAACTCAACATCCTTTTGGAGTTCAAAAAGCTGATCTAAACTCTAATTTGAGTTAAAAAGCTGTTTTTGCATGTTTTTGCATGATTTTGAGAATTAACTATCTTTCATGATCAGATAACTCAAAAATCAAGATGAGTTAATTTGAGTGATTTATGGCTTTTCCCATGCACCTCCAAAGCCCTGGATTTCTATAAAACAAAGCTTTAGCTCTTCACAAATCATCTCATATTTTTGCACAATCACGCTGGAGAATTGGAATTGAAGAATCAAAGCTCTTGCGAATCGACATCTTTGTGAGATCAATTTTATTTTTGCATTCATATTTCATATCATTCTTAGATAGTTTCATATCGAGTTTTTCATATAGATAGTTTCATATCATTTTATCATTCTTATTGCATAGAAAATTTAAAAAAATATAGATTAATTGCATTCAATTTCATATCCATCTTTTGCATTCAAATCCTTCATTTAAGTGTCGTCTAGGTCACTGATCTCGATAATAATTTGAGAACATTAATCTCGCACTTATTAGAAGGCAGTAAATCGCCTGGTTAGATAGCTTTCAATTTTGCACGATTTTGATTTTTGCTAACCTTTAATGTTTTACTGAAGTGTTGTGTCTACAGATCAAGTACAATTTTCACACACACATTTCTGGTGCCCACCGTGGGGCAACCCACCTTTGCATGCTGGTTTTGATTTTTTTGGGAGCTAAAACCCCAAAGTTTCAAAGATTTAATTTTATCTCCCAAACGGCTTAAAATTTTGGTCTGAATTTTTTTTTGCAAATTGGTGACATGTCAGGAAAGCTACAGTAAAAAACTTAGAATTTTCTGAGATATTTTGAATTTTTAATAATTTTTTCTTGAAATTCTGGAAAAAATTAATATCTGACGAAAATCACCATATTTTTTGGAAATTTTTATATTTTCGGAAAGATCTTTAAATTTTACAGGGGGTCCATTCTTTGTGTTTTAAATTTGGACATGATATCATAGCTCAAATAGTCAATTTACAAAAACTGGTCTGTTTTGATAAAATGGGTCTCTAGGGCACAAATGAAGAGATTTTTCTGAATTTTTGCATTTTTGGAAAGCTCTTTATTTTTTAGTAGGGGTCTCTATTCTGAATTTTTATTTTTGTGACCAAAATCGTATCAAAAAAATCAGATCTTGTTGACTATGTCAAATGCAGTAAAAAAAATAAAGTTTTGTGATGGGTATGCACTTTTTTTTTTTACATGGTTCAATGAATGATATGAGTTGTCATTTGGGTTAATTGTTGGTTATTATTACTAATAATAATTTATTTTTAGAGCTAACCCTATGGTTTTCATAAGTTGAATATATTTTGCATATCTTGTTTGCTTGTTTGCTTGTTGGAGAGTTCATCACTTGCTTGCATGGAAAAGCTCAACAAAAATTGCTAAAAATCAAGTAAAATCTACTAAGCGCGTTGCGAGGATCCCAGGTATTCTCCTTCATCTAATAATATTTTGATTTGGGACTTAAAATAAATCTCTTATTTGTCAAGCTTGTGTGCATCTTTTAATGCTTTTGATCTATTTCTACACACTTGCATAATTGATACTAGGTTGTGAACCCTTAAGGATTCATTAAGTAGTCTTAGAATACTTGTGATTGATCTTGATTGCTAT
Organism: Chamaecyparis obtusa; assembly: GCA_027943335.1. Taxonomy (NCBI): domain Eukaryota; kingdom Viridiplantae; phylum Streptophyta; class Pinopsida; order Cupressales; family Cupressaceae; genus Chamaecyparis; species Chamaecyparis obtusa. The sequence goes on along the minus strand of BSBK01006158.1, from coordinate 352,466 downwards.
CTTGGGTTATTGGACTCGCTAATCCGCCGGCCCCTCATTTTCGCCCTGTGGTTGCAATCTCAGCGCCATAAAGGGGAGGGGTCAACAGGACAGAAGCGTTAAGTGTTCCACTTGGCAACCCTTTTGTGCTTTTAGGAACTCACTTGTTTTTTAAGTTGGGGACTCGTTTTAGCTTGTGTGAGGTGTTAAGTGTTCCACCTTATGGACTCATCTCATATTTTCTTTAAGTGTTAAGTGTTCCTCTTTTTACTTTTTGGATGCTTTTGGTAGATTTGCTTTCGGGAATACATCTGTGCTCACATAGTAATTAGGCCCTATGAACACTATTCGTGATTCTTGAGAGATTGGATTCCTAGCGAAATATTTCTTGACGATAGAATCCTTGTAGGTAGGGAGGATACTTAGTGCGTTTCACATTCAACTTGGTTAATGCGTCTTCTCTTATTGATCGACACATTCTCTCTCCGGAGAGGTTGATAGATCATGTGGGGTTGATATCACGAGCTTTGGTGAATCAAAATTGGTTAGTGTGTCTTCTCTTTTTGATTGATACATTCTCTCTCCGGAGAGGTTGATATATCACGTGGAGTTGATATCACAGACCTTGGTGGAACAAAACTTTGTCTTAGCGTGTCAGATTAATCTGCTTGCTTTGTTTGGGTTAAAAGTGAAAAGGTGTCAAAAACCTTGGATCTGGAGCCAAGTCCCCTTGTGGTATACTATTGTGAGTCATCTTTAGAGAGGGTTAACCATAGCAGACAATCCCTTCACAGGGCAAACTACGTTGATGGAACCTCAAGTGGTAATAGCCATTTTCGCCATGGTAGTGACAGCCGCAATATAAATGTCCTTGTGGAAGAAATCTCCACGGGTATGGTTCATTGTTGGGTTGTCAGATCTCCCTAGCAGCTCTTGAAGATTAAGTTCTCAGACTGTGTCAAAACCCTGGTGCACCGGGATTGGAGTCACCCCTTTGAATCATAAAAGTTGCAGAGTCAAACCATTACTAAAAACCCTAGAGAAGCCAATTTTTCATTCTCAGGTATATGTGTGTTATTGCAAAACTTTTTAGAACATACACAATTAGTACTCTCAGGGATTAGTACAATTTGGTCACTTGATTATTCATGCGCAAGGTTGCTTTTGCCCTTGTTCATTATTTTCAGACGTGCTTGGAATCACTTGCTTGCTGTTCTGCGTGCTTATTTATCTACTTGGCTATTAAAAATGATCAAATCTGGTATAACCTTCAAAATCTGGACAGTACAATTTGCAAACAATCCAAAATTGAAGATCTTAAATTTTGCAAAAATTGACGTAAAATCTTTCTGGAGTCAAAAGTCATTTCAGGAAGTCAAAAGTCGTACGAGTTTTGTCAAGTGTCATTTTAGTATTACCCAACTATCGTATGAGTTTAGCAACTGTCGTTTCATAGACTACCCCGTGTCGTACGAGTCTGCAGAGTGTCGTTTGGAAAAATTTGAGAGAGTTGTCAGAAATTGTCAAATTGCAAGATATCCAATGTTTCCAGCCTAGTTCCAAAATCTGTCAAAAATATCATTGTGTCAGGAATAGAGCAATAGCTATTGAGAATCAGTACACATGTCTCAAAGAATTAGTACACAAGAGGAAGAAGCTCTAATCACCGCTATGATGAAGCAGCTGCAAGCTATGCAAGTCCAACTTGACAAACTTGAGAAAGAGAAGGAATCTAAAAAGTTCTCCATGGAATCTCTATACTCTTTTCCATTTGATAAAGACTTGTACATGTCACCATGCCCCCGAAAAAAAATTGAGCAATATGATACCTCTTCCACGGAGAGTGACACATCTAGCTTTGAAGACTATGATGACTATGACGACAGACAATGTAATGATACCTATGACACCTCTGTTCCTAAGAGTCCTCCTCATCATCCATTCCTGCTTACTACAAATGGGCCGTCACATTGGATAGATGATGAGGGTGATCCATATGATTCTGATTATGAAAGAGACTTTGACGATTTCTATGCACAATACCTAGATGATCCATCTATTTCACTTAAGGAAGAGAAAGTTTACCATGCTGATTATAAACATGCATACTATAAGGATCTCTCCTCTAAGAACTCTCAGGCTGAAAATAAAGATTACACTCTCAAGGAAGATCATGTTAATGTTGGACCTTTGTCTTGTGATGGTTCCCTTCCATCCCCTACTTCCTCCAATACCCATACATTTCTTAAAGCTTTCGAGTCTTTCAAATCTTTCACAGAACCTTCATCTGACACCAGCCCTGATACTTTTCATGTGGTTCCCTATAGTTATCCCCCAGGGCTACCTCTTAAAGAAACTCAAGCTAACCTTCACTTGGCTGCAAAGACTTTCAATAATGATAAACCTAAAGAGCCTAAGCCTTCATATGCTATAATCCCTACTTCAACTAGTCCTCCACCATCTCTTCCAAAGTCATCCATACAATCCCAACATGCTTCCTTGTCCTTAGAAGTGGCTCCATGTCAAGAGGACTCTAAAAATGATGAAGAAAAGAACATAAAGAAAGATCAAGATCAAGAACCCTCCATTTCATCCACTCCTTTTCCTGATGTCTCTTATCTGCTTCATGGTTCTTTTGATCTTATACACCCTTTTTCATGCATTCCACCATGTCTTAAGTCTTCTCCTAAGAAAGATCAAGCTACTACTCACACTGTTGAGCTTATTGACAATCAAAATAACCTTACTACACTTGCGCTTTCCAAAGATGATACTTCCATTAAGGTTGGTAAAAATAGTGTTCCTTCCAATGTTAAGCCTATTGAAAAACAAGAGAAAAATTATGTGCTTATGCTATCCGAAGATCCTTGTCAAGATCAAAGTCTTTCATCTTCTTGTTCTACCACTCCATGTTCACTTCCACTTTCTACTCTTCCTAAGTCTTCGCAAGCTTTGAATGATCCTATCAAAGAAAATGCTCTTATTCAAGATGTCCATGATTTTATTAAAAATTCTAATGCTCACTCTAAAGATGATGATATCCTTGGTTGTCATATGGATGATGATGAACTTATTGATTATCCTTTTGCATCTTCCACTTCCATCCTTGGACCTCTTCCACCACTACAAAGATCTTCACGCCTTCCTTCCATCTTGGGTCCTTATGTCCCTTCACTTTCCCCTCCTAACTCTCCTAATTTTCCATCCATCTTGGGTCCTTACATACCTCCATCTCCCATCTTTCCTCAAGATCAACATAGATGCATACCCTTGAATCCTTTTCATCCACCCACCCATCTAAACTAGTCATATCCTCCCTCTTCCACAAATCCCAAGTCTTTTGGAAGTAACTTGAATGTTCAATACAAGAAAAAGAAGCAATACAAGAATCCATAAAAAAGAGAAGATCACCATGTCTCCTCTAAACGACATGGAGGCATAAAGTCAAAAGAGATATCTAAAAAAAAAACTACAAGACAAGTATGGGTTCCAAAATCCGTCATTGAAGATATTATCTCTAAATCATCAAAAGGAAATAAAAAGCCTACGACTATATGGATTCCAAAGTCTCTCTTGAAAGAGTCTGGTGTTGAACAAAAAGTGAAATTGACATTCAAGCTTCCAAAGGCTTCCACTACATCTCCTTCCAAAAATATTCTTCCATTTTATGCGCCCAAACCTCAACCTCTGCTATCCATTCGCCATATTCCTTTACGTATTCCTTCATTCATGTTTCCTCCACCCTCTCGCCACCCTTCAAGGTATGTGTTGATGTTGAGCTTGCCTTCCTTTCCATCTACCCTTTCACAATCTTTCCATGCATTATCCTTCTACCTTCTATCATTTTTCTTCATTTGCCTATTCCTCCTATCTTCCATCCTCACTCGCTTTACATAAAACCCTATCCTCCATTTTCCTCCTCCATATTCCTTTCCCTATTAGCATCTTTGAGCATATCATTTTGAATCCTTGGCATATCATGGTTTATCCTTTCAAGGAGCACTATCTAAAAAGTTTGCCTTCTTCCAAAAATTCAAAAATAAAATAAATTGAAAATGTGCCTTGGTGAAAACCTGGAAACAGACGCCTTGGTAGCAAAAGTAAAGAGAAATAAATTCATCCTATGGTGAAAACCACTCCCTTGTGGTGCCTTGGATAAGTACCATGATGAAAACCTGGCAATCAGGCATCATGCATAGTTCTTCTACATATTTCATCCATTCCATCTTCTCTCTTTGATCTTGACAATGTTGATCTATACACGAATATTTGGCTATTTTGTGAGCTATCTTACGGTGATCTTGCTTTCATTCCTTCCATGTTTAGCCTTCATATCCATCTTTCTCCATTCATTTTCACCTATCGCTATCCTTTTCCCCTTTGGTCTTGATCTAAAGAAAAAAAAGAGTAAAACATAGTGCTATGAAGCCTCTTGACATGTCTACTCCTTTGGACTACATCCTTTCCTACTCTGACATTATACTTTTGTGACTTATCCTATGCTAGCCTTTCATTGCTTGTCCAAATGTGCTTTACATGAAAATTTTTCCCTAGCTTGGGTATTCTTGAGGAGTTTGCCCTTGAGAATTTCTTCCCTTCATTATCCTTTATTCTCTTGTTTTTCATCTCTTCCACCAGCTTGTCAATCCCTCTTGTTCTCCACCTTGCTAGACATTGGGACTGCACGATATGATCTTGCTTGGGAGTTTGCAATGAAAAAATATGCTATCAGGTATATCAAGTATCAAAACACGTATCAGAATGAGTATCATAATGATTATCAGAACAAGTATCAAAACTAGTATCAAAACAAGCATCAGAACCAGTATCAGAACAATTATCAGAACAAGTATCAAAACTAGTATCAAAACAAGCATCAGAACCAGTATCAAAACAATTATCAGAATCAGTATCAGAATTAGTATCAGAACCAGTATCAGAACAATTATCAGAATTAGTATCAGAATCCGTATCAAAACCAGTATCAGAACCAGTATCAGAACAAGTATCAGAATGGGCCTACAAAACAAGTATCAGAACACCTATTGGGGCTACACCTTTTGCTTTAGTTTATGGGTCTGAAGTCGTACTGCCTATTGAGGTTGAAATCCCATCACTTAGAATCATAATGCATGGACTTGTCACTGATGAAGACTACAGAGTGTCTAGGTTACAAGAACTTGAATTACTAGATGAACGCAAGCAAGCAGCGTATGATCATCTCAGAGTGTATCAGAAAAGAATGTCTAGAGGCTACAACAAGAAAGTTAGACATAGAGAATTTCAGGTTGGCGATCTAGTGTTGAGAGAAAATCCTAAAAATCAATCACATCGAGAACGCAAGGGGAAGTTTGAACCCAATTGGTTGGGTCCCTTTGTAATCACTGCTACTTTTGACTCTGGTGCCTATCAACTCTCAACGACTGAAGGAGAACAGCTCCGAGAACCAATCAACGTTCTCCATCTGAAAAAATTCTACGCCTAAGGCATTCAGTGCTTGGTAAATGTCCTGAAAAAAATCTTAAAAATTAGAAAAAGTCTTGAAAAAATGAACATCTTGGTGAAAACCTAGCAATAGGCACCTTGATGATTCACAAAAAAATAAAAAAATATCAAAAGTACAAAAAAATTGAAAAAATGAAAAATACAAAAAAAAAATGAAAAAAGAAAAAGTGCCTTGGTGAAAACCTGGAAACAGGCACCTCGGTAGCAAAAATAGAATCTCTACCAAGATGGTGAAAACCCGGCAAACGGGCGCCACTTGTTCCAAATGCTCCATCTATCAGTGCAATCTTGGTCTTTCCCAGCTTTCAGTCTTACTTTAGTTTGTACATATCTCCCGATTTGTTTCAACATTTCCAGTTTTCAATAAGTCAGTTTGTACACCAATCAGCTTGCGCATCTGTATCCTATCAATGTTCAAATTTGGGGACAATCAATGTCATATCCTATGGCCTCCAATGTATCTTAGATGTGTCATATCTAGCCAGAGTCCTTTGAAGCTTCATGTGAGTCAGTCAGTCAGTCTTGTCTCTAGAAAGGATTTTGCATCTATAACAACGCAATCAAACTGAAAACTGAAATAATCTGTGCTTTTCATGCTTTTATCTCCTTGTATGCTTACTGATTCGCATTGAGATTTTTTGCATATTGTGTCCCTTCGAGCTCTTCGATGATGTCCTTTATAGGATTTAGAGAGTGATGACTGGGGGCATAATCTTTTCTTTGTCTTCTGCTTGTATGTGAAAATCTAACATCTTTGGAACTTCTGGATTGAAATGGTGTCCGACTATAAGAGCCTCTATCTCGAATTGGATGGCCATGCGTACCTCGACCATTGATACCCAGACAATTCAAGGAAGTTTGATCTAACTATTATATTTTTGAGTAAGTTCTTTCTCCTACTGTGGAACGCAATCTTGCCTAAGGATGTGAACGATAAAGGGTCACTACGGGTAATTCACATTGGATTTAGAATGATCTCTTGACTGTTTGATGTGTTTGTAACGCAAGGCGTACTCAGGTCATCACAACGTTTATGTTTTGATGCTTGTACAAATTACTATATCAAAATGGACATGATATTCAGGTCATCCTGGCGCTTGTGCCTTGGTGCTTATATCTAATCCGACATTTCGAAAATAAAATCAATATTCATATATCCATGGTTGTTGACCAGTGGGTGTTGTATTGATTCTTGCGCATACAAATCAATATTCATATGTCTATGGTTTCATGGCTAGTGGGCATTGTATTGATTTATCCGGTTACCTAAAAGTTCAATGATGATAACAAATCGACATATGATCAGTGACTAGGTCCTAGGTCTTAGGTTGCATTTCATTTTACATGTCTCATTGCATTTTGCATGTTTGCATGATCTCACAATGATTAAACGAACTTCAATGCTTAAATGATTCTTCAAATCGCATCTTCAAGTCTAACAAGAACTGCATCTCACACGAAGGTTCCTCCAATGAAATAGCAAGTAGAATCCTTTTTCGGGATCAAAATTCAAATCTGAGATCATTCATATTATTAATTGCTTGTATAATCAACCTTCAATCATCACAGAAATCTAGTATTCAACTTAACTGATTATCTTACATCACACTATTGAAATTTCAACTTGGTCAACCATGGTCAACTCATGGTCAAACTTAGTCAAACTTGGTCTTTTAGGACCTCCAAACGATGCAGAATGCATTCTCGGACGTGTATAACCACTTCTCAAATCAATTAACATGCTTCTAAACTATCAACGCTGACTTTTCTTGTCAGATTTCAATTTTCATCCCGAAGGGGGCATGGTATTGCACATCATTCAAGTCTGTAAATCAAATTCTATCGATCAAATCTATCAATATCTTTCATCAGTGATCAAGACAACAATCACGTCTAGTTCTAATTCATCAAAAGTCCTCATCGCTCGGGGCAAATCTATCATCACTTGGGGCATATCAGATTCATCGATCCATATCAATCTGGTATTCTCCTAATCTTGTAAACTGTATTAGTTTTTGCAACCATCAGATCATAGTGTTCTTTCCTTGGTTCTTCGGCAACTGAAGGATTCGGATGTGATACCTGCTAGTTCTGCTAAGACAATCGAGTCTAGAACGGGTCACTCACTTCTTATCAATCCTAAGGTTCAGAATCAGGTGTTTTGACACTTTTTCGCAATCATAGGTTTATTTTCTGCTACAGTGAACATTATCTCTGGTCATTCAGGACCTCCTATCTCAATATCTCTCAATTGGTTTCTATCTTGAGATCGGTTTATCTTTTGAATCAGTTTCATATCTCTATCAAACACAGACTATCTTTGAACCACTGCGCTTCGCACAGTAATTCAAAGAGGGGCAAAATGTAATACCCCAAAAATGGGCTATAAGTTCATTAATCTCCTACATCGACAATTCGAACAAAATCGACATCAAAGTCCTAATCTAAGGCACATCTAAACATCATCGAATCATAATTGATTATCTTAAATTCTGCATCGGGGAATATTCTTAGTAATATTCCTAATCATCTTAATTATCTTTAATTTAATGATTATTTGGCAATAAATCACATTTATCCTAAGTTTGATCAATTGAATATTTTCATATTTAATTAATTAGATTTAATATTTGCCACTTAATTGTTTAATTAAATTTAATTCTATCTATTATTAATTATATTATTTAATTTTGACAATAGATCAAAATTTCTATCTTTAATTGATTAAATTCTTATTTAATTAATTAAAACATGTTGTCATTATTTAATAATATAATTTTTAATAAAAGTTTGGTAAAATAGTTAATTAACCCATAAATTAATTATTTTATTTCAAAAATCAGTTGAGTTGAGGATAAATCACTTTATTTATTTATTTAATTCTTAATTATTATGCATATTCAAAAGAAACAGTTAAACTCTAAATCAGAAAATCAATGCAAGTTATTGACTTTTTGGAACTCAACATCCTTTTGGAGTTCAAAAAGCTGATCTAAACTCTAATTTGAGTTAAAAAGTTGTTTTTGCATGATTTTGAGAATTAACTATCTTTCATGATCAGATAACTCAAAAATCAAGATGAGTTAATTTGAGTGATTTATGGCTTTTCCCATGCACCTCCAAAGCCCTGGATTTCTATAAAACAAGGCTTTAGCTCTTCACAAATCATCTCATATTTTTGCACAATCACACTGGAGAATTAGAATTGAAGAATCAAAGCTCTTGCGAATCGACATCTTTGTGAGATCAATCTTATTTTTGCATTCATATTTCATATCATTCTTAGATAGTTTCATATCAAGTTTTTCATATAGATAGTTTCATATCATTTTATCATTCTTATTGCATAGAAAATTCAAAAAAATATAGATTAATTGCATTCAATTTCATATCCATCTTTTGCATTCAAATCCTTCATTTAGGTGTCGTCTAGGTCACTGATCTCGATAATAATCTGAGAACATTAATCTCGCACCTATTAGAAGGCAGTAAATCGCCTGGTTAGATAGCTTTCAATTTTGCACGATTTTGATTTTTGCTAACCTCTAATGTTTTACTGAAGTGTTGTGTCTACAGATCAGGTACAATTTTCACACACAGCGGGGTACAGAAACTTTGAACTCAGTTTTGAAGACTTTAGAGGCCCCGGATGAGGTCAAAAATTTGAGTGACAAGCGCTTGCGCTAGTCAAGCCTGTAGAGTGCTTCGTGGCGTTTCTGAAATGGGGTTATAATAGCTGATCGGGTCAACTGGTGATGACTTATGGTCTTCGGAAGTTGGGCCACCTGAAATGGCGGAAAATAATTTTCTTCAAAATTTCTGTTCGGGTTTCAAAGGTTATCTTGAGCTGACTATGATGTAATAAAATGTAAAATAAAATAATTCTAAGTTTGGTCGGCCTTATTGGCTAAAATTCTAGAACCTTCCCAGGCGGTGGAAAATTGCCTATATAAGGAAGGCTGTATTATTGTCTTAGGCAGTTCAGAATAGTTCTGGGTAGTAGATCTGGGTAATAGTTCAAGGCTTTGTCCTACAGAATATTGTAAGGGAATGCCCATGTGGCTTTGCATATTGTAATTCTGAAAGTTTGTAATTCCACATTTGTGGAGATAATAAGAAGCCAATTTTTAGTTCTTGCATATTATTGTTGTTGTTTCTCTTTTTCTGTTATGTGTTTGTGGTATTAAGGGGAGCACCCTTCATCAAGTGGTATCAGAGTCAGGTTTTCTTGAGTGTGTAAACAGATCACCGACTGTGAGGCAGTTTGCACCAGGACTGTGGCTAGGGTTTCAGCACGCATCGCAAAAATACCTCCACGAAGAGAACGTGGCGGAAGAGTTGGTACTGTGACACCTGTGGTTAGAGAGCTGCAGAGACAAGTGCGAGCATTGCAAGAAGAGATTCGTAGAGGAATGAATCTTAATGTCAGAGACGAAAGTGAGGATGAAGCCGAAGAAGAATATCAAGAAGGAGAAGCTGAAATTGTGAACCAGGAGGAAGAAAGACTTTTTCGGGCCATTTCTAAGATTGGGAAAAGACCTAAGATTGAGGTTCCTACATTTTTTGAAAATCTTAACCCGAAAGAATTGATCGACTGGATCAATGAATGTGAGGAATATTTTAAGTATGAAGATGTTGAGGATCCTGATAGGGTCAAATTTGCGAAGGCCAGGCTGAAAGGTCATGCAAAGATATGGTGGCAAGAGATTCAGTTGGAGTGAAATAGAAGGGGAAAGGAAAAAATCACGAGATGGGATCGGATGGTGGATAAATTGAAGCGACAGTTCATTCTTGTTGATTATGAACTTGACCTACTGAAGAAAATACAGAGTTTGAAGCAAGCAGGAAGATCTGTTCAGGAGTATACAGAGGAGTTCTATCGACTTCTCATTAGAACAGGCCATGTAGAAGCTGATAAGGAGAAAGTTGCCCGATACCTTAATGGGTTAAGGCCAAGCATTCAGGAGGAGCTGAATCTAGTTCGAATGAACAGTATTGAAGAGGCATACCAGTTTGCCCTAAAAGTAGAGGAAAAGCTGAACAAGAAGTTTGAGAGCAGACAAAACGGAAGAGGTCACGGTGGACGATCTGGTGGACGGTCATATGGTGGCCGAAATGAAGATCCAAAAAAGAAGGATGAGGCCAGTAGCAGTCAGAATCAGCGAGGAAATAATTCCAACTGCTTCCAGAATCAGAATAATAGAGATCAAAGAGGAAGGGGAAGAGGACAATAATCTGGAAGAGGTGGCTTCCGTGGAACATGTTTTCACTGTGGAGAAAAAGGTCATAGGGCATTTGAATGTCCTCAGCGCCAAAGCAGAACAGACAGGAAAAATGAAGGCCAGGCCAGAGTTGCACATGTAGATGAGGATGCCAGATCATCAAATTCTGAAGATGCTGAAAGAGGAGAAACATTGATTAACAGAAGAGTCCTGTTGAGTGGTGAGAATGAACCTGAGCAAAGGAGGAGCTTGTTTCGCACCAGGTGCAAGTGTGAAGGTAAATGTTGTGATGTGATCATTGATAGTGGAAGCACTGACAATTTGGTGTCAGAAGAGATGGTGACAAAGTTGAAGCTCAAGAGATAGAAACACCCACATCCATATCGGATTGCTTGGGTACAGGATGACCACAAGGTCATGGTCAATGAACAATGCCTGGTGAAGTTCAAGATTGGCGGATACCAAGATGAGGTGTTGTGTGATATCATATCTATGGATGCATGTCATATGTTGTTGGGTAGACCATGGCAGTTTGACAGATGTGCTGTACATGATGGTCATGCGAATACCTATTCCCTGACAAAGGATGGAGTGCGACATAAGCTAAAACCATTGAAGGAGATTGAAGAAAAAGTATGTGGTAATGCAAGGATAACTTTTGTTGATGGAAGAAATTTTCTAGATGGTATGAGGCATGAGCATGTATGTTTTGCTTTAATTCTAAAAGCTGGTAAAGAGGAAGTAGAAGATGTTCCTGTAGAAGTTGCAGATTTGTTGAATGAGTTTCAGGATATTGTATCCGATAACGTGCCTGATGGATTACCACCAGTCAGGAAGATCAGTCATTAGATGGACTTGATCCCAGGAGCGAGTTTGCCGAATAAGGCAGCACACAGAATGACACCTGCAGAAAGTGAGGAGTTGAACAGACAAGTACATGAACTTTTACAGAAAGGATTGATTCGTGAGAGTCTGAGTCCCTATGCTGTACCAGCGGTATTAGCACCAAAGAAGAATGGAGAATGGAGGATGTGTACAGATTCTAGGGCAATAAACAAGATCACAATCAAGTACAGGTTTCCATTGCCACGAATGGATGATATTATGGACTGTTTGAGTGGAGCTGTGTATTTCTCAAAGATAGATCTGAAGAGTGGATATCATCAGATTCGGATCAGAGAAGGAGATGAATGGAAGACTGCCTTCAAGACAAAGGAAGGACTATATGAGTGGTTAGTCATGCCTTTTGGGCTAACCAATGCACCGAGCACTTTCATGCGGCTCATGAACAAGGTTCTGAAAGAATTTCTGGGTAAGTTTGTCATTGTTTACGTAGATGATATTTTGATCTTTAGTAAGACATTGGATGAGCATATGATGCATATTCGTATGGTATTTAAGAAGTTGAGAGAAGAGAAATTGTTGATTAATTTGAAGAAGTGCAGTTTTGTGAAGAAAGAGTTGGTGTATTTGAGGTTTGTAGTTTCAGGAGAAGGTCTAAAAATAGACCCAGAGAAGGTACATGCTATCCTTGAATGGCCTACTCCAAGGAGTGCTACTGAGGTAAGATCTTTTCATGGTCTAGCTAGCTTTTACAGAAAGTTTATCAGAAATTTTAGCAGTATTTGTGGACCCTTGACTGAAACAATGAGAGGGGATAGAAAAGAGTTTAAGTGGACTAATGGGGCAGAAAAGAGTTTTCAATTGTTGAAACAAAAAGTTACAGAACAACCTATTTTAGCACTTCCAAATTTTAACAAGGTGTTTCAAGTAGATTGTGATGCTAGTGGTACTGCAATAGGAGCTGTTATGAGCCAAGAAGGTAAACCTGTTGTTTATTTCAGTGAGAAGTTAAATGATGCCAAGAGGAAATATTCTGTTTATGATCAGAAATTTTATGCTATAGTTTAGGCATTAAAGAAGTGGAGACATTATCTACTTCCTAAGTAGTTTATTTTATATACTGATCATCAAGCTTTGCAATATTTGAATTTTCAAGGAAAGTTGAATCAGAGGCATTTGAAATGGGTTGAGTTTTTGCAGAGTTATACATTTGTTTTGAAACACAGGAGTGAAAAGTCTAATAGGGTTGCAGATGCTCTTAGCAGAAGGCAACTATTGCTGACAGAAATACAGATTGAAGTGGTTAGGTTCAAGGAACTCAAGAATTTGTATCCAGAGGATCCTGATTTTGGTGAAACTTGGAAAGCTTGTACAGAGCTTGTACAGAACCTGTTACTCTAGATAGGATGAAATGGTTGGATTTCATCATCTAGGATGATATGCTATTCAGAGGGAGTCAGTTGTGCATTCCATGAAGTTCTATGAGGGAGAATCTCATCAAGGAGAAGCATAGCGGAGGATTGGCTGGATATTTTGGTCGTGATAAAACCCTTGGTTTGGTTAGTGAGAATTATTATTGAACACAGTTGTAGCAAGATGTGAAGAAGTTTGTACAGAGTTGCAGAGTATGTCAGATGGCGAAAGGAGTGAAGCAGAATACAGGGTTGTATCAGCCATTACCTATACTAGAGAAGCCTTGGGAGGATATCAGTATGGACTTTGTTCTTGGTTTACCGAGGACACAACGGGGACATGATTCAATTTTTGTAGTAGTTGACAGATTTTCGAAGATGACACATTTCATTCTCTGCAAGAAGACTAATGATGCTGTTCATGTGGCAGAATTGTTTTTCAGAGAAGTAGTGAGACTTCATGGTTTGCCAAAGACCATAGTGTCAGATCGAGATACTAAGTTTGTTGGATATTTCTAGCGTACATTGTGGAAGAAGTTGAAGATAGATTTGAAGTTTAGTTCATCACATCATCCACAGACTGATGGACAGACAGAGGTGGTGAATAAAAGTTTGGGAAATTTGCTGAGATGTTTGGTTAGAGATAAGCCAACATGATGGGATTTGATTTTACCACAGGCAGAATTTGCATATAATAATTCTGTCAACAGGAGCACTGGTAAATCACCATTCCAGATTGTATATGGAAGTAGTCCAAGAAATGCATCTGAATTGAGGAAGATAGATAAAGGAGAAATAAGTAGTGCTGAAGCTGAAGATTTTGCAGAACACTTGAAGAACATCCATGAGGAGGTGAGGAAGCATATTACCAAGATGAACGCACAGTATAAGGCTAAGGTAGATGAGAAAAGGAGATAAAAAGAATTTCAGGTTGGTGATGAAGTCATGGTTCATTTGCGGAAGGAGCGGTTTCCGGTTGGTACATATAACAAGCTGAAAATGAAGAAGTTTGGACCATGTAAGATATTGAAGAAGCATGATTCAGGAAATGCATATGAGGTAGAATTGCCTAGTGAGCTAAATATTTCACCAGTGTTTAACATTTCAGATTTGACAGAGTATCATGAAGGAGGTGTTGAAGATGAGGTTGCAGCAGTACAGTGGAGTATTCCAGGAACCAGTTCAGATATCAAGGAGATTGAAGACATACTGGACAGTCGTGTTGGTAGAAGCACAAGGAATAGGACATATGAAGAGTATTTGGTCAAATGGAAAGGACGACCTGTAGAAGATTCATCATGGCTAACAAAGGAGGAGGTTAACTGTCTTGATTTTCCTTTGCACACCTGAGTCGTGACAGGGTCACTTCTCAAATTACCCTGGGTGTCTGATGCAGGAGCATCCTGGGTGTAAGAGCAATCTTGCATCACCCAAAAAAAAAAAAAAATATTTCTATTTTTATTTTCAATAAGGGCTATTTTGTGCAGAGCTGCTATTTATGGAAAGTTACTATTTTTGGTAATTTTTGTATGTGCTCAGAATGATCTGATTTCTTTCTTGGAGGTTCATTTTGGTCATATAAGTCTGTCAGTAAAGTTTCATTGCCAGATCAAGTGTATATTGGAAGATATTGAAGATTTTCGGTATTGGCAGCAGGGTACATAAACTTTGAACTCAGTTTTGAAGGCTTTAGAGGCCCCGGATGAGTTCAAAAATTTGGGTGACGGGTGCTTGCGCGGGTCAAGCCTGTAGAGCGCTTTGTGGCATTTTCGAAATGGGGTTATAATAGCCGATCGGGTCAACTGGTGATGACTTATGGTCTTCGGAAGTTGGGCCACCTGAAATGGCGGAAAATAATTTTCTTCAAAATTTCTGTTCGGGTTTCAAAGGTTATCTTGAGCTGACTATGATGTAATAAAATGTAAAATAAAATAATTCTAAGTTTGGTCGGCCTTATTGGCTAAAATTCTGGAACCTTCCCAAGCGGTGGAAAATTGCCTATATAAGGAAGGCTGTATTATTATCTTAGGCAGTTCAGAATAGTTCTGGGTAGTAGATCTGGGTAATAGTTCGAGGCTTTGTCCTACAAAATATTGTAAGGGAATGCCCATGTGGCTTTGCATATTGTAATTCTGAAAATTTGTAATTCCACATTTGTGGAGATAATAAGAAGCCAATTTTCAGTTCTTGCATATTATTGTTGTTGTTTCTCTTTTTCTGTTATGTGTTTGTGGTATTAAGGGGAGCACCCTTCATCAGATTCACTTACATTGAACATCCAGAGTATCTACCAATGCCGCAAACTGTGACAACCGGTCAGCAGGGAAATAATGCAGGACAATAGACAACACAAACCGAGGAACAAGATGGAGCTACCGAGCAAGGAAATGACCCTGAGCAGGATGAGAAAGAAAGGATAAATCAAGTCTTGGCTATTTTTGTCAAAAGACATCACCCTGAAACACAAATCATTGGAGACAGACATGCTGGAATGCAAACTAGAAGCAAAACAAGACAAGGTACATATCTAATTTGTGAATTTGAACCTAAAATTGTGAAAGTTGCATTAGAGAATGAAGAATGGGTTAATGTAATGAAGGAGGAAATAGAGAAAATAGAGAAGAATAAAACCTGGTCCTTAGTACCCCGATTGAAAGATAAAAATGTTATCGGTACTAAGTGGATATACAAGAATAAATTGAATGAAAATGGTAAAGTCACAAGAAATAAAGCTAGATTGGTATGCAAGGGATATGCACAGGAAGAAGGCATTGACTATGGTGAAACATTTGCACCTGTTGCTAGATTAGGAGTTAGAATGCTACTTGCATATGTTGCACACAAGAAATTCAAAGTCTATCAAATGGATGTGAAGTTAGCATTTTTAAATGGTATACTTGAAGAAGAGGTCTACATTGAACAACCTGAAGGATTTGTTGATCCCGACAATAAAGACATGGTATGTAGATTACATAAAGCTTTATATGGATTGAAGTAAGCATCGAGAGCATGGTATAAAAGGCTGCATACTTATTTGTTAAGTATTGGATTTGTTAGAACAAGTGAAAACAACAATCTGTATGTGAAAGGTGATACTGATGATACTATTATCATTGCTGAAATATTTGTTGATGACATTATCTTTGGAGGCTTAGATCTTGTCTGCAAGGCATTTGCTGATGAAATGCAAAAGTAATTTGAAATGTCTATGTTCGGAGAGATTAAGTTCTTTCTTGGACTACAAGTGATTTAGCAGAGTGATGAAATATTCATCACACAATCTAAATACATAAAGGAAGTACTGAAAATATTTGTCATGGAAGATGCTAAACCTGTGGGAACACCGATGGCTACTGGATGCAAATTGACAAAGGAGGATGAAACTACAGAGGTAAACTAGACACTTTACCGATCCATGATTGGTAAATTAATGTACGTAGTTCACAGTAGACCAGATATAGCACATGTTGTGGGAATTGTTGCAAGATTTTCTGCTAATCCTAGAGAATCACACATGATAGCTACAAAAAGGATCTTAAGATACTTGAAGAAAATAGAGAATTATGGATTATGGTATCCTAAGGAAGGGAAGTTTGAACTAAAAGTTTACACCGATGTTGATTGGGCTGGAAATGTGGATGATAGAAAAAGCACCACCGAAGGAGCATTTTTCTTTGGTGAAAGACTTGTAACATGGACAAGTAAAAAGTAGGCTTGTATTTCTCAGTCTACAGCTGAAGCAGAGTATGTTGTTGTTGCTACTAACTGTTCAAACATTGCATATATCAAACAAGTGTTGGAAGGAATGAATGAGGTAATCACTAACCCGGTGATTATATATTGTGACAACACTAATGCAATTAATATTTCAAAGAATCCCGTGATGCACTCTAAGACAAAGCATATATCTATTAAGTATCATTACTTAAGAGAACAAGTGTAAGAGAAGCAAGTAAAGTTAGAATTTGTTACATCAAATGAACAACTTGCAGATATTTTTACAAAGCCCCTACCGAAGGACACATTTGAATACTTGAGGACTAGACTTGGGGTCCGTCCCCTGTCTATCGGTCACTAAGGTGATCTGGTTGTTGCATCAGCCTACTTATATCAGAAGATCATTCTTGTTGATGCAGCATAGTTCACACTTTGAATCATGTTCAAGGTTGTGATTGAGTTTGAGAACTTGAACCGATTGGAATATCAGTATACAAGGATACAGAGGAAGACATAATTGTTTGTTTATTTGTTTCTTTGGCATTGCTGTCAAAGGGAGAGATAAACAATATGAAAAGGAACAAGGAACAAGATATGAAAAGGAACAAGCACCGACGAGAATTATCTAAGGGAGAGACAATTTGAATGAGACAGAGTATTGACGATCAGTTACAAAAAATAGAAGCAGGAACATGAGAACTGAAAAGATCACAACTACAGAATGGTAAAGCTGTATTATTTAATGCTAGTTTAGTAACATAGTGATTAAACATATTAAGTCTATTCGACTTACATCATTTTGTTCACAAAGTTGTAGAATATATGTTTGGTATGTGTATGGTACATTTCATAGTTGCCATCAATGCCAAAGGGAGAGATTGTTGAACTACAACTGATTTGGAATCTGATTGAAGAATCTGTGATTAAAGATCACTGAGGAGTTGCTGATTAGATATGTAATATGATTAAATCAGTATTATGTTATCATTGATGTCAACTAGTTTGACAGCACTTATCTTGTAAGTTACTATACCGAGACATCTGAAGAAAGAGAAAAAAGATGAAGAACAAAGAAATCTACACGAAGAAAGATGTACATGACAGATGAGGATAAGGAACACATTGAGTAACTTGTTGATGAGTCTATGACTTGATGATATTGACTTTATTATGTTGCATTAATCTATGATGAAGTATAGAGGTGAAAGACACAAAGCAGTGTTGTCGGTAAATAAAGCATTTCTAGTATACACTGACGGAGTGTAGTGTATACCAATCACAGTATTAACCGAGCAGTGTTCACCGACGCATTTCTTTGTTAACCGAGCGGAACAGAATGAACTAAATGATTAGTTTAGCTGATAAGATTGATTAGTTGGCAAGAGTATAACATCGAGGTAATATATAATGTTTGTTACATAGATCGATGGTTGACAAAATTTAGGGAAGATCTAATGGAGAAGATTGAAATGTGTTATTGACACAAGTACCGAGAAAGTTTGAAGTGACAAAATCTGTGAATGAGGTTAAGCGGCAAAATCTGATGGTGGAGAAGAAAATGATTTACTCGTCTATATAAGAGAACAAAATTTCTTTATGAAAGATGCCGGAAGAAGAAGAAGTTGCAGGAATATCTCGTGAACAAGGTTTTCATGCATTCTGATCATACTGGTTAGTAAGAACCGAGTTGCAGAACAATTACCGAGCTACAAAGAGAAATTACTGACAGATAGTAAGTTGATACAGTATTGAATCTGAAGTGAAATATTGATTAGAAGGATTTGTATGGACTAAATATTGATCTGTAATCTGCAATTGAAGTTGTGTTAAGGTAGGTCATTTACTGTTACATATTTAACCATTGTATACAATCAAAATCTCTTAACTGAGTAGACTCTAAAAGTCTTATGATGTATCATTCATAGAATGAACATTGTTATCCTGTCAACCCTATAGTGAATGTTGGGTGGACGATAACTTCTATCTAAAATCCTCTAAGAAGGTCACACCTGATAGTGTGTTTGTAAACTTTTAACAGGGTTGAGTCTCAACCGACCTCACTTTAGAAGAGTGAACAATTTTGGGTTGTCGATCCCAGGTGGTTTTTCCCTTTATAGGGTTTCCACATTAAATCTATTGTGTTATGTGTTGATTGTGATATTTGTTTGTTATCATTCTTTACATGTTACATGTTAGATTTGATCGGTAACTGTTATAGTATTTGATTGGTAATTAGTAAAAGCACAGATAGTGAGAGTTATTATTGTTTACCGACGAGCAGAAAGTAAAGAAGTTGTTTTGAATTATACATTTTGCTTTGGGACACTGGATAACTGATTCACCCCCCTCTCAATTTTTCTAACAATTTCTAGCCCTATCATTTCCTCACCCAAAGCCTCTGGCTCGACTAAGAAACGTGTGAGGGATACAGCTAGAAAATAAGAGATTTTTTTTGGTTAAAAATTAAAATTTGCGAAGGATGTTGGTATGGGCACGGACTCTATTGCTGAAAGTTCTGAAGGTTATGCTGACACGCATAATTTGAACAAGGATGATAGTGAAGCTTCACTGTCGGTGTCGAATACTGTCTCTAGGGATAATGAGAACAAGGAGGAGGATGCTGGAATTATGAACGTGGGGGTCATTCCTGTGATCAAGGATAACAATGAGGACAACAAGAAAGAGGAGGATGTGGGAGGTCAGCTGGTCCCCATTTTGGTGGATTATGATAGTTCGGAGGATCATGATGTGCCCATCTCCCCCAAACTGGAAGTTATCATGGAGGTCCATTTGGATAGGCTGAAGAACTCCCTAGTTGCAGAGAAGGACTCCCCTGTTGTGGAGAAAGATAATGTCCCTTCTTCCTCTCGGAATATCCCCTTTGTCAAAACTGTTGATATGCAAGAACACAATGTGCAACTGCTCAAAGAAGATATGGATGACAAAATTGACCCTCCTTTCGGAGTTCTCCAAACTATGAAGGCAACATCTATGTACTCATTTCGTTTGTTGAAATGGGTTTTTCCGGAAATAAAAAATCTGAATTTAAAATATCATTCTATCTCTGCTAAGGTTGATTCCCTATAGGAGATTTTGGAGACTGGTTCGAAGACTTTGGACGGCAACAAGGACAATGACAGAGATAAGAAGGTGCAGGATATGCAAGTTATAGTTGATAATCTAAAGAATACCATGAAGAAGCATATGCAGGATAACAACATGTTCATGGGCTCTGCCATGGAATGTTTTATGTCTATCAAAGCGGAGCTGGATGCCAGCTCCCCCAGCAAGAAACCTAAGGAGGACAATGAGGATGCAGGTGATGAGGGCCCTGGTAAACGCACTCGGTCGGCTAAAAGAAAAAAGATCTAAGATCGAATCCTTGAGATCTTAGACTTCAATGCTGCTATTAAGAAGATCTCGGAGGCAAAGAAGGAAGCGGACAAAACTCGTAAAGAGTTTGCTTAGTTTTTCTTGGGTCCAGGTGTTGTTCTCTCTAGGTTTCTTTGGTTGCTGGTTGTTTTTTCTGGTGTTGGGTTGTTTTGGCTTTTTTTGCTTGCTTTGGCTCTGGTGGATTGGTTCCCAGTCTTTCTTCTTTTTAGTACGTTTAATGATGTAATCTTTTGATCTCTACTTGTTCGGGGTTTCGGGTCCCCTTTGAAACCTATTTTTTCCTGCAATCAAAAACATCCCCTTAAGACATTCAAATCATTAAACATATTACAGGTCCCTTTAAAAGATATTCAAATCATCATATGTATACTTAAATTTTGCAACACATACATTGAACAAAAATGATTAAAAACCTTGTAAACTAAAAATAATTTCATTTCCCTAAGGCATTCAAATCATTGCATAGTATGTATCCCCTTAAGATATATTGAATCATTACATATTACATCAGTATAGTGAAATTTTAGTCTTTTAATGGCTCCATGAATAGTTCTGATTAATGTTAATGTTTAAAGGTTCTTTGAACGATCAAAACATTTCTAGACAACATATTATTTCAGGAAAGGAGCACGCTTTCAAATTTAAATTGGTTTATTTAGAAAAGAAACTAGCATGTCATATGTATGAAATGAAAACACATGGGATATTGTAAACATATTTTCATGTTTCATCTTGCATGATAGGTTGCATGAAATTGTAAATTTTAATAAATGAAAAATAATAGACATATCAAGTTTCATGTTGCATGAGAAAATGACAAACTTGATTCCTACATCTAGTAATATTATTACAATACACTAATGCTATATATAAGTATTTTCAATTGAGTTATATTATTTTCTAGTTCTCTAATGTAGTATTGATGTCATCTATAGTGTACATGGTGAACACTGATGAAATGTTTAAGGGAGTAGATCTAACAAAGAACATGTACTAACATTTAAGATTGTACTAATATCACGATCTAACAAAAGATGTTTTATATGAAAATATATAAAACATTTCTTGAAGTAATCAAATATGTATTTTGTTGTAATGTTGATGTTGTGAGATATATTTCATGTATACTCATGAGATGATGTAAATGCTCTATTTGATTAATATTACATGAAGTGAGTGTATTTTGAGATAATGATATATTATAATTTATGGTTTGCATTTGAGTCTCTTTGTGAATATGATGCCAATAGTGGAAATTTTGTTTTATGCTTGTATGATGTGACAAGATGGACACGATGCCTAGGTTGATGGATTCGATAATGTGAGATGAGCATTGATGCCTGGGTCACATGATTAGCTAGGGAGTGTACTGTCATAAAAAGTTATCATCTACAATTAGATGCTCATTTTAGCTCCATTTTAGGTTTAATAGTTTAATGATTTAAGTTTTGTTTTGGGTTTAACAGTTTGAAGATGTAAGTTTTGTTATAGGTTTGATAGTGGTTTAAGTTTTAAGGTTTAAAGTTGAAAGTTTGAGTTTTAAGTTTTAAGGTTTAAGGTTTAAGTTTTCGTTTTAAGAATAAAATATCATTTAACTAGCCATTTTAAACAAAATAAAAAATTAAACATTTGGTACTAATATAACATTAAAAAATCCTTTTTAAACCATACATGAGAAATTAAACATTTGGTACTAATATAATATTAAAAATTTATTTTTAACTATATAATTATAAAAAACACTTTAAAAAAATCAAAAAAATCAAATAAGTGCTAAAAAGTGGAGGCTCTACCTCACACTCAACTCAATGTCCTCAAGTCCCCTTATCTGCTCCGCTAGCCCCTCACTGTGCAAATGAGGGGCTTAAACTATGTTCTGAGGTTTTTAATAAGTGAGTGAGACTTGGCCGAGTGGGATTCGGCCGAGTCCCACTCGGCCGAGTACCTCTAGCCATGTATGCGCCATTAAGCACAACACGGTGCATACATGGGTTCGGCCGAGTGCTACTCGTTCGAGTTCTGCTCGGTCGAATCCTCCGAATTAAGCCTCAACTGTGACAGGCATTTGTGCTTTTACCCCAATATGAATTTTGCTTACTTTTGCTTGCACAATTTTGATGTTGAATTCGTCTTAATTGGTGTAATAAATCAGATCGCTTTTAGTAGTTGAAGTGTGTTTCAGGTGGTATTAAAGGGGTTTCCATCCTCATACATCAGGTACGAACTTCCTTGTTGATTAAGAAATACATGAAGAGTTCACTCGGTTATTGGTTAAAGAATTGTTAATATTTTTTTTATAGAGCATTTGTTTTTGGCATTCAAATTTTTATTGATGGTCTTCATCTCTTGGCCATGTTAAAAATTTGGTCTCCACCTTCCCTTCTTTTTGGGAATGGTTATAAAAAGAATAATCAATATTACTTATTTATTCTTCAAAATACTTAACTAAGCAGGTTACAATACACAAGCTTAAAGGACCATATAAAAATACAAATTTAGATTGAGAATAATAACCAACAAAAGATGATACTCGTCCATATATTGTACAATCCTGGATAAGTTTACAGATTTGCTACAGATATGGCCTTATGTAGCTACGCAAAAAATTACTGTACATTTTAACATTATTTTTTCTGATCAAAATACCCATGTTAAATTGGATTGTCATGGTTAAATTTACAGATTCACAACTGGTAATTCCTTACACAACTACAAAAAAAAATCACAACAGTTTACATTTACATATTATTTGTTTCGATCACAACATATACGTTAAACACACAATAAAACCAGTTAAACTTCCCCTTAAGGTCAGAATTCTTCAATAACATTATGAATAGCTTTCTGCACACTGTCAACACCCATTGGGGAGACATATTAGGATGATGTTCTTCTTCAACAGGAGATGGATTATTGACATGCTCATTATTAACAGGAGTCTGGAACATACTTTCTGCTTCCTTGAAATGCGTCATTATTTCTAGCCCTCAATATAGTCCATAAAGTCATAGTCTTAGCTCCTTATTGAAACCTTTACTATAACCAATTAAAATTGCATCCTAAGTAATCCTTTGTTTGTTGTCTCAGGTAGATTTATTCCATAAAAAAGACTCCATATGTGCTTCAGATATATGAAATTCAAAAACAAGTGCAGAATGAAATAGTCATTTTTTTGTTCAAGCTAGGAGGCCAGTTATGTTTGAAAAATAAATTCCATTCCATATTAGTAAGGTTCAGACATCAGGTATTGTTTAGGGATTCCATCGCTTCTCAGGTGTCAGATGTTAGAGAGCATTGAATAGATCTTATATGCACTGTAGTGAGATGTATTTCGTTATTCTGCTTTATGTTATCTAATATTTCAGTAGTCAATAGCAAATTGTTATTTCTTCTAAACTCCTTTATAGTGGTCGACACCAAAGAGGTGGTCCTTTATTTCCTTTTTTTTAGAGCCCATTTCAGTAGTTAAACTCTACATTGGCAAATATAACTTCAAATTTTTTTATTCCTTTTGTTGTCCACGCCCTAGTAGAACAGCCTGCTTGTAATTCCATTCAAGATTCCACAAGAAGAATATAAAAGTCTTAAGGATGCTTAGCTACATTTGTTTACACTTTAAATCCAATTGACATTAGCTATTAACTTAGTCTCTTGGACTTAATTTTTGGTGAAACCTCCAATTATGCTTAACAATAACCAATTTTTCTTGTTAGATTTGTATTATTTGGATCCTTTTGGAGCACTTATTCAAAATTAATATATATTAATGGGTCCCTCTGAAATCCTTTGGTACCTATATAAGTTTGGTGTAAGTATGGGCTCCAACTAGTTCTCCTCTAGGTTCACCTTGGGTCCCTCCTAGGAACTTGGGTGAACTTGGGCTGAACTCAAACATGTCTAAGAGAGCCCAAGGAATGCCTCCTATTTAACCGTTAATGAGAAACTTATGAAAATGGCATTGCTCCTCAACCTTGTTGTTGGCATTGTTTCTAGAGCCCTACAAGTGGCGATACACCTTGATCCCATTGGAGCATTGCTCCTAGACCTTCATTAAAAGTACTAACCCTTAACCCCAAAATCTTCATGAGAGGTTATAGCTCTCAACCCCATTGTGGTCTCTAATCCCAAATGCCCACTAGATTTAAGGATCTCATGCCATATAAACCAAACTAGATTACAATGAGGTAGTGACAAGGAATTTGGATCTAACTCTTGAATGTGTTATTTTAAACATTATTATTGTGCGCAACCTGCCAAAACTCTATTTGCATGATGCATTTTATACATGGCTAGTGAAAGTGGCATTTTTACTCATTTTGGTTCAAGTTAAATTGAACCAAATGTTGACTTTGGTGCTCATTGTGGTTCAAGTGAAATCGAACCAAATGTTGGCCTTGATGCTTTTGACAAACTGTAATGCATAGATTATTCAATACTGATTGTATTTTTCATTGGTAGTGACATTTGACAAATTATCAAATTGTAAATTTATGAATATTTTCATTTTAACAAATTCTAAGATATTTCTCCTTGTTTGCTGGTTGGAGATGTCTGCCCTTCTAATGGTTCTTTTCCATATCCTTCTTTGCTTGCTGGAACCTACGGGTCCCTTGGTGGCAGTTCATTGGGTGTTGTTTCTGTTTTCCCTGATGGTGTTTTGGCTGGTGTTGGTTCTGTTGTTATTGATACTCCTTTAGTTAATCTGTTGTCTAAGGGTTATGCTGGTCCTTTGCTGGGCGTTGCGCTGGCTGTTCCTACACCTCTTCTAGGTACTGGCTCTTCAGTCTTGGATTCGTTATGTTGGTAGGATGAGGCTGCTAGAGTTAAAGAAGGGTGGATTATAGTTAAAGAAAAAAATCCAAGAAATCCTCCTCTTTTTTTGACCTGACCCTTCAGTCCCATAAGAAGGGATAAAAAGTTTAGTCCACTCTCCTTTTTCTACTAATTTTTTAGGTTTATCTTGCACGATAGATTGAGATGTTTTGTTGGATTACTTTCTTTGGTAGTGTTTCTTGGTGTAGGGTTGGGGTGTCTTGGCTTTTGTTTTGGCCGGACTGTTGTTTCTTTGGAACTCTTATAGCTTTATCTTTAGTTCCAAGTATTGTATAGGGTTTCGAGGCCCCTTCAAAACTTGTTTTTACTTTAATTCAAAAACAAATTATAAGATATTTAATTATTTTATTTATTAACAAGTACATGTCACTATACATATACATATACATATACACATACACACATACAAACAAATAAACATACATATATAGAAACATGTACCAATACCTAAGGGAAAAAAAATCTACACCATCTATTGTACCCACACTTGCATCATAGTTGTATCAAAACTGGCAATTATATTTTAATCATACTTTCTTCATAAACATTTAATAATTTCATCTATCCAAGAATTTTTTTAGCAATTGTGTATAATCTTTTTCTATAGAGTGATTTTATTCCATAGTTCAATGGTAGAGCTAGAGGAAATAATGGTTCAATTAATATTTTTGATTGTTTGCATTCCATTAACATAGTCCTAACCTTTCAAACTATTAATATTTCGTTTATAAGGGCTCCCTTAATGTTTTTCTAGCTTCCTTGCCTTTTATTGATTTTATCTAAGCTATCACTTGGTTAATGATTGAACAAGGTATAATGAATAATCTTCACCCTATTGTTATTAGCAAACTTGCAAGTGCATGCAAATAAAAAATCTTGGCTGGATACTTGCCATAAAAGTTGATGGTAATTTTTAAAAAACTTGTGATTTTTTTTGGTGTGACAAGCATGCAAATTTTTGGCAAAAACCTCATGCAAGTTGAATAATTTTTTATATTACTTGTTAAAAAGTGTATCCAATTAGCATTTTAGTAACATGTGGAAAAACCACATTTTTGGCTATTTAGGGCACAAGATTTGGGATTTGAATATACAAAGTTTTCATCGATTTTTTTGAATTACGACATGCAATTGATGCATTTTTTTATAAATATGTTCTTTATACTATTACCTATTACAAGTTTAAAAGTTCTACAAATGAACTTATATAAACTTTGTAATTTTTTTATCATATTAAATATTGTAAATTCAAATGACCTACATGTTGTAATTTTCTCTCTAATAGCTTAATATTCTTTGGTTCCTTTCTATAGACACAAATTTTCCCATACTCAATCTAAGTTAACTTTATCCCTTCATAGCCAGTTAAATGAATATTTATTATTTATTCTTCACTTTTATTACACATACCTTCTATCTAATTCAAATAATTATTACCTACTTAATTACTACAGTTAGACTTATCAACTTTCATTATCTTTTTTCTTATTATTTAATTTCATCTTATCTTCAATCCTTTGCCTATATAATTTTTGAATCTATTTAGGTGGATCAAGATCTAAACTTGTCATCATGTGGCATGCATCTCTACTCTTCTTTTGCTCACACTTGTGTGAGCATGAAAAGTTATCTCCTAATCACCCCACTTTTTACATATGCTATGTGCATATAATTTTTCCAAGCCCCCTCAACTCGTACACATGTCATAGTCATGTATCTTTCATGTTCTCAATGTATTTTGACACTCGTGAACTCACCTAGCTCTAATACCTCCATCCTCCTTGTGACAAGTAATTTATTGCATATTTCTCAATAAATCATAGCTATCTACTAAACATTGAATCTCATAAAAAAATCTATGAATTGAGGTATTTGACCATATTTTTGTAATGCGCCTTCATCATATCCTTTTGTCTACTAAACATTGAATCTTGACTATTGAACCTCATAAAAAATCTACGAATTGAGGTATTTGACCTTATTTTTGTAATGCAACTTTGTCATATCCTTATGTTGTCATTTTTTCCACGAATTCATCATAATGCTAAAATGATTTTGTTGGTTTGAACAATCACAATCCATTAATAAAAATCATTGAAATGAGAAAAGACATGAGTGCATCTACTTTCATTCAATCTTTGAGATGAAACAAATAAAAAAAAATAAGGTACATCTTTTATTTTATTTTAGTTATCCATTTTATGTCTTCTATCTGTCATAATTTTTAATTGGCACCTTCAGATGTGTGAAAATACAGATAATGAAAATGAAGAAGATATGAATAGATTTTCCTTGTCTTTTACCTTCTCATCTCATGAATTGAGCATAAGTATATGCACCCATGCCTATTTGATATTGTTTTTGGTTGGAATGTGATTGTTAAAACTAGCAACATGATGTTAGGATTAGGATAGATTGGATAGAAAATGGTACCATGTAGTTATGGATGATAGAAGATTGAAGATTATTTGGACAACATAATGATTGGAAGGTGGATCTATACAATGAGAGAAAATGCTTCAATTTATAGATTTTTAATTGGCAAAATCAATTACCAAGTTTCAATGTCGAATGAATGTTAGGATCAAATGAGAGAGATGATGTGGATTGATGGCTTAGCTATGTAATAAGTGTCACAGAGAGGATGCATGTGTAAGATGTTGGTGTGATCACACATGAGAGAAGATATTGGGAATAACATGAAAAAGATATGTCTATATGATATGTGTAAGACATAGGGTGGATTGAAAAGTGACATGCTTATGACGTGTGTAAGAGGAAGGGTGACTATGAGGTGAGCTTTCACACTCTCACTGTTAGGATTGAGTAATACTGAGAGGGGGGGTGAATCAGTATTACAAAACTTTACTTTCAACTTTAAACAATTATAAATAATCCAAAGTAATGCGAAAATGAAAAGAACATATAAGCATAACACATTACTCATGACACCATGATTTGTTCTTGAGGAAACCCTGATTAAAGGGAAAACCTTGGTGGGGATGGTACCCACAAATATGCACTAAAGTATAATGTTCCTGTTGAGAGATCTAGCCCTGTTAGGAGCTATTTGTTACATAGTACATTTACTTGCTAGAGGATTACAAAAACCCTGTTAAGGGCATACAAAACACCTGGTTAAAGGTGGTGAGCACACTGCTCTTACAATCAATACTGTCCCAAAAATAGTTCACAAAAGGGAACAATACAAGCACTTATCTTGCTTAGATAGTTCCAGTTATAGCTCTGCCTCCTATTGATCTCGCATTTGACTTCTGCACTCTTTCACGCAATCTCAATATCACACATCTACCACAAAAGTAATTTGTATTTATACAAAACTAGCCTTCCAGTCGGCTCCACAAAATGTCATACTTAACATAGTAAAAACTTATGCAAATGATATATATGGAGTCGGCGCTCTTATATTACCAAAGAGTCGGCACTAAACTTTATTTACATGACTTAGCACGTTATCATATTCATCATGCTTTCCTTAATCATCGCAATTGTTCATGTACCTTGATATGTTATTTTACTGTCTTCGCATACTTTCCGAACACTATATCTCATACACCAGCTATCCAAAACTTATGCGATCTTAGCTGAAGCATTTACATGTACCAAAATACCTCCAGTTAACTTTGCAAGCCATAATACCTTGTATGCCTTCATCGCTAACCAAAACTGTGGCACTGTACCCTATTTTCTTGATTCTGGACTTAGTCATTTTCATGACTATAAATCCAGTGGCAATCTCCACAACATGCAAGCATACTTACATAAGTGTTGCCATAAATGACAACCCTTAGAAGATTTCCAGTACTCCAAAACATCACATGCCAACAATCTCTCCCTTTGGCATTGATGGAAACACTTAGAAAAATGACTAAGTGCCACAGAGTACTTCTCTTCTTTTCCTTCTCTTTTTCTTCCTCTCCCTTTGACATCAATGGCAAAGGTAAATCTCAAAATTTCAAAATTGAAGCATAGGCGATCTAGTTTTTGCTTACCAGATTTAAGACATCATGGAAGGATGTTTCCAAGGTCTTAATCTCCTCAACCCATGAACTTATCAGTGGCTCATTGACATGGATTAACCCATTCAGTGCATATGATGCTGTCTCTGCTACCTTAAGCTCAGTGAGAGTAGATACTGTCATTGAACTTTCAACCTTTATCATCTCGAAGAGATGAGTCTCCAATATTGAGAGCTTGGGACTTAATAGGTGTCTTAGCACACCAAATCTGTTAGCAACTCTCCCTTTCTCCATTTCAAGTACCCTTATGTTTTCTAGTAATCTGGATGTTTCTTTGTCAATTTCTTCCACATTTTGTGAGGATGACTCACAACTGTCCATTATTCTATCAAGACTAACCTTGTCTTTTGCTATGGCCTCCTCTTCATTTTTCAAGTATATGTAGGGATTTATGCAATGACTATAAAGTTTTCTGCCTTGTGTCACACAGCTCTTGGCTTTAAGAGTGGTAGCCTTAAGAATGTCTAAGTCCCATGAGATGGACTTATGAACTTCGCTTATCTTCTTTTCCAAGAAATTTCTTTCAGCCTTTTCCTCTACTATTTTTAGCAATGAGTCAAAGTGACTGTCAAAGCTATCCAATACTGTATTGAGATTTTTAGTTTCATCCTTGCCTTTTAGGATAAGTGGAGAGGGTAGTAACATGTTTACTGTTTCTACTGCCCTGCCCATTATCTTGGCTCTTTTGTCTCCTTTCTGGACTGATCTCTCCTTAGCTTTAGCAAATGCCATGAATGAGAGTCTCATCAGTTCATCTTCATCCATTCTGTCCACATCAGAACTTACTGGTTTGGCAACACTTGTCAACAATAGAGATGAATCGAGACTAATTCCAGTGGTCTCCTTTGCCTTTGGTTGTTTTTCTTGATGTTCTTCATGATGTAACTCCTTCTCCTGTACTTGTTCTGCTTATTTTACCTCTGATTTCCTCGCTTCTGTCTGTCCCTGGTCTTCAATTTCCATCGCATTGTCCATCTTGTCTGTGAATGGATCATGTATATCCTGCGAGGTGTCAAGGCTAATAGGCACACCAGTGACAAAGAAGTCTGGTTACAAGTTATCTTGACCACTCTTATCCGCTATTTGTGAACTCTCTCCCTTTTAGGCATGTTTTGCATTAACACTTGATCTAATGCCTTTTGGGTATCTTCAATTACTTCATCGTATCTTTTAGCCATGATTTTGACTAGTCTAGTCTTTGTTCTCAAAAGAGGTTTTAGTGCTTTTATGATTCTTTCCCTTTCCTAGATAGACACAATAGGCAACATATCATCAATTGTTTTGTTTCTTATGTTCTCATCCTCTGAATGTGCTAACTATTTTCTGATCTCTAGCTTGCTCTATAGTTCTTTGGGAACACTGGATTCAACTTCCAACAAATTCTTTTTGAAACCTAACAGATGCTCAATGATAGTATCTTCAATGATCGCTTGGTCCTCAGGGCTATATCTTTCATAGTATCTTTTTATAGATGTCAAATTTCCATCTTTGATAACCCTCTTCTGTACTGATTTCATATCAGGTTTCCACAAGGTTTGTGGATTCTTTTGAACCGTTTCCTCTTCCTCTTTTTTTGTACCCTTTTCTTCCTTCTTCTTCCTCTTTACCTCGGTTTCTTTTTCTTTTGGATTGACATTCCTAGAAGATCTTCTAAGAACCTCTATAGTCACAGTTTCATGTGTTTCTTCCTTTAAAGGAATTGATAA
The DNA here is from genome assembly GCA_027943335.1 of Chamaecyparis obtusa. NCBI lineage: Eukaryota > Viridiplantae > Streptophyta > Pinopsida > Cupressales > Cupressaceae > Chamaecyparis > Chamaecyparis obtusa. The sequence continues at coordinate 321,816 of BSBK01006158.1, read as the reverse complement.
GTCAATGAAGTTATCAATGCTACTTATCTTCTCTATTTCCAATGAAGTGGGTGGATCAGTGGCAACACTAGAAGATGCCTCCATCTTTTTCTTTAAGTCCAAGTACCGCTTCTTTGTAATTTCTACCTTTGCAGTAATTTCTTCCACTATCTTGCTGTCTTTCCTCTTTCTTGTTACTTTCTCTTGTTCTTCTCTAACTTTTTCATATTTTTCTCTATATGTAGCCCATCTTTCTTGAGTGGGATCCTTTTCTGCTGCTAATACATGTTCTACTTGCATGGATAGTACTTCAGCACTCACCTCATATCCCATAGGGTAACACCATTTGGTTCTAGGCTCAACTGCCTCAAAACAGACACAATCGGTTTCAACCATGAAACAGATGGTGTCCTCATACTTTTCTACTAGGCTTTCTGGAATTCTATATCTTTCTTTCATCTTCCTCTACAAGATCTTAATCATGCCAAACAGTTCTCCATCAATCTAATCCTTTTTCTGCCTTTTGTAGCATTCCGAGATTTGTAGACCAGTGGGTTCATTGTCTTTCCATGCCCTGGGGTGCATACCGGGGAAATTGTGAATAATGTGAAGGTACATGTGAATTAGTAGTGACCCAAACCTGAATGCCTTGGATTTCTCCTTCTTAATGACTTTAACATTTTTAAAAAACTGTTGTGCCAGAACTTTGCAAAGGTTGTATTGCTTGTTTTCTTTAACCATTCTATAAGCCATCATAACAACTCCAGCTGATACATAATTGAATCTGAAACTATGGAACAATTTGTAGCCAATAAGCATTGCTACCAATCTGACATCTTGAAGGTATATATCATTTACAGTCATAGCCCTCTTGTCCCATTTGGAGTGCGTGAGGGTTTCAACATCCTTTCTTAGAATTTTCTCACTAACAGGTAGGGCTCCTTCATTGTCAAGTCCTGTGATATCATGAATCAGCTAAGCACATATCTTTATTGGTTGATCTCCTATCCATAGGAACTGATCATGAACTCTACTCAGAATGATCTTGAACCATTCAACTTCAGTGAATTCAGTGAGACGGGTTAACTTGAGTATTGGCAGGTCTTTCAAATGTTTGAATTCATCTATCAAAGACCCATTCACATCTATCATTCCATTCAGCTCATAGAAGATGAACTGACCTCCCCAATAATTTCATACTTGCAGTGTATGTATGCCCTAATATCTTCTACGTGTAATACACCTATGGGGGTTTGGGAAAACGCCCCTTCCGGATCATCCTCATAGGATTTGTTTGGATGCCTTTTGAACTTATACCTAGGTCTATCAACTACATCGTAGATTACTGGTGCATCCATGAATAAAGAGATTAGGTCTAAATACCTTTAATGCGCACAAATCTGATGCTTGTCTTTACGCGAGCACAAAATATCTCTGCTAGATTACTGCTTCATCTTCACACTTCTGCTCTCCTTAGTCGCTGATCAAAAAGTGGTGGAGAAATGAAGTTTTTCAAGTCTTTTATTCATCGCAAGTTGAGTGTGTGCATTAAACATAGGTAGCTCAACTTCGCATGCCATCCGATCAATGCAAAACTCACGAACATAGAAGATGAATCTTCAAGTGCTGCGATCTCATCCACAGATTCATGAACATCTGTACATGTCATGCATAAGCCCGCACGAGCTTATTCCGCTCATACAGGGGATGGATGTTTTTTGTTGTCTTCATCCACTGCTCCCCATGAGGCCATGAGGCCTTCTAGGTTGATGCCTCAAAGAATTCATCATGCGAAGATACAGCATCACAAGTTGTCTCTCCTTGAACCATAGCCTTATTTAGAACTTTTACTTGCCATATCTTTTCATTATCTGATTTCTTGTTTTCACTTATGTAATCATTTAAGCTTTTACCACTATCACTAATATTTTTCCTTATGACTATAGGTGGTGGTGTTTTTGGTTCATTGAATCTTCTTGGTCCTCTTCTATTGTTATCTCCATTGTATCTACAAAACTTCGCAATGTGACCTGGATTATTGCATTTGTAACAGATGGGTGGTCCTCTTCTATCTTGACTGGTCTGTAGCTTACAGTACCTTGTTGTGTGTCCAAAGTTGTTGCATTTCTGACATATAGTTTTGGCTGCAATTTCTTCTCTGATATAGTCTTGCTTATACTTGGATTGATCAGGTTCTATACAATTTGCCTTTTTGTGTCCATACTCATAGCAATTAAAACAGTAGCTAGTAAAGGGTTTAGAATTACCATTATTCCTGCAGTCTCTTTTCATGTGACCAACTTTGTTGCATCCAAAACATCTACCTCTGAATGGTCTAAATTGTTCTCTATAATCTTCATTTGTAGGTCTTTCTTTTGGAATATATTTTTCCTCATTCCTGGCTTCATTTGGTTCTTCTTGAGTTCTTGAACTTCCAGCTTCATTTGGTCCACTTATGTTACCTTTAGTTCTTTGATCATTGTTTTTGTCATTTCTTATGTGTAACTCCTCAATAAGAAGTCTGGCTTGAATGAGTTCACCTTTGATGATCTGATTGTAATTATCCAATTCTTGATATTTATCTTTGTAATGTTCAAGTTCAGTCTTCATATTATCTATCTGAAGGTTGGCTTGTTTTAGTGACTCTTCAACTTTATTTCTGTCATCTTTCTCATTCTGAATCTCCTTGATCATCAAGAGATTGATTTGTTCTTTTTCTTGCTCCAACATCTTTACTTTGTCTGATGTGTCATTGTCAGAGCTTTCTTTGAATTTTTCCATAAGGTCCTGTCTCAGATCTTTTACAGTCACAAGTTGTTCTTTGAGTTTCCTCATGAAACCTTTTGCTCTTCTTAATTTGAATTTTAGTTCACCATTTTCAGCTTTCATCTTATCCAGATCTTCAAGTGCAGCTTCAAAGTTTACTTGAAAGTCTTCTAAATCCATTCTGATCTCCCTTAAGCTATTAAGCTTTCTCTCAAAGGGCCAATAGCTCTGATACCAATTGTTAGGATTGAGTAATACTGAGATGGGGGGTGAATCAGTATTATAAAACTTTACTTTCAACTTTAAACAATTATAAATAATCCAGAGTAATGCAGAAATGAAAAGAACATATAAGCATAACACATTACTCATGACACCATGATTTGTTCTCGAGGAAACCCTGATTAAAGGGAAAACCCCGGTGGGGATGGTACCCACAAATATGCACTAAAGTATAGTGTCCCGATTAAGAGATCTAGCCTTGTTAGGAGCTGATTGTTACATAGTAAATTTCCTTGCTAGAGGATTACAAAAAACCCTGTTAAGGGCATACAAAACACCTGGTTAAAGGTAGTGAGCACACTGCTCTTACAATCAACACTGTCTCAAAAATAGTTCACAAAAGGGAACAATACAAGCACTTATCTTGCTTAGATAGTTCCAGTTATAGCTCTGCCTCCTACTGATCTCGCATCTGACTTCTGCACTCTTTCACGCAATCTCAATATCACACATCTACCACAAAAGTAATTTGTATTTATACAAAACTAGCCTTCCAGTTGGCTCCACAAAATGTCATACTTAACATAGTAAAAACTTGTGCAAATGATAAATATGGATTTAGCACTCTTATATTACCAAAGAGTCAGCACTAAACTTTATTTACATGACTTAGCACATTATCATATTCATCATGCTTTCCTTAATCATTGCAACTATTCATGTACCCTGATATGTTGTTTTACTATCTTCGCATACCTTCCGAACACTGTATCTCATACACCATCTATCCAAAACTTATGCAATCTTAGCTGAAGCATTTACATGTACCAAAATACCTCCAGTTAACTTCGCAAGCCATAATACCTTGTATGTCTTCATCGCTAACCAAAACTGTGGCACTGTACCCTATTTTCCTGATTCTGGACTTAGTCATTTTTATGACTGTGAATCCAGTGGCAATCTCCACAACATGCGATCATACTTACATAAGTGTTGCCATAAATGACAACCCTTAGAAGATTTCCAGTACTCCAAAACATCACATGCCAACACTCACATGAGGGAACAAGAGGAGAGTACTGACACTTATTACCTAATGACAATATTAGATTTTAATCCATGCACAAGGATTCAAAGGTTACAATTAAGTGGACAAAGCTTGAGGGTGATGTGAAATTTTATGTTAGGAAAAATAACAATTAGGGTTAATTGGTGCAAATTAATTAATTGAGTGAGCATTAATTAATTTAATTGGAGAGAGATTACGAGATAAAGTTGGACATAATTAAATAAATGTAATTTATTTATTTAAAGATGAGAGATAAAGTTGAAATTTAAATTATAAAATAACAAATATTAATAATTGAATATGATGGTCTAAGGTTCAAATATGGTTTGATATGGACAAATTTAGGTGTATACGCTTTTTATGTTGAATTTTCACAATATTGTTCTCAACATTCTCTTCTTTCATAATCACAACCTTTGTACTGTATTATCTTTTATCGCCATCCTTAATTTTTTCTATTGATGCCCTTTTAACTTGTCCTTTCTATCATTGTAGGTTACATTCCATTTGTATTTTTTATCGTATCTCTTTATGTTTTTCTTTGAAGAGCTCACTGAATATCTTTTGCAGAAATAATCCTTTTGAGCATATAAGATAACTTTGGGAGTGTCATTTGGTATGGAGGACTGTCATTTCCTTACAAGCTTCTTAGCATATCTTTCTCATTTCTGACTGTAACTTCTATCACTCCTTTCAAGGACTTAACCAAGGAATTAAGTTCACAAACTTTTTGCAAGGACTTGACATTCAATGTGGCAAATATAACCTGCTTTTCAATTGTTCATACATTTGATAGCCTTTAAGGCCTGAAAATCATAACAAGACAAACATCTCTTCCTCACTTTCAACATTGTTTTCCTATGACAGTGAATCCATGAAACCCCTGGTATCATTTTACTGCTCTCTTGAATAAAGGTCTTTGATCTCATCCAAAGTATTCACCTTACACAAGGTTGTTTTCATTTTTTCTCTATTTACACCCACTGTCAAAAGTGACCTCATGACTGTTACATGGTTTTCTTTTTGCCTCTCATGCTTTTACCTTGGGATTGTACCTTGATGTTTAGATTGTCAAGAGGCCTATATTGAGCTCATCCATTACTATATGGTCTCTTGAGGCTCTAAAAACCCTGTTGCGTTTGAGATCCATGTCATGGGCATCGATATTTGATTTGGTTGTCGTCATAAACCCTTGGCTATCCATTGTCATTGCAGTGTATTTTCTTTGAAGCTCTGTTTTTCCAATGACTATCACCATATAAACATGCTTCATCATGTTGAATCTTGCTATCTCTTATTGTTTACTATGGCATCATTTAACACGCTTCTAGTTCCCCTTTTTCTTGATACCTCTATTGTTCTTTCATAATTCTTGGCCTTTGAACTACCTTCATTTGATTGTGACTAATACATGAAGAGCTTTTATCATTGTTCGTCTTTATGCCAGTTGACCTATAACTTGTTCTTATCCTTGCTGATATTTGTAGTACTCTGCACCATATTATCTATGATCACAGAAGGCAATTATAAGATGCATAGAAAATATTCGCTTTCATGAATAGACTTGACACTGCCTTTTGACAGTTCTCTTGGTTATCTCTCTATCACGCATCATGTTGTTTTATGTTCTCATGGCTCAATTTATTCAGCGTTCTCCTTTGTCAGTCTCTAACTAAAGGTAACGTGAAATAGCAATGGCAGAACTTATTCCTATCATGTTAGTGATCAAAACTTGGAAAGAGAAATCACAGAGAATGTTAGAAGAGCTTCACTAGCCTTTAGCCAATACAAGGATCAACACAGAGGTTTCATCCAACATAATGTTATGAGGTCTCCTTTAAAATAAAATAAGGGCTTAGATCAGTCATATAAATGCCAGGATATGCATTCTGGAATGAAGATTGGCGTGTAACTTGTATGTTGGGATAACTCATGCTTAGGTGTACAGGTTACATAACAAACAAGTCATCTTTTTAAAATAAGAGGAGGATTGGACTCGGAAATTATAGATGTGGCACGTAATTGAATTTCGACAACACATCTTGAAGTTTGTCACCTTTTCCCTTGAATTGTAAAGCTATTCAACCGCTTATTCACAGCCCGACTGCTAGTATAGCTTCTCTTCAACTGCCTTTTCTTTTGCAAAAAAAAATGCCGTTTCTTTTTATTCATATCCTTCAGCAGAGTTGAAACTTTTTCTCCTTTATATCCAAGCTAAAAAAAAATTGACCAAACTTTGGCAAATATAAAATAAAAGCATGGGACAAGGCTAGAACATAATTAAGAGAACCTAAGCTTTTCTAGACCTAAACATATTAAATTTCATTTGGAAATACCTTTTTTTTTTTCAGCATACCAAAAGCTAAGATCACCAGCAACTTAGCAAAAGATGCCAAAATAAAACAAGGGCAGACATACATTGAGGTGAAATAAAAATGGGTAAGAATAATTATTAAGACTAATTTTAGAGTGTTGCAAAATTTTACCGGTGTAGGTCCTGAGTGCATAAGAGGTGATTTTCCAAAAAGATAGATAGCCAAATAACATATTTTTTTCATTGCCAATTTTAGACGAAAAGTGATAAACTTCAACTGGAATAGTGAACGTGCACCCTAGTTTGATCACTTGGTCATTTGGCTATGGGCTTATGTAGAGGTGGCTGGGTGCTAGTCTTGGGCACTGTAAACGTTTGAAAGACTGGAATTTACCGATTTGCAGTGGCCATTTGGCTGTGGGCTACTGGTCTTGGGCACTGCAGAAGGTTCAAAGGTTGGAATTTGCCAATTTGTATTGGTCTTCTTGCTGGCCATCTCTATGGGAGTTCTCCTGTTGATTGGAGAGGTGGCCAACATTATATGATCACCTTTTTCTATTGGTTTCCTATTTTAGTATAAGAGACTGTTTTTTGGATTTAGCAAACTTTAGTTGTTCATTTTCAAAATGTTTATGCATTTGGGATTTGAAATGCAGATTGTTTATTTTAGATAGTTGCTAGATTCACAACACATTCTTCTTTGGGAGGTGCAAGCATTTTGTGTTCACCTAGCTTTTGACTCTAAATGTTGCAACTCCGATATGGTGTATGTAGGGCTTTCATTAGGGCCATGTATATAGTTGATGTCTTTGAAGAATGGTTTTATTGAATATTGGGGGCTTTTCGGCAAAGTTCTTTTACTCTTTTAGCTCTTCTAGGGGACTCAATTAAGCAGGGTTTTGAGGGCCTGCAGAAAGGCTATTGGAGAATGGGTTATAGAGCACTTGCTGGACACCTTGTACTTGTGGGGAGACAATTAAAGGTTTGAAAAGGAGCATGATTATTTGGAAAAGTACCTTTGGAGGTGAGTGCATCCAAAAGAGTATGCTATTTCAGTCCATATTTATTGTGCCATTGAACAACTACAAGAAAGGTGTAGATTCCATTGGTTGCAATCAGCATGGTCATTGGCTTAGGCCTAGGCACCTATCCATCCCTTCTATTGATAACTATTGGACATGAGAAAATTGTTGTGGAGCAGCAATCAAAGAAGCATTTAATGTTTGGTAAGTTGCATAAGTTGAGATTATTTCCTTCAGCGCTCTTAAGGGAATCACTATCCTCTCTAAGTCAAATCTTGCAAGAAGACACATCCAAGTTAAAACTAATGAAGAATACTCGGTGAGCCAATCTTAAAAACAACAAATGAATGCTTATTATTGTATTATGGAGTCAATATATCTCATGGTACTTGATTAAGAATAATGAAAAGCACATATTCAAAGCGCCTTGAAATAGACCATAATCCGTTTAGGAAAGACAAGTTTAATACTAGGTGTTTGGGGAGTAGGATGCAATGAATAGATTTCATCATGCAAGGGTATATTGGTAGTGGTTGATAAGTTGTAGGAAACAATCAAGTTATTTGAGATTAGAAAACAATGATTGGCATTACAATGCCATTAAGTCAATAATGATATTTTATAAAAGATCCATTTGATACAAATCCCTGGCAAACTAGTAAGGTTTGTAACATATTAAAGCATCTCAAATAAATACTAATCACATTTTATATCATAAATTCATTTCATTTATAATTGGAATGGAAATAATTTTTTCACATAAACATAAATACTATTCAATAACAAATTTAACTGCTTTCAGATTTTGGACAAAGGATTTTGCCAGCCTTGGGATTGATAGAATCTCAAGCGAAGAATCGGTCTAAGGCCACTTCACTTCTACTAGCCCTTTGGTGAGCTAGGGTGGTCAAGGACACAAATTGACAAAATAGAGTTTAAGACAAAGGCAAAGTAGTGCAGAATAAAGAAATTGGATTAGCTAAGATATGCTAATAGACGAAGGTATTCTGATTACTGCAAATGGAAAAGTTAACTGTCAAGACTAATTGCCAAGCTCTGTGAGCTCATTGTACCAGATTCGAGCACAAGTTTGGGACTACAGTGCAGATATAGGATGACAACAACATGCCTATATCCTTTGCGGATTAGCTACACAACATAATAGAATAATCAAGACATTGGTTAAGCTGAATAGAAAATAAACTGTTCTAATAACATGAAATAAAGAGCACAACTATGCTATAAAAAGCTAAGATGTCTAGTTCGGCCCTATAGGGCCCTAGTTTGGGTCTGGTTTGAACCAGGTTCACATCCGGGTCTGGCCTTGGTTTGCGTGTGGGTCTACACAGGGTCTGTGCCCGAGGTAACCGATTTAATGTTGGTCGGACCACTACTACATTTGGGGCCAAATTTTGATAGAAACTTCCGACGGGTAATTTTTTTTATGAATTTGGTGTTTTTTTTATAATAGGCCCCGATGGTGTCAGTATTCCGATGGGTTTTAAATTGACCTTCAGAATTCCGACAGGTTCGGGGTATAGATGAAAAAAAAAGTGAAACGTCCAAATCATTTTAATATCGATTGTAGAGAAAAGGAGCGGGAGAAAAGGAGCAAGTGAAAGCTGAGCGCGAGAGAAGGTATGTGATTTCTTCATCTTTGATTGGTATCTTTGACGGGCAATGTCTTTCGAGCCTCTGGCATCATATTCGACCGCAAATTTCAAATGTATTTTATTTTATTTGATCATGAATGCTCTCTGAAATGACCGCATTCTACTGGTGTTGTGCCCTAGCCCGTGCTTTATCTCTATTATTTGATGTTATTGGTGCTTGTGCTTAAGGATATCGATTCACTATTTCGAAATGTTTGGATTCACGTTTGTTGATATTACTGGCATGTTTAATGACGCCATTGTATATTGCTGAGATGCTCATTGAAATGACCGCATTCTACTGGTGTCGTGCCCTAGCCCGTGCTTTAACTCCATTATTTGATGTTATTGGTGCTTGTGCTCAAGGATATCAATTTTTTTGAAATGTTGAACGTGGTCATCAAATGGACAGCCTGTGAGCTTCTCGCTAGGCACCATTTGTATTGATAGCTTAGGGAATCAAATGTATTGTATCATTGATAGTTGAGACTTTGTTAAAGGGAAATAGGACAAAGAACGATTTTGATTTATTTTCTCTATTTTGATCCCTAAGTGGCTTACAACCCTAGAGAAGTATATGCAGATTTACGGATGCAGTTGCAGGATACATAGCAGCCAATAATTCACAAGAAATCTATGCATCCAATTTGAATAGCAATTAATACAAAGAAATAAGGTCCTCCAATGGCCCAATCATCCGGACCTTGATTGTCCCCTCAACCAGTGACCCTTCAAAACCGGGTTATCATGCAATTAGTGAGTGATCCTTCATTCTCCTGGTCTGCCTTGCATCCAAACATATTGGAAATACACAATACAATGATAACAAGTCTTTCACAATCCCCCTTCCCTCAAGGAACACTATCAGCCATCCCTATATAGCTCTCTGCTATCACTCCATCCTGTGATGACCATAGTGATGAGTAAAAGTCTACCACTTCCTTGTTGATTACATCTGATTCCACAACTTGCTGATCAACTTTATTCTTTATTGAAGCTATTCTATTAATTAATGGTCTTTCCTTGACCGAACTATGGAAAAACATTGTATTGCAGTCCTCATCTTTCAACCAATTCTCTCAAGATTTTTGGCATCAATATATTTTTTCTCTGGCTAGAATTTCCTCATATTGTTGTTACAAGTCCTTTTCAGTTAAGAAATCAATTTTATCCATACCTTCCTGAATCACCTTATTTTTTAAAACCTCTAGCTGCTTGTCCAATGTTTTTTTCACAAATATATCCTTGAAATGAATTTGGTTCCAATACTTCCGCTTATTCTTGATATACTATAATTTTTTGAACAATTGAAACCCCATATTTTCTTAAATAACAAGTACAATCTTCCAATAGTTTGCCACCATTTTCCAGAATCATTTTTCTCTTAGCCACATTTTCTCCATCTTCAAAGAGCATCAAATCGGTACCAAATCCTTCTACAAAACTAAAGCATCTGAAAAGTGATTCGACTTGGTCATGGGAAGTATTTTTGCCTCAAAGATCAAGGGGAGGGATTCCCATTCTCTTTCTAGAAAAAATGGTACAATCTCTTTGCGATGTGTGAGAATCCATGTATCCTATTCATCCATGTAAACACCCCATTCTTGGTTTTAACTTCCCACAATCCATTTTTGGTGACAAAGATCTGAAAATCAAATTGGATCCTTCTCATAGTCCCCTTGCTCCCTTTCTTATCAACCATATCCAATGTTTCATTGAAGTCACGACCAAGAATGAAGGTCACCTTACCCATACCATTCATGGATTCTGAAATGTTGTTCCAAACTTCCTTCTTCTCTTCTGTTTTAATCAGACCGTAAACATTAAACAAAAACACTAAGATCTACAAGTGCAAAATACTTACCTTCACTAGTTTCCAACTCCTTGTTTGTGATATACCTTCCACTTGTACCATTCTCAGATTCCAAAGAACTCCCAATCCTCCTGAGGCCCCATATGAACTTAAGAAACACCTCGACCATCTCTGATGAACTCCTGAAAACTTTTCTGTTGCTTCTTGTTCTAGTTTAGTTTCTATTAAACATACTACATCAAGTTTTGTCTCAAAATACTTTTTGATCAAACGTCTCTAGTTAGGGGCATTGCAACCCCTAAAATTCCATGTTATGAGCTTCATTTCTTTCCAAGAGAGAAAAAGTCTCTCCCAGATCTTAACTTTCTCTGGTCTTTTCTATTCTCAACATCTTCCAATAAGAACTGAACAATCTTCATCCCTCTCATCCTCTTTCCTCCTGTATTTATCTTTTTGGACTTAGATTTATTTTTCTTGATTGTTCTATTTTCCAAAATTCTTTCTCCATCTCTCAAGACAAATTCATCTTATGCCCCTCCCCGATTAAGACCACCCTCATCCTCAACATGGTCTTCATCACCTATAGTCTCGATTTCATGGATAGGGGACATGTAAATATCTTTAAATACTTCTTCTACCACAATGTCACCCTTAAAATTATGCTCATCCTGCTCCATCTTCTTGATCTTCCTGGCTAAAGCAGATGAATCCTCCCCATTCTCTAGTATTTCATCCCTCTCTTCCATACTCACTTATATTACTAATATATCTAGATTCCTTTTTTAACTTAAGCTTGTGGAGTAAATGTGTTCACAATCGAGTCTGTTGTATTATGCTCTGTTTCCTCTATGATATTTCTAGAATCTCCACTATTCCTATCCTTACCAACAATCCCTTGTTTTTGGGCGTTAATGGATAAGGTTATTTCTTCCCCTACATCAAAGATCATATGAAACTATGTAAACCACTTTCAGTAATAAAAAGTGTAAATTTCATGTATATTGCTAGTCTCTGCCGTAGGGGTACAGTCAGAGGGTTCATTGACAAAATGATCCTTTGAATGGTTACTATGAATATGAATGATTTGATATAGCATATTGCTCATTTTACTTGAAGTTTGGAATAGCTTGTGCAAGGGTGAAAGTACTTTTGATTGTTTTGGTCATGATTGTTCCTGTACACAGTCAGGAAATGTAACTGTCTAATGATTATATGTAATGTTGAATGGATTAAATGCTTTATTCTTGGTAGAAGTGAATGGAAAGAATAGTGTTGTTGTTAGGTTTCAGTTATTATTGCATTCAATGGTTTCCAAGATGTGTTGAGGAGTTTGCTCCTTTTTTAATGTTAACTGTTCTTGCACAATCCACTCATACAATAGTGAAATGCTATGTGATTGACAATTTCATACAATTGGTCCTTTGGCGTGTATTAAATACAATCCACTCATACAACTGGTCCTTTAGCGTGTATTAAACAGAATAGAATTTTCAGCATATTATTATCATTCTATTTCTTTGTTGTAAACATGCCATTGGTTCAATTTTGTAAAAGAAAATTCGTGTTAAATTTTTTTTTTTTCTATTTTTTCCATTTGATAACCACAATCAACATTTCAAAATAGTGAATCAATATCCTTGAGCACAAGCACCAATAACATCAAATAATGGAGATAAAGCATGGGCTAGGGCATGACACCAGTAGATTAAAACTGAACCAATGGTATGTTTACAACAAAGAAATAGAATGATAATAATATGCTGAAAATTCTATTCTGTTTAATACATGCCAAAGGACCAGTCCCAACAATTCTTAAACATACTTTATCTAATATGATGAAGGTCTAATTCTGTAGACTGCTAGCACGAAGGAAGATTTGACCTAGCCAAATCTTCCTTGTACCACACAAAAAATTGTGTGATAACTATGTCTACTCCAACCTTAATTGTTTAAGAATTCATCATATCTGATAAAGTATGTTTAAGAATTGTTGGGAGTTCTATTACGCCTTTGTTGTAAACATGCCATTGGTTTAGTTTTGTAAATTTGTTTTTTGTGTTAAATGCATTTAAATGGAACATTAAGCATAGTAATAAAATGCTTAATCTATTAGTAATTGGCAATTAAATGCAGATAACACCTTTATCAGTTTAGCATGTTATTATAAGATACTAAAGAAGACCTCCTATTTGTCAGACAAATCTTCATTGTCAGACATACTTTATCTGATATGATGAATTCTTAAACAATTAAGGTTGGAGGAGACATAGTTATCACACAGTTTTTTGTGTGTTAGAAGGAATATTTCGCTGATTAAGAGTGAGGCCTTCTTTAGAATCTCATGAGTTTTGTACTACACATGCAACATATTGTGAGTTTGAAGAGAGTGAAAGGTTTCTAATTGAAATCAGTGATCTTAAAGGTGTTAAAGTCTTGTTTTGGTTTTTCCTTTCCACTATGCAATAAGGAATAATTTTCAAACATTTATATTCACTTATTGAATGCTTTGGAGACTAGTGGTTTACTGTCAATGCGTTACCAGTGATTGAGATTCATTAAAGGATACAAAACCCTTCATTTTGGGTTATTGTGTGTGGATTCAAATGTAGGTTTGATTTGGTTAATGTTTAGAAGAGATCAATACAGTATTTAAAGACAATCTTACATGTTTGGAGAGGTTTGAGAGGCACTTATCATGACTGTACCCTCACAAAAAGTGGCATAGACTAGTTTTACTAAGTTTCTTTTCTCTATTTTGAGGTTCTCATTGCCAAAGTGGCCAAAGACTATGTTAGGCTAATAAAATATGGGGATTCTCTTTACTACTGCAAATCTTGAGAGGTTGCTGCACTTGGACGGATGTGTACCATTGTTAAGAGAATTGGACCGAGTTTGGCTTACCTCAAACAGGTGAGGCAGCATATGGAAAGGTTGCCATCTATTGACCCAAATACCAGGACTATTTTGATCTGTGGGTACCCTAATGTTGGCAAGAGTTCTTTTATTAATTATGATGAGTTGTATCATTCCCATCATGTCCCATGCTTGCACCATGTGTACCCTCAAATATAGGATGTAAATCATTGTTCTCTTCTTGACCAAAGGCTGCCATATCTTGAGGTAGTGGAGTTATGTCACTATTATAAACTCAGAATTATGGTCATACCTTGGTGACAAATTTTAAACGGATACAAGAAATTTGGAATCCACTCAAGGAGTTAACCTCACTCAAGGATCAAATGGAGTTCTCTGACTTTGTAAGTCACTCCCACAACCATACTACTCAAGTTCACTATCACTTTTCTTTTTCCTTATCTCTCATAGCATCAACTTCATCCTAGGCCACGTAGTGCACCTAGTGCCTCCACCACACCAAAACTCAAACCAGACTTCACACCCTGATCCTAACACCTTAGATCATCTTAACATGGTACATTTTCCATGTTACAACTCCCCATTCACTCCTATCCACTCATATTTCACCATTCTTCTACTATAGCCCTTCTAGGCCTGCCTAGTAGCCCTTCCAACACTGAAATCAGCAAATTGCTTCCGAACTCCCCAAACAACCTAGAAATGTTTTTACATTTTCTAGTATCCTTTTCAGAACTATTAAATTGATATCATTCTCAGATTTTCATTCTTTGACTGGTGAACACTTCCCTTTCTAAGTGCTCTTCTCTTAGGCCTAATTAGCCCTTGCTCAAAGAAGCAACTCTATCATCCACTAATCTCCAAGACTCCACAACCCCAAATAGTCTTGATAAAGGATAAAAGATAACCATTTTTCAACTTATCTTTCCCATACTCATCCATCTATACTCCCATTCAATAAACCCTCACTATTTGGGCTAGAAACCAAGGGTTTTGTAGAAAATACCCTTCCCTGCGACTCCCAACCTCAACACTGGTTCCAACACCTTCTAATACATCCCAAAGGACCTTCCCAACCATCATCTACCCCCTCCAATCATCGGGTCAATCCCAGCCATGACTGGTGCTATTCAAATGTTCCATTCACTGGATTTTATCAGGCCTACCACCGCTCTCAACCTTCTATTCAACTTCCCTTCATTCAAAGCAAGTTCTAATACATGCAATACACCATGGCATCTCCCACCAAACTACAGTTAACACAGGGGTGGGAGTACCTTACATTTTATGGGATTTCAACCTTTAATCACTGGCTGTACCTACAATGCCAGTCACTGTCTTCAAAATACCAGTCAAGTTCTTGACTATAATCACAACAATAATAATGTAATGACTACAAAAACATGTAAATAATATGCAAGTAAATGCTCCTATGACATAATCCAGCCAGAATCACGTTTTGCCAATCATATAGCTTCACTGTGGTATTCAATGTTCCACGGGACAGTCACAGTATGCACAGAAATCTTTAACTTTTATTTATTGAAAACATTACAAACTCAAATCCTTTCATCTCCAGTCGACCCTCTCCTCATCCTCTTGTGAATCCCTCCTAAAACAACCTCTACACTCCTAGAAACTGATACAAGCCTCTAACTAACTCCTCTAACTGTCCCCAAAACAGTCTTAAACTGACTGTCACTAACATAAAACAAGTAATTGTTGTCAAGTTGACAACAAAAGTTGTCAACTCGACAACTCAGCCTCCAAGACCCTTTAAATATTTCTAAAAGGTTTAAGGACAACCTTTAAAACCCAAACCAACTTATAAACCTTTACTACTAACCCCTACTAACTCCAACTAACCCCAATGAAGCCATTTTAAATGTAATAACCCAATCTGGTTCAATTTCCATAGTTGAAATACCAGGACTATTTTGATCTGTGGGTACCCTAATGTTGGTAAGAGTTCTTTTATTAATAAGATTACTAGGGAGGATGTGGATGTGCAACCTTACGATTTTACTACTAAGTCTCTGTTTGTCGGGCATACTGATTATAAGTACTTGAGGTATCAGGTTATTAATACCCCTGGTATTTTGGACCACCCCTTGGAGGACAGGAACACCATTGAGATGCTCAGTATTATTGTCTTCGCTCATTTGAAGGCGGCTATTTTGTT
The DNA here is from genome assembly GCA_027943335.1 of Chamaecyparis obtusa. Taxonomy (NCBI): domain Eukaryota; kingdom Viridiplantae; phylum Streptophyta; class Pinopsida; order Cupressales; family Cupressaceae; genus Chamaecyparis; species Chamaecyparis obtusa. The sequence goes on along the minus strand of BSBK01006158.1, from coordinate 305,923 downwards.
TTTCCTTGATGTTTCGGGGTCCTGTGGTTATAGTATTGCGCAACAGGCAGCATAAAACCTCTGTTTGCCAATAAACCTCTTATTGTAGTTTGTAATAAGCTTGATTTACAACCACTAGAGACACTATCGGAGGAGGATGCAAAATTGGTTGCGGAGATGAGATTTGAGGCTGGGAAAAATATGGGTGGGTTCTTTGGGAATCAGGAGGGGGGTGAGGGATGATGGCACACTACTCTACAAGCTTGAAGAATCGATATATTTTAGCAAATGAAGAGTGGAAACATTCTACAGACTTTATTGATCCAAATATCTTGCAAAGGCTTGAAGAACTAGAGAGGGAAGAAGGGCTTAGGATGGCAGCTGAGGGTGACGAGGATGATGAGATGGTGGAAGTGGAGTTGAATCTTGATGAAAAGGAAGCTCTGGCTGCAATTAGGAAGAAGAAGAATATGCTTATCGTTGAACACAAATTGAAGAAGAGCACTGTAGAGAGCACGCCTACCGTACCAAGGAAGTTTGACAAGAACAAGGAATATGGCTTAAACAGAATGGGAAGACATCTTTCTAGCCTGGGCTTGGATCCTTCGACAATTAGCTTGATAATAAATGAAGCAGACGAGAGCTGAGCAATTAGCTTCCCAAGAAAAATCTCATAAATGAACTGTGTGTACCCAATTCTTGTGCCCTCTGCACGTACCTAAATGATATATTTGAAACAACAAGGGTAAGGCTTAAAGAAGTTAATTTTGCATCACAGTTTGTAGTTGTTGCAGCAGCAGATCATCAGGCACCACCTTCAGCACAATATGATCACTAGATAGGTCTGTATGTTTTATGAAATTTGGTCGTTGTGGATAAAACATACAGATCTATCTAGTGATGCAAAATTAACTTCTTTAAGCCTTACCCTTGTTGTTTCAAATATATCATTTGGGTACGCACAGAGGGCATAGGAATTGGGGTACACATAGTTCATTTATGGGATTTTTCTTGGGAAGCTAATTACTTATCTGTCATCTACTTCATTGTTATGAAGCTAATTGCCGCAGGATCCAGGCCCAGGCTAGAAATATGTCTTCCCAAACACATAAAAAACATGCACATAAACAAGACAGCTGAGAAACATAAATGTAGATATCACAACAGCTGAGAAACATAAATGTAGGCATCATGGTAACAATTTTTTGGAGACAACATAATTGAGTTGTATACCTAGACGATGCAAAGCAACTATTACTCCTTCGGTTCCAAGTTGACACTGCGGGATACAAAAATCATAAATAAGGAATAAATTTAGAGAGCGGAGGAGGGCCATAATGACCAAAATAATACAGGACAAACCTCAAGTTAAATGAGGCAAGTGCAAACATTTTAATAGATTTTCATTATTAAATAATGAAATTTGCATATAGTAGTGTTCTAAGCCCCCTTATTACATGATTTATTATTGTAATCCCCCTCTGACTTACGCATCTAGAAAATGAAACTACAACCTATTGGGATTGAGACAAACCTTATAAAACAATAGCAGCTAAGAAGGATCGCTTGCCAATATCTGTTGAATACAAGGTCCTCCAACAGATGTATTCAACAGATGTTGGCAAGTGATCCTTCTTAGCTGTAGTTGTTTTATAAGGTTTGTCTCAATCCCAATAGGTTGTAGTTTCATTTTCTAGACACGTAAGTCAGAGGGGGATTAGAACACTAGTATATGCAAATTTCATTATTTAATAATGAAAATCTATTAAAATGTTTGTAGTTGCCTCATTTAACTTGAGGTTTGTCCTCATGTATTATTTTGGTCGTTATGGCCCTCCTCCGCTCTCTAAATTTATTCCTTATTTATGGTTTTTGGATCCCGCAATGTCGACTTGGAACTAGAGGAGTGGTGGTTTCTTTGCATCATCTGGGTATACCACTCAATTATGTTGTCTCCAAAAACTTGTGACCATGATGCTTACATTTATGTTTCTCAGTTGTTGTGTCCCAGGACCCCTTGTGACCTTGTATTCAACAGATGTTGGCAAGCGATCCTTCTTAGCTGCTTTTGTTTTATAAGGTTTGTCTCAATCCCAATAGATTGTAGTTTCATTTTCTAGATGCGTAAGTCAGATGGGGATTACAATAATAAATCATGTAATGAGGGAGCTTAGAACACTAGTATATGCAAATTTCATTATTTAATAATGAAAATCTATTAAAATGTTTGCACTTGCCTCGTTTAACTTGAGGTTGTTGACTTGGTGGTCAACACCTCCTTAAAGATTCGTGACATGGCTTAACCGCCTCTTGTGGATCTGGTTAAATCTGGCATTTGTATCAGGCATTGAGAGTTCGAGCTTTGGTGCAACGGCAAATGATTCCAACAATTGGTATTAGAGCCTTCGTCACAGGTTCAAGTCTCCCTTCAGTGGGTGCTGAAGGCTCAGTCGATGTTGAGGGGGAGATTGTTGACTTGGTGGTCAGCACCTCCTTGGAGATTTGTGACATGGCTTAACCACCTCTCATGGATCGGGTTAAATCTGGCATTTGTATCGGGCATTGAGAGTTCGAGCTTTTGGTGCAATGGCAAATGATTCCAACAGAGGTTTGTCCTCATGTATTATTTTGGTCATTATGGCCCTCCTCCGCTCTCTAAATTTATTCCTTATTTATGGTTTTTGGATCCCACAGTGTCGACTTGGAACCAGAGTAATGGTTGCTTTGCTTCGTCTGGGTATACCACTCAATTATGTTGTCTCCAAAAACTTGTGACCATGATGCCTACATTTATGTTTCTCAGTTGTTGTGTCCCAGGACCCCTTATGACCCTTTACGATCCCTAAGAATACACATCTGAGAGGTCTTAAAATGTCGTAAAGGGTCATAAGAGACTCCTAGGAGGGGCCAGATGAGCTTCCACCTTCACGTGGTTGGCCCTGTTAAGTAGATAATGTTAAACTATTCTTGAAACAAAGAGAAGCTCAATAATTTAAGGTCTTAGTCCACGAAGATGTTGAAAAAATGACGAGAATCAATGATGGAGAGTTTTTAGATACTGAGAAGACGTATATGCAGTGGAGGCCAGAAGGGATTTTTATGGAGATTTGCTAGAGAGGGTTTCCAGATTGAATATCAGTGCAGAGATGATGATTCAGTACTACGTCTATAAAACCTTCACAAATATCCCTTTTTTGGCCTCCACTCATACCTCTTCTCAGAATCTAGAAACTTTGGATACTGTTTCTCATCCATGCACGAAATGTGCTAGTGATTGTATAAAATTACTTTTTCAAGACGGTTCAATTATGAGAAGGTAAACAACAAGATAATTTTATTGTATCTTTCATTTCTTTTATCAACTCATATTTTCTCCCTTCTCTTAAATTGGATACTGTGCAGTGTACATAAAGGCAAGGCGGTGATTATTCTCAACGATCGACAGGTATAAGACTTCCAGCCCTTACCCAATAGCTAGGACTAAAGATATTAGAGCTCAAGAGACCATCATAGTTGGTCTCCATTTTTGGTCCATATACTGACAAAACATTTTACATTTCGTTAGCTCATCAAATGCGGTGATTTGAAAGAATTTAATTGATGATATTTTCATGTATAACCTATATTATTTTAGTTTGACGGTGAACGAATTTATCTACTTCGTGCACTTGTATACATCGAGCACAACCATAAAGAAGCATCCCCTCCCGTGGCTTGAGTAATGTAGGCCATGGGAGGATATGCTTTTTTATGGCTGTGCTCGTAGTATACAAGTGCGCAGAGTCGATAAATTCATGCAACGTCAACTTAAATAATTCTTTCAAATCCCCTCATTTGATGAGCTAACGAAAGGTAAAACATTTTTTCCGTATATAGACCAAAGACAGAGACCAACTATGATGGTCTCTTGAGCTTTGTTATCTTTACTATGCTCATTCGTCGCTTTTTCGACAGGTAGTAAATTTCTTCTGACAGAAGCGCTATATGTTTGACGGATTATCCTATTGGTAGTTTACTACATACTGTCGGATGTTTGACAGGTTAGTTGTCGGAGGGACCCCAATTCGACATATTTGTGTGACTGGACTGCTATACATCCGACAGATTCTCCTGTTGGACATCTACTGCATATCCGTCGCTTTTCCAACAGAAGCAACATCGTAAAGAACCCTTTTCCAACAGATCTGTCTCATAGTAAAGTTGCTATTTATGTGGCCGGTTTCGACGGGAAACTATTTTGGAATACTGACAGTGATCACTTCCATCACCATTTCCAACACAAAAATGCCGATGGACACATCTATCGAAGTTTCGACAAATAGGCGTTGCAAATCTGACACATGATCGTCAAAATTTGGCCTCAAATGTACTAGTGGACCCAGATCTATCCTGGGAAAAAAAAGTGGTGCCCAACATGTTCTTTTTGCAAATTTAATAAAAAATCTCATTCAAAACCCTAAAAAGTGAATTTAAAATGACTTATGTTGGCTTTTATGTCTCATTTGGTGTGCAAATAGATTATCTTCTCTTGAGGTGGAGAAAATATGTGGTTGAACAAAAGTTTAGTTGAGCAAGAGGGAGTTGGAAGATTGATTGTGAATCTTCATCAAGTGTTTGTGCCTCATTCCTACACATTTGCAAGCTAGTAATGAGTGAATGAGGTAAGTTTTTTTTTATTTGATTTTGTTTTTGTTTAAGTTTTTCAATTTTTTTCATTTCTCTTTGTTTTGTCCATAAGATCTACCTTTTTTTGAAGTTTTCATTCCCTTGTTTTTATTTTGATTTTCTTTCCATAGGAACTACAATGGCATCTACCTCTTCCTCCATAGGTAGTGATGAACAACAAAGAATAGATCTAAATTCCGATTCTCCTTTGTGGAAGTATGTTGATATTATAAGACCCCTTTCAGGAGGTCGTGGATTATATTGGAAACTTTAGGGTTGTGATGTAGAAAGGAATAGTTCATATTATTGGATGATAGGCCATTTGTGTGAATAACCTAGAAGAGGAGTCCTGAAATACCATGGGCAAAAAAGGAGCACCTATACCAATTAAAATAATATTAAAATATATCACAGAGCATGAAGAAGCAAAAGAGAGAGAAGCATGTAGATAAAATATGCCCACTAAAAAAAATCAAAGGGAATGCAACCCCCATCTTCAAATATTGTGATAAAAGACCACCTCTTTTATACTACCACAATTGTGCCTGAAACTAAAACCCAAGAACTTGTTCTATGCAAAATAAAAGGACCTTTGGAAACTTTGTTTCAAAATGAGGGTCGGGTCATTGCCGACCAAGATATAACAAGATGCATACATACAAATGAGTTGCCTTTCAATGTTGTTTGCTCCCCATACTAGAAGATGTTGAAAAGTATCAATGAAGCTCCAAGATGGTGTAAGTTTATTAGTTATGAGAAAGTATAGAACAATGTGTTACAAAGAGAGGACAAGGGGGTGCCTATAAGCGATTCATGGATTGAGATAGGGGTATTGATTGTTTCATATGGGTAGAAAGATGCAAGAAATTGTCCCTTGATCAATGTTATAGAAGTGTCCACTAAAGGCACAATTTTTTTAAAGTTATGTGGATTATAAGGGGCAAGTAAAAGATTTGTAATTTATTGCTAATTTTCTCATCTCTACAATTGAGACAACAGGACCTAGAAACATTGTCCAAGTCATAACAGACAATGCAAAGAATTGTAGACCTGCTAGTTTGTTGATTGAAGATTGATATCAACATATCTTTTAGAGACCTTGTGCGGTCAACTCACTCAATCTTATGCTACAAAAGATTGAGAATAAAATTGGGTGGATCAAAAGGTGTATGCAGAGGTTGAGGACATTAAGATGTTCATCACAAACCACCACATCTATCAAGGAATTTTTAGATTGTTCTCAATTTTTCAGCTATTGAAGGTAAGTAAACTTGAACATGACGTGGTAATTTAATTAAAAATAATAAAATTACTATTTTACATTTTTTGGTTTTCATAGTTTGATTGTGTGTAATGTGTATTCTTTTTTAAAGTTTGTTTCCAATAGTTATATTTTTTTTTCTAATTTCTATTATAGGTTGTTGAGACCTATTTTGCATCAAACTTAATCATATTGAGACAAATTGTGAAAGTGAAAGTGACACTTTACAATATGGTGATCAACAATAACTGGTCTATATTGAGGTAAAGAAACACTGAGAGGGAAAATAAATTAAGAAAAGGATATTGGATGACTCATGGTGGGAATGTGTGGAGTATATCCTTAGCTTCATCAAGCCCCTTATGAGCTTTCTTCATGACACTGACATGGATAGGCCTTTCCTTGGAGATGTGTATGATGACATAGACTCCATGCTTGAAAATGAAGAAAATCATAAATGATAAATAACAAGAGCTTGAGGAGACCTTAAAAAAAACTACAAGCAATTGTTGTAGAATGATGGAACAAGATGACCATTATTCTACATTTGCTTGCCTATGCACTGATACCAAAATACTATAGCAACCAATATGTTAATATGTCAAGAAGGCTAACACCATATAGAGATTTAGAAGTGTCTAATGGGTACAAGGCAATATTGCTTAGACTCCTTTTCTTGATGATGATATATAAAATTTGATTTACAGATCAGTTCACAGAGTTTGTGAATGCAAGAGGTCTAAGAAATGATGCTTGACATCAGTTTAGAAAACATGCTCTCATTTGGTGGTACCCCCATGGCTAACAATCCCAATTGTTGCAGCCCCTTGCAATAAAAATTATATCACAAGTTTATTTTTTATTTTCTAATTTACTTTGTCTTCATTGTTTGCTAGTAATTTTACAACTTTAATATAATTTATTTTAAATTTTTACTTTGTCTTGTCTTCATACATTTCTAGTTCATCTGCATCAGAAATAAATTGGAGCACATATTCTTTCATCCACTCAGTAAAGCCACTTCCACAACAAAAAAACATATAGATGAAAGGTGGTAATAGATAATAGAAATACAATAGAAAAATGATAATAAAAATAACAAGGCTACGATCAAGATAATATATGATATGCTAAAATAAAATAAAATAGAATGAGAGGGGGAAACTCCCCTTTGAAGACACAAATTATGACCTCAATGGAAACAAGGAAAGATGACAACGAAGGTGGTGAGGCTATAATGTTGTGAATATCAAGAATGTTGTGAAGAGTTGTTGAAAAGACAAAAAGTGATATCTGAGTGCAAGAAGAAGCTCAAAAAAACATGGAGTTGTGTGATTGCCAAGAGAGATAAGATGTCTAAGAAGTGTCAAGAAGATGTCCTAAAGACTAAATGAAGTTTTAGGCAAGTCCAAACATTCTTGCATCGGTGGACGGTGGTAAGAGGTGTTATATTATAGGAGTGGTAGTTGTAACATCTCAATGACCAATTGGGTGGATGAAAATTAGCAGGATGAATGTGAGACTTGTAGACATCTTTGTTGTGTGCACATGTCTTGAGCTAAACAAGCCACATGGCCAAAAATTCATACATGAAAATGACAGAGGATGGAAGGATGTGGAGGTTTATGTAGAATTTTGTTTTTCAGCTCAGTTAGAGGCATCACTTAATGAAGAATTACATGGGGTAAAATTTACACATTATAATTTACCCCCACTTTAGTGAGCATATCATAATTGAATATGTGAGCAACTTGCTTGAGGGTGTTTCGTCAACATGGGGTTACCCCAAGGAGAAATCCTTGACTTGTCACGAGATCACATAAAGCATGCAAGATGCATACAAGGATGCCTGATAAAAGAGGAAGACAATGATAAAGATTGTGAGATTGTGATATCTAACACTACACTGGTATGGGTAGCAAATTGTGTTATGCTAGACAGCGATAAGATAGGGCAATTTTGACTTCATCGGTACAAATAGAAAAAGCTATATAGTCAAGATAGTGAAACTTTTGACTTTGTTGATACAAGTAAAAAAATCTAGATAGTCGTATGATAGGGTGACTTTGATCATGCTAGTACAAGTATCAAAGGCTAGATAGTTGTAACTTGGGTGATATTTGACAACACCGATATGGGTAGTAGTACGAGATGGCCATAAGATAGGGAAAAGATACATTAGTATGGCTAGAAAAGATATATCATTGTATAATAGGGCTAAAGATCTAATAGACAGGTGGACCAACCCCCACAAAGGAAGACAAATCGATCAATTTTTTTTAATTTTTTATGAAAAACTTATGATTTAGAGACAATCAAGCAATAATTGATAATATAATTGGTCCCCCTTAGAATGTACTGTATTTTTCAAAGGGGGAATAGTAAATATTCAAAGGAGAAAAAGGGGCATTGTGGCATGTCAACACAACACGATGTTTCCTTGGAATGTCATACTACAATAGGTGACACATGATATCTACAATATCCAGACAAGCAATCAAAGACATAGGGATCCAATTATTCAACATTAGAACAAATAAGAGTAAAAGGATTTTTGATATATGACTGTTTATTAGTACTTTATCAGGGTTGAGGTGTTCCTATCTAAATAAGAGCACATGAAGACAAAGAAAAATAAAGATTCGGGTCAACATCTAAGGATGACCTAAAATGCATCCAACACTTTGCATTGTCATAAAGTGTTGAAATCAATATATATGATAAATAGAACATAATGACAAATAGAATTATAAGTTTATGACATATCAGACTTTTCCACCAAATACCAATAGCGTAAAAGGGTCTTATAGAGGGGCATAACAATTAATGTCAATAACGAGGGGACACAAATAGGCACACACTAATCTACACATGTAGAAGTGGAAACTGCCTCACAAGTTGTCCACTAACAAATCTTCCTCACAATCTTATTCATATGGGGAGGGATGTTGATATTGCAGTGGAATGACTGCTATCGCAGTCCTAGGTATCTCACAAATGGATATAGCCAAGGACAAAGGTACTTCGACATTCTCATCCAATGGCTCAACCTAGGCAAGTGTCAATGATTGTGTGAAGATCACCATCAACATCAGAATCTTCTCAAGCAAGTCAAACATACATGTCTCATATGATGCAAGTGACTGAACTCAAGGCAAAGGTGAATAAGGTACACTGATGACCTCTACAAAAGGGGCAGTGATGAACTTGACAAAAGTAAGAGTTACTCAACTATAGACAAAGATGAACTCGAGATAAGTCAGAGCTTTCTCGACTAGAGGAATAAAAAGGAAAAAAGAGTCCCTTATAGTGAACTTGTGATTATGAAACTCATGCACATGACCTTAATCAAACTTTCTCTTAAAGAATTGAGGGGATACCCTCCAATCCATTGTAGTAGGTCTTAAGAACCTCATGAAAGTTAGAAAGGTGATTAGGAGGTAGTGTAGGTTGGGTTGGTATGACCACACTTGACACTACTTGTGTATGCATCATGTTTATGCATTTAGGGAATGGTAGGATATTAAGCAACGAGGTGATCAAAAGATGTTCTTGGTAAGGGAAAATGAATACTTGGACTCACTTGGCATGATGCCCTAGAGTCATTATATCAGGGTAGTAGGAAGAAAAATAAAAGATGTTAGACGAGCAATAGGTGCATTGTGAGCTAAAGCCAGAGTAACAAACACAAAAATTGAGGACTCGGTCTCCACCTCTGTGGCAATGTTGTGCCCTAAGGACCTAACTCACAGGTGATGCATACTCTCACACACAAGCTAGTTATGATGAAGGTTCAGAAGAAAAGAGGTTTCGTAGAGGCTATGTGACATCCTACTCCATCAGAGTGACTGTCAATGCCATGACTGGCAAGGAAGAAGGCCCTACCAATGAAGTAGGTGTCATTGATGGGAAGTTTTGGACTTAACCACAGTGGCCTTCCTCTTTTAACCTTGTAAGTAGTAGGAGGATTATAGGGTTCCCTCAAAGGCCAAGGAGAAGATGCTAAAGGGAACAAAGAGGCATGTGGTGACGTCTTACTCTTATTGTAAATAATAGGGTGAGGGATATTTTCTAGGATCAAAATTGTAAACAAAGAGAAGACCTTAGACTTGGGCAACATTGATGCCTTTCTTTTGTTTGCACTAGGTGTAGACGTAGGAATAAAAGACAATACTAGAGGCTGCAAAGTCCTCAACGACTATAGAGGCTTCCCTTGTAATACACTCTTACCTTGTGCCCTTGATGAAGAGGGAACATAGGATGAAGCATGTTGAAGCTTAGAGGAGGCCTAAAACAAAGTAAATAACATTAGAGGAGGGATATGAAATGAAAATTTGAAAGATAGTTCCCTAAATTTCTACTTATTATAAGAAAGGAATCAAACATCCCATTGGGGAGGCAAGGACTCTCCAGGAGAAGGCTAGAAGTGAATGAATAAGAAATCCATGCGGCATTCTAGGGGTCGATAGCTAATGTCCTAGATTCTATACACGTTACCCTCATGGGGGAACTTAAGGCACTTATGCACCACTGATGGAACCGCTCCCATGGAGACCAGCTAGTGGATACCTTTCTTGACACAAAATAAGTTCGACTCAGGGATAATAATGAATGTTGTAGAAATTGTCTTGGGTCACACATGGACTGTCAAGGTAGTTGACCCCAAAGGGGAAAGCAATAACCCATCACGAGTCCTAATGGTGTTTGGCACTTTTCATATGGAGTACAATGTAGCCTATTCATGAAGAGTACCTCCATGATGACATCCACTTGACATGTAGGATAAAAAATCATAACTCTCATGATGGTCCATTGATTTGCGCTAGGATATACAAATGAGAAGGTTCTCCACTCTAGCGGGCATTAATAAGGGTAAATAATATCTCCATATTACACATCCTCTGATTGGGTGGTGATATTGGAGTGATGTCCACCATATGGACAAATGGGCTATAACTTAAGAAAAAGAAGAATGATGTAGAAGATCTTAGTTTCACGATAGGTTTACCAAAATGTGGAGAAGGGAATACACTGCCCTTGAGATTGATGAAGTTTCAAGGGATCCATCGGCCCAACGTCAGCTCACTTCTACTACTGATCTCATGAGTTAGTGCGATCAAGGACTCTAATTGACAAAATAAAATTTAAGACTTAAGAAAAAGTAGTTTAGAATAAAGAAACCAAATTAAGTAAGATATGCTAATTGATAAAGGTATTTTGATTACTGTAAATAAAAATGACAACTATCAAGACTAACTGCGTGGCTTTGTGAGCTCACTACCCTAGACATAAATGTGGTTATGGGGCTACAAAGCATATACATGATGACAATGGTGTACTCGTATGTACTATACAAAATGGGTACAAAGAACATAACATAATAATTGAAACACTAATTCAACTAAACAAAAAGAAAACTATTCTAGTAACTAGAAATAAAGAACATAACTATTCTATAGAAATGTTGGAAACAAAAGAATAGAGAATAGAGATTACAGTGGAGGTAGAATAATCCCAAGAGTTTCCACTCCTCTAAATTCTTCACACAAGAAAGAAAGGGAAAATGTTGAGGTTGCTTGGAGACTTGTCTCAGTCAAGTCCCTATTTTGGTACTTGTACTGGACAGTAGCTAGATACATAGATGAAGATAGGTAATAAATAAACAAAAGATGGTAGACAAATGATAATAAAAATAACAAGGTTTCAATCAACATAATGTATGATATGCTTGAACAAAATAAAATGGAATGAGATGAGAAAAATCCCCTTTGAAGCTACAAAGTCAAATTTAAATGGAATGAAGGCGAGATGACAACAAAAGTGGTGAGGTTGTGGTCTTGTAAATGCAAAGAATGATGTGAAGAGTTGTCTAAATGCCAAGAAGTGATACTCAAGTGGAAGAATCCCAAAAAAGGATGAAGGAGTCATGTGATTGCTAACAAAGAGACAAGAAAATGCCCAAGAAGTGTCTGAAAGATGTCCTAGAAGACCAAATAAATTTCCAAAATGAAGTTTTAAGTAACTAAATTATTCTCAATGTTGGTGGGCACAGGTAAGAGGCATTACACTAAAGGGATACATGTTATAATGTCTCAACAACTACCTGCACGTTGGAATATTTACAGGATGAATGTGTGCCTCACTAGTGTTTCTATGACACGTACGTATCCTAAGTCAATCAAGCCATGTGGTCAAGATTTCATATGAGAAAATGATAAAGTAGAGGGAGGTACGTGGATGCTTATGTGGAATTTTGTTTTTTGTCTAAAGGTAGAGGCATCACATATTGAATATTTGCATGTGGTACAATTTATGACACTACACAAATGAACTGTGATTATAGCCAACTAAAAGAGTTACTTCTTTCACACGAGCTTGAATGATGACAAAATAATAGATTTAGCTACTTTATCTTTTCAAGGAATACATAAACAAGAGAGAGAGAAGAAAATTACTAATCTTTCTTTTGTTTTAGAAAACGTGTACAAGTCTTGGGATAATTGAGAGAGGGAGAGCATCAATTGGGCCTTTACCTCCCACCTATTGACTGACGGTCCTTTGGCCAACGTCCTATTGAAAGTGACTTTGTCCTACATAAATGGTACATATATATGTCTAGATGTGATTGCCATTTGAGCCTAGTGTTTAGAATCTACATCGTTTCGTAGTCACACAATCTAGATACCTCCTCATCTTTTATCGCCCTTTTGACTAGACATGTAATTCCGGTTCATGTGAACTGACAGTCACATGCATTTTGCATTGTGCCACCTTGGCTAAGGTTCATCAATATATTAACACTATCTCATGCTGTCATATTTCACCACCCTTTATTTGTGTATAACAAATCAGTCCAATTGACTCTCTTGGTCTCAACAACCAACATTAGGCTATCTTCCATTGTGTATCGACATTAACGGTCTTCCAAACTTCAAGGGATGGTGACCCAGTGACAAGCAACTGTTAAGTAGTTAATTGACTAAAGAGTCAAAATGACCTTCTAGGGAAAGAGACCATTGATAGACAATTGTTGTTGTTGATCAAGTTTATGATCCTTTGTGAATGTTTTGTTCTATTTGGTTTACATATTCTTGAGGCTAAATTAACCTTTCTTCCATTTGTGTGGTTATTGTATATCTTTCTTTATTTCTTTAGTCTTTTTTTTTAATTAATAGTTACTCTAGATTTAATTTTGATATTTAATATTTGATTTAAGCAGAGTATCAATAGTATGTCAAGCATAAATAAATATAAGTCTTCTTTCTTATCATGCATGTTTTTAATTCCTTTTAATTGTAGAAAAGCTACAAATACTCAGGTTCTTGATCTTATATACTTTGTCGATCAGTTGCGGAGAGTTAGTAATTCAAATTGATGCATATGATTCTTGAAAATGACAACAAATTCTTAATCTTGATGATAGACATTTCCTATGGAAAATCATGTTGTTGTTATTGAGATAATGAAATGACTTTGCATTATTCATATACGTATTCAATCAAAAAACATTTAATTAATGATGACATTTTTCACATTAATCATAAATAGAGTCTATCAAATGAAATTTCACTAATGATTACATAATAGAAGCAATCATATTTCAATTTAAGATCGAATATATTTTTGTTAATTAACAAGTAATTTTAAATAAATATAAACAGGCAGGAATTGGCTTGTATTAGCAAGAAATCAAAAATAAATCTCCTCGGTTTTGAACAACATTTTGTGACGAGTCTCCTTGGTTCGATGCTATACTTTTTTAGACTAATTGAATTTGTTAAATTATTAATCCAATTCCCATATGCATAAAGATGAATTCTCTTTTTGATATTGATTATATTAATTTAATTACAAGAATAAAAAGAGAAGAGTCAACTATCTCAGGTTCTAGCCTTAATGCCAACTTTGACCTTTTTTCATGTCTGCACCCTTCTCCCTGATTATATTATCTCTCCCTTCTATGTGGACCAATATTGACCACCCCTAGACCTTGCACCTGCAAGTAATTTTAGTTAATCATTTGATTAAAGTATGCTCTATACTTCTTTAGATAAGAAACATGAAAAACATTGTATAATTGGGAAAGAGCTAGAGGCAGAGCAATTATGTAAGCTAGGGGGTTGATAAACTTGAGGACTTCAACTGGTCCCACGTAATTAGGTGCCAACTTAGAAGTTTTTCTGAATTTAATGTAACTTTTATAGGGTTTAACCCTTAGGATTACTTTCTCTACTACTTCAAACTATTGGGGAACGTATTTGGCATTTTCATTGCTTTTCTACCAATTGTTAGCTTCTAATCTTTCCTTGATCAAATTGACTTTTTCTTCCTTTTTTTGGATCAAGGGTTACCCTATCTTCTAAACTATCTTAGCTGATAGGATTTTGATGCCTTCTTCCATACAAGGCTTCAAATTGTGCCACCTTGATGGTTGACTCGTAATAATTATTGTAAGAAAATTCTACTATTGATAGGTAATCCTCCCACTTGTATTCTTGATTCTTGCAACACACTCTCAAAAGATCCTCTAAAACTTAGCTAAGTATTTATGTTTGGCCATTTGTCTGTGGATAATATGATGAACTGATATCCAATTAAGACTATAAACTTGCAAAAAAAGTTTACTAGAATATGGTTATGATTCTGGCATCCTTGTCTGATATAATATTTTCTTGAATTTCATGTAATCAAGAAATTTCATACATGAATTTTTGTGTTATGGTGGGTACTTCATTTTTTAGATTCCTTGGTATAAAATGAGCTTCCAAAGTCAATCTATCCACCACCACTAATACGACATTGTGTTTGTTCCTTACAATTGGCAAGGCTTGGATAAAATCCATACTAATGATCTACCACTTCCAATCTAAAATATCATGTAGTTGCAATGACGCTACTGGATGTTTTTGTTTCTCTTTTACTCTGACATTCAAAGAAACATCCACAAATCTAGTAGCATCCCATACATCCCTTTCTAGAATTATAGAGATTTATTACTAATAGTTTGGTAATACCTGTGTGTCCAAAGTATAGTGCTAATTGTACTTCCTTCAAAATGAACTTGGTTAACTTTGAAAAATTGAGTACATACATTCACACTTGGTACCTTAAGAGACCACATAATTCCATGTTGAACCCTTTCTACATTGTGTTGGAACCCTATTTTTTGCAAAATTTGGAGTTCTAGATTCTAGACCACTAAGCAAATCTCACTCTACAATCATGTGCAACATCTATGATCAAGAATGTTCTTCCATTTTCAATTCCTAGAAATTGGTTCTGATGCATGTGTAGAATGGTCGATTTCCAGTCATGTATGGTTGGGATAGCATATACCGATGGAGAGACAGGGTACTGAGGAAGAAACATATTGGAAAGAGTTAAGCCGATAACATCAAATAAGCAACAGGAATGCAACAAGGCAGTATAACACACTTTGATGAATCCCATCAACAAGACTAACATTAGCAGAAAAAAGAATTTCTCATCTTGCTGATAACTGATGGAATTATCAGTAAGACCTACCCTAATAAATACTAAGCACGGATTCTATCGATGTGGGTTTTGTCAATAAAAGTCATCGGCACAGCTATAGTAATCAGGATGAGTATTTTTGAGTTTCTTCAATGCCCAATGAACATGATTGGGACCACTGTTATCGAGAGGATGTATGTTGATAGTACAAAATGGAGGCATCGGGAAGAGGTATATTGATGATCTCATTGGTATAGCTATGTCCATCATCAAAGAAAAGTTTGAGCTATCCTGATACCTGATGGAATTATCAGGATGACTTATATTGATGAAGAGAAAATAAAGACAGACAACTTATAGAGAAAGTTGTTACCCCAATGGATAGAGTGAAAATGAAGTTACAACAGTCATTAGATAAGCATTCACTGATGCAACTAGTGGTAGGAGGTGCCCTGATGAAACTCATTGGTGTAACAATTAACATCGGTATAATAATTTTGTAATTCTACCAATCCCCGATGACTTAATCAGTGTTGTTTATGAAGATGAACATATATAATAAAATCCTCAGAGAAGAAAAAGATAGTTTTACTAACGGTAACAAAGGTAAATATTTATTGAAAACACCTACCCCGATGAGGGACCATTGTCACATCAATTCAATTTTCAAAAGCCGAACAAAAGATGTTATTAATGCTCGAGTCGGATGAAGCAATACATTACACATGGAAAATTTATTGTGAAATCCCATTACAAATTGTAAAAATTTAATAAGCTCCACATGTTTAATAAGCAACAGAATGTTTGGTAGTTTTACAATAACTTCTAAATAGATTAACTGTACCATTTGCTTGCTAAAATGGGACTTCCAGTAATAGTTGGCCCTAGGAATGAAGAGCCAAAACCTGTTGAACAACCTAGTCTAAATGGGGTAGGAGAAGACCAATTAGACATTGTTACTAGCCTCCTCTCTATCTCCTGGGATCTTAGGACAAGCTATGCTACATACCAGAGTGATGTGCTGGAGTTGGAAGCGGAACAAGACAAAGCTAAGTTGCATGAGATTTTCTGAGAGGTTCATGAAAATGATGGAGGTTTTGTTGGACAACCGATTTCCAGGATGAACTGTTGGAATTTATTGGCCTAATTCCAATTAATGGTGTCCCTTTTATCCCTTGAGGCTGTTATAATTTCTTGTTTCTTTTGTAATTAGGTATTTGGGATTACCACTATGAAAATTTATTTTGTAACAGTCTAAAGCTAATGTTGCATCCCTTCATTTTTTATAAGGGATAACGAGACCAAAATGGAGAATACAAAATAATATACTACAATTTTAGGGCAATTTCCTATTTTGAAATTTTTGTTTTGAATATGCACAATTGACGCAAGGTTATGGAGGGGCCAAAGGCTCACCCTAACTAGAATGCAGAAACCTTCATATATTAACTTCAATTTGATTCATACATGCCGGGCTATAAGGCCTTCCCGATTTTGGCCAAATATTACAATTAAGTACAGAAGTCCTCCAACATGTGAGGATCTACGAACAAACTCTAATCTTCTATCTTCTATCAAAACTGACTCCCTAAACTCTAACCAAACAACTACATTTATACAAGAGGCTACCAAATCAAGGCGGCCTTCAGATCCACAATCAACGAAAGGAATGACCAGATCTAGGGCCACACGCTTCCCAATGATGGATACCAACATTAAATCTATGACCCAAATTAAATGCACAAGTCGGCCTCAACAAGAACTCAAAAGAAACCCGTCGGTAAGCAAAGCCAACCGAGCACTTGACAAGCATCACCGAGAGCCAAGGAAATTCACCGAGCGCTAAAGAGATAACCGACCAACACCGGCGAACAAAAGAAATCGAGAAACACCAAACCAACTTGGTCAAAGAAGGAACAGAGCAACATAGACAAACTCAAATATGTTTTTGGTGACACAGGATTGCCAAGGACCCGAGATGCTCCTGCATCAGACACATGGGGTTATTTTAAATGATTCTTCAAATCATGAAATAGGTATGGTCCAAGATGCATCCAACTCAGATTGTGAAATCCATGAACTATCTTCGATCAGTCTATTCTTCCACTTTACCAGATATTCCATATACTATTTTCCTCTTGTACTTCTGCCAATTCTTTGCTCTAAAATCTGCTCAACTTCTTCATTCTATTTCTTAGGATAATCCATTGGTACTATCATTTCCTCATCTAACTCATGGTACTCATACAAATCAACAATGTTGAAAATAGGTGATATATCCATGTCATCAGGTAACTCAATCTCATATGCATTTCCACTATCAAATTTTCTCAAAATCTTGCAAGGTCCAAACTTCTTCATTTTCAGCTTCCCATATGTTCCAACAGGAAATCTTCCTTTCTTCAAATGAACCATCACTTCATCGCCAACATCAAAAGTCTTATGCCTTCTTGATCTATCAGCTCTGTCTTTGTATTTTTGATTACTCTTTTCCAGCTTAAACTTAACATCTTCATGCAATGTCTTCATGTACTCAGCAAATTTTACTCCTTCGGCACTTCTTTTTCTTTCATCAACAATGTCTCTCAAATCTAATATACCTCTCGGTTGTATGCCATTTACAATCTCAAAAGGTGTTTTTCCAATACTCTTACTCACTGAATTATTGTATGCAAATTCTGCTTGTGCCAACACAGAATCCCAATTACTCGGTGTGTCTCCAACTAAACATCTCAAAAGATTTCCCAAACTTCGATTCACAACTTCTGTTTGTCCATCGGTTTGTGGGTGAAATGTAGAACTATATTTCAACTCAGTGCCAAACTTTCTCCAAAGAGTCTTCCAAAAGTATCCAACAAATTTATTGCCTCGGTCAGAGATAATACTCCTCGATAATCCATGCAATCTGACAATTTCCTTAAAGAAAAGATCTGCTACATGTACTGCATCTGATGTCTTTTTACAAGGTATAAAATTTGCCATCTTTGAAAATCTATCCACCACAACAAATATAGAATCATTACCTCTTATTGTCTTCGGTAAGCCAAGAACAAAATCCATACTGATGTCAATCCAAGGTTTCTCAGGTACAACAATCTGTGTATACAATCCAGTTTCTGACTTACTCCTTTTGCAACTTGACAAATTCCACAACTTTTCACAAATTTCTGAACATCTTTATACATCTGTGGCCAAAAGTATTTATTCTTAAGAAAATTCAATGTCTTATCAACTCCAAAATGTCCAACCAAACCACTACTATGTTTATCCTTTATCAAATTAGTTCTCATTGCTCCTCTCAGTATACACAACTAAATACCTTTAAACAACATACCTCCTTGCATAAAATATTCATCCCATTTAGTACTCGGTTGATCTTGAATAGGTGCTTTGCACTTTCTCCACAGCTCAGAAAAATCAGGATCAAATTCATAAGAATCTCTTATGTCATCAAAGCCTAAAACTTCAATTTTCATCTCGGTCATCAAAGATCTTCTTCTGCTCAATGCATCAACAACTCGGTTAGTGACTCCACTCTTATGCTTTATCACAAATGTATAACTCTGCAAATACTCAACCCATTTCATATGTCTCTGATTCAACTTATTCTGACTACCCAAATATTGTAAAGCCTTATGATCAGTATAGAACACAAATTCACTCGGTATCAAATAATGGTTCCACTTCTTTAGTGCTTGAACAATAGCATAGAATTCTTGATCATACACAGAACATTTCCTTTTTGCATCATTCAAATTTTCACTAAAGAAAGCAACAGGTTTAACTTCTTGACTCAACACAGCTCCAATTTCACTTCCACTTGCATCACATTCCACTTGAAATACCTTATTGAAATCAGGCAATGCCAAAATAGGCAATTCAACAACCTTCTGCTTTAGAGTCTCAAAACTTTTATCAGCTCCATATGTCCACTTGAATTTTCTTTTATCTCCTCTCATAGTCTCAGTCATAGCATTACAAATTGAACTGGAATTCCTTATGAACTTTCAGTAAAAAATTGCCAAACCATGAAATGATCTTACTTCACTAGCATTCTTAGGTGTAGGCCAATTCAGAATATCTTCAACCTTTTCAAGATCTATTCTCAAACCATTAGCTGAAATCACAAATCCCAAATACACAATCTCCTCTTTCATGAATGAACACTTTTTCAGATTTATCAGCAACTTTTCTTCTTTCAACCTCTGCAAAACTTGTCTAACATGCAACAAATGTTCTTCTCTGGTCTTACTGAATATCAGAATATCATCAACACAAACTTACCCAAGAATTTCTTCAAAACTTCATTCATCAACCTCATAAAAGTACTCGGTGCATTAGTTAAACCAAAAGGCATAACGAACCACTCATAAAAACCTTCCTCTATCTTGAAAGCAGTCTTCCATTCATCACCTTCTCTGATTCTAATCTGATGATACCCACTTTTCAAATCAATCTTGGTAAAATACTTTGCTGCAGTCAAACTGTCCATTATGTCATCCATTCTCAGTATAGGAAACATACACTTCACTGTTATCTTGTTGATTGCTCTAGAATCAGTACACATCTGCCATTCTCCATTCTTCTTCAGTGCCAATACAATAGGTGCTACACAAGGACTCAAACTTTCTCTGATCAAACCTTTCTCTAGCAATTCTTGAATCTGTCGATTCAATTCCTGATTCTCGGTAGGTGTTAACCGATGAGGTGCCTTATTCGGTAAACTACCTCCAGGGATAAGATCCATGCAATGATCAATGCTTCTCTTCAGTGGAAAACCATCAGGTACATTATCAGAAATGATTTCACTATACTCGGTGAGTAACTTATCAATCTCCTCAGGAACACTATCCTCTATTTTCTTACTCGTTTTGTTAGGAATCACAATAAAACATACATCACTCTTCTTCAAATCCTTAACAAACTTTCTTCCTTCCATCAAGAAAATTTTTACAGATGTGCAAACATTACTAACACGTTCTTCAATCAAAGGTAACAAGACTTGTCTTCACCCATCAGCCCAAATAGTATATTTATGTAATCTCCCATCATATATAGCATGTCTATCATATTGCCAAGGTCTACCCAACAAAACATGACAACAATCCATAGGCATGATATCACATAACACATTATCATAGTACTTCCCAATTTTCAAATTCACATAACATTGTTCACTTACCAAGAGTGTATGCTCATCTTTGATCCATGAGATCTGATAGGGCTTTAGATGTTCCAACCTTTGCAACTGTAACTTTGTGACCATTTCCTCAGATACCAGATTCTCCAAGCTACCACTGCCAATGATTACCTTCCAGACTTTGACAGAAACTCTACATCTGGTCTTGAACAAACTTTTCCTTACCGGATCTTCCTTTTTACCTTCATTCCAAAGTGCTCTTCTTACCATCAAGTTATTTTCCTTCTCAAGTTCATTCAGTGACTCTTCTTGCACCAAAACATTTCTACTGCTACCAACCTTCTTACTTGCATGTGTACACTCAAATGATCTATGTCCTTCTCCACAATTGTAACAAGTTCCTCGGAAACCACCTCTTTTATAACCACCTTGGTAGTTACTACCTCTACCTCTGGATGAACTTTCACCTTTCCACTCGGTCTTGCCTTTATCCAGATTTGTCTTTTCAGGTTCTGATCTACTATTTTCACCATCAGATCTACCTCTTCCTCTAGGGAATCTACCACCTCTACCTCTTTGTCTTTGTTCATGTCTCTTGTTCAATTTCTCCTCAGCTTTTAACACAAATTGATAAGCTTCTTCAATGTTCTCCAACTTGACCAAACTGATTTCTTCTTGGATGAAAACTTTCAAACCATTCAGGTATCTAGCAATTCTTTCCACGTCATCTTCATCATGTCCAGATCTGATATCTAATCTACATAATTCTTGAGTATACTCCTTTACCGAGCTATCTTTCTGCCTTAGACTTTGCATTCGCCTAACAAGGTTAATCTAATAATCACAAGGTAAGAACTTTCCTTTCAATTTATTCACCATCTTATTCCATACCTTGATTTTGTCTTTTCCTTCCCTTTTTCGATCCAATTGCAGATGCTCCTACCACAAGGATGCATGACCTTTCAAATTTGTGCCTGTAATTTTTACCTTCTTTTCCTCATATACATTCTCATACTTAGTACTTTTCCATCTCAGTGATCCAATCCATCAATTCATCAGAATCCAATTTCCCACTATACTTAGGAGGATTAAAATGTGGTGTCGACTTCAGACTTGTCAAAGCCTTCAAGAATCTTTCCTCACCCTGATCCATCACAGGTGCAAGTTCTTCTTCACCTTGTTCCACCTCAATTTCATCATCACTAACATCTTCAAGATGCCTTCCTCTTCTCTGGGCTGTTTCAACAACTTCTACTCTAGCAACAAGTTGTCTCAAGATGCCTGCCAATCTTGGATCTGCATCTCACCTCCCACGAACCATCTTGAAAACTCTCGGCAATTGCAGGTTAGATAGCAATCTACTACCCCACAAAAATTCAACTGGGGCTTCACAAGAAGGAACCTTCAAATATAGATTCGCAAACCTAGATCTAGATCTAACCTCGCTCTGATACCACCTAACGCAAGGAAGGTTATGGAGAGGGGCCAAAGGCTCACCCTAACCAGATCCACCTTGCAGAACAACATGCGGAAGCAACAACACACAAGAGAGAGAGAGAGAATGCAGAAACCTTCATATATTAACTTCAATTTGATTCATACATGTCAGGCTGTAAGGCCTTCCCGATTTTGGCCAGATATTACAATTAAGTACAGAAGTCCTCCAACATGCGAGGATTTGTGAACAAACTCTAATCTTCTATCTTCTATCTTCTATCAAAATTGACTCCCTAAACTCTAACCAAACAACTACATTTATACAAGAGGCTACGAAATGAAGTCGGCCTTCAGATCCACAATCAACGAAAGGAACGACCAGATCTAGGGCCACACGCTTCCTAATGATGGATACTAGCATTAAATATGCGACCCAAATTAAATGCACAAGTCAGCCTCAACAAGAAATCAAAAGAAACTCATCGGTAAGCAAAGCCAATCAAGCGCCAAACAAGCATCACTGAGTGCCAGGGAAATTCACTGAGTGCCAAAGAGATAACTGACCAACACCTGCAAACAAAGGAAACTGAGCAACACCGAACCAACTCGATCAAAGAAGGAACCAAGAAACAGACAAACTCAAATATATTTTTGGTCACACAGGATTGCCAAGGACCCGAGATGCTCCTGCATCAACAATTGAAGATTTAATTTGTAAAGTTTGTACTAATTTGGACAACATTGTTTCTACTTTTAATATAATACCAGTTGCCTATTATTTTAAAAGGTGTGCAATTGAACCTGTGAATTGATCAATTCTTTGTGATATTTATTGTTTTGAAATAAATGCTAAATGTGTAGTCTTATGTGGAGATAATTTGGTTAATTTACAATTTGAATATCAGATTAAAGAGTGATTATCACATGTATTTTGTCTTGTTGACCTTTCTAAGAAAAGTTAAAATCAATAAGACTAACTATAAAAAATTTAGATTACCAAAGCATATAGAAACCATTTAGTTGATGGTCTTGACAAAATAAAGTTTAGAACTATCTCACAGAGTTATACATCAGATATTTCACATATAGTTTTAATTGCTTAAGATATATAATGCACTGGTCTTTGGAGATTAAAATTGATCATGTCAAGCATTTTCATTAACAGTTTTGGTAAAGGAAATTGCACACTATCTCGTATAAAGTACATCTTATACATAAAAGAAATTAGAAATATATATATATATATATATATATATATATATATATATATATATATATATATATATATATATATATAAAATTCAGTTTTCAGATAAGTCATATTTTATTTCAAGAAGTACTTGCCATTTTGAAGAAGTAATTTAAAAGTTTAACATACAACTTCTATCTGCTATAAAAATCCTTAAGCCAAGAAGTTTGGTTAAGGTATAGGCCCACCCACCTTGATTATGTAGAGCCTAAAGTCCAGGGGAGGAGGATCATAATCAATCACTCTCATTTGTTGGCTAGGTCGGTTAGAAAATCCCATAATTGAGTAGGAAAGCTCATAGGATTTCCAATCTGTTGATTTTGGCACCAATGGATTGGCGACTCTACTGGGGAGAAGTTTTGTAAAAAAAATTCAGAATCTTTGGTTAGAAAGTACACTTTGCTTTAAGGAAGAACCCAAAAGACCAACAAAATAACATTTTCCTTGAAGAGAGGTGGCGAATCTATTCAATAAACATTTCAGTCTGTGACTTTGCTAAGGGAGAAGATACAAAAGGAAATGAAAATTTTCCTTTTTGAAAGAAACAAAAATTCTATTTTAGAATGTATCAAAATAAATAACCGTTTCAAAAGAAACCATTTATTATATATGGTATCAAGCCGTTAGATCTCAGAAGATTTCAAAGCATCCCTCATAAGCTATTCCCAAAGCTTTCACAACTTGTACCAAAATTTCATGGAGAATATGATGAATCAACACTTGAGCATTTGGATGCATTTTACACATTTAAAGAGTATTATGAGATTTGAACATAAGATTAGGTTATGAAGCTATTTTTCAGGACATTGAAGGATTATGCAAGAGAAGAATATTAATCACCACCTACACAAAGAATCTCATTCTGGAGGGAATTTAAATAATGGTTCCTGCATGAATTTCATGGCATAGTTGAGGAATATGAGTACCTATATACACAAGAAGGAAATCAAGATTGTATGAAATCACAATCTTATGTCCCCCTTGGATTCATTTTTCAATTTTGAAAGTTTTGAAGGTGAATCGGTAGTGCATTTGTTTATGAGGATGGTAAAGATTTATCAGTAAATACCTTAAGATATTAGGCCTCTGTTATCTCTATTTTGAGCATTAAAGATTGTCATTAGTATCAAAGACATTGGTTGGTTACCTATGCTACTCTAGTCCGTAACTGCAAGCACTTCATGCTAGTCGGTTCAGTCTTCACACCGAGCACCGGGTAGTTCTATTGAGTAGCAGTGTACACCGATACCAAGCGGCATTAAACACCAAGTAGACTGGACACCGAGCACCAGTATAATTATCGACCAGTATATATAGTGTTTACCGAGGAAGACAAAAAATGACATAGTAATCAGGAAAGGCACATTTATCTATGCAAGGTTACAACAGAATCACAAAATATTTTACCAATATTGAGGATCATTTATTGTAAGATTGCATCATTAATTACGATGATGATCTTTATGTAATTGTTTGATCTAGGTTATTTTTGTACACCATAGATCTTAGGGTTTTCTCTAAGATATTGTAACCTAATTTTGTTAAGCGGCAAAAAGTAGTACATTATATAAATGTAATTTCATGTTATTTATTGTATGAGAGGATGAGCGAGTAAAGAACTTCTTGAAGCATTAGCCAACTTCAAGAATATCAGATATCAGACAAAGAAGAACAGTATTCAGAGTTATTCAGATTAAGCAGAATCGGACAAGGCTACCGAGCAGAGATCTTCACATGAAAAGGTGATATCTATTTAGTATTTCATAGATCTGTATCAGATAAGATAGAGTTGTCATTAGCAGATATATCTTGTTATTCTCTAATCATTGTAACAGAGTTTGGTAAAATCTCTTAATAGAGTAGACCTAACAGTCTTTTTGTAAATCTCTTAACTGAGTGCACACTCAAGTAGTGTTGTTAAAATCCTATCACTAGGTAGATCTAATTGATCTGAAATATCACTCCTAACAGGGTAAGATCACCAAATTTGATCACCATTTGTAGCCCTAATAGGCAAACCTTTTCTATCTGCAGTAGTAAAGAATTTGTGGGTGTCATCCCCACCGTAGTTTTTACCTTCTAATAAGGGTTTCTGCGTTACCAAAATACTTGTGTTATGTGACTGTTATATTGTTGATTTCATGCTATTTACCTTTGATAGTTAAATGAATGAATGATGCATGCAATGGATTCAAGTTACAGTTAAAGGTTACTACTATTTGTTGTTTAAGGTTTGTGAGTTAAAGTTTTTGCGGGCACTGATTCACCCCTCCCCTCTCAGTACCCTATCTCTCCATCCCAAAAATTGGTATCAGAGCTCAGTTCTCTTATTGGATAGTTTAACCACTGAAGGGTAAAGATATAGTCATGGAGAGGTACAAGTTGGATAAGGCTATAGAGAATCAAAAGATTCAAATACAGATGTTTGTTGAGCAGTATAAGAAGGCTAAGAATGACTTGAAGAAGTTACTAGTTCAGAGGAAGAATATGGCTATTATGAAGAATGACATTAGCTACCATAAAGAAGAGATTGATGATGTATTTGAAATTATAGGATCTAGTTCAGGAAGTATTTCTGATGGTTCTAAAAGTGCAATCTCTGATTTGTCTTAAAAGAATCTTCACTTGACTGAACAAGTGAAAGCCCTGCAGATTGGTCAAGAATAAAAAATGGTAAGGATGATAGAAGTAATGAACAATGCTAGACAGGCTGAGCAAGAAAGGAATCTAGGTGTTGAAGATCGAAGACAAATAATTGAACAACTTCAAGCAAAGGAAAGTGAGAAACAAAGATTCACCGAGCACCATTTCAAAATTTCTAATCAAATGATGATTGTAAATCAAGAGGTCAACCGAGTTAATGGTGAATTGTCAAGAAAACTTGAAGATATTGGAATACTCAAAGAAGAGAGTGAGAAGTTGAGAAATGAAGTGAAAACTCAACAACAACACAATGAAATGATGAAATTGGCTGAAGACAGTTCTAAAAAGATTGATGATTTTCTGACTAATCAAAGAAGATTTGGAAGTAAAGATGGATTAGGCTATACCGGCGAAGGAGAATCATCCAATCAAGCTGAACAAGTCAACAACAATCAGAATCAAAGACCTAAGATGTTGTCATGTCATCACTATGGAAAACTAGTACATACCTCAAATGTTTGTAGAAGCAAAGCACAAGGTAAACCTCTAGTCACACCTAAGTTCAATGGTTACTATTATTATTGTGGCAAATTTGGACATCAAGCTTATGAGTGTAGAGAAAGACTAAATAAGAATGCTAACAATCCTACCATGGAGAAACTTTGTCACAATTGTAATGAACATGGACACACTACACGAGAGTGTAAGGCAAAGATGAAACAAGTATGGACACCGAAACAAAAAAGTAGACCTAAGCCTTATCAACCAAAGAGACAAGGTAATTCTTATGTTTGGGATTACAATACATGGGTTAACTATGTTACATGTGGTAGATATGGACACATTGCAGCAAACTATATGAGGAAAATATGGGCTGGACAAGCACTGGAATGACATGCTTACATTGTCATAAGGTCGATCACCTAAGCAAGGAATGCAGAGACCGAGCACCAGAAGGACATGTATTTGAGAGTGGAAACACTATTGCAAATATCATGAGAATCAGAAACACTATGTGGAGAAAGGCATCAAATGAGAATGGAGAGTCAAGCAATGCTGTCGGTGAAACCTCATCCACTGGATTGGGTGACATCGGTACCTCCACCTAAGGTGATATAGGTATGTAAGGAACTGATATTCCAAATTGATTTATCATACATACAACTCCTTATATATGATGGGCACATACCAAATCTGCATGAATAAAGATGCATTGTGGTTTATATGTTATGAACTAACAAAGTCACATAGTCGGTAAAAGTTAGACCAAGCACAAGGTTACCCATCGGTAATCACTATTCAAGGTTAACCGAGTATTAGTTTCAACTGAGTAAGAAATCATGTGTTAACCAAGCTAATGGAAGTTTGCAGTATTCACCGATTTGACAGTTGTCACGAATCGGAAGTAGGTCAAGCATTAATAACATAAAATTTTAAGTGGGAAATTGGAAAATGCTATAAATACATGAAAGTCTGAGGTCATTTTCACAAAGCAATTTCGAAGAGCGATTATTTCACAGAGCGAGTTCGAGAAATATTTTTTTCAAGATAATCCAAAGCAGTTGTAGATCGAACCGAGTGCACTCTTCGTATATTCCGAGTAAGTTGAAACCCTTACCAAGCATATTCATCACCATTTATCAGAAACCTAGTTTGTTATTATGGCATCTACTGCGAGCATTTCGAAAGCTATAGAAGAGGAAGTAAATCTTATAGTGTCAGCAAATTATAGTGAACCTAAATACAAGTTACACCCGAAAGTTACATCGCAAACAGATTCAACAGGAGCTTTTTTGAGCATCCCACCTAGGGTTTTATTAGTCGAAGATGTCCGATCATACATTCACTGCAAGATAGGTGAAATAGGAGATTTTGACATGTATGTTGCATATCAAGGACTTTGTAGTATTGATGGGAAGTTGAAACCAGAGCATAAAAAGGTTGAAACAATTAGACTCACCAATACCCTAAATTTTTTGAAGAATTTCAAAATCGAGTGGATAAGGGTTGTGTTAAGTCAATATCACGAGGGCACATTTTGGCTAGATAAACCAATCAAAGTGACAAAGAGAATGATTTATAGGGTTACAAGTTATCCTACAACCGACAAGGCCAAAGCATTCTGAAGTTCATCTCGAGCAGATGTAGAGAAAAACACTGGTGCATCATGGGACGACAGAGCACTGAAAATAGCTTCTATTGCAGATCTGGAAGTTAAGTTTGTGGTGAATGTTATAGGTTATAAGTTTCATCAGTCAAGTAGATTGAACAGTGTACCTTGTAGTGTTGTGGATATTGCATACAAAATGATAAAGAAGGGACACCAGTTGGACCTTGCCGAGTTACTGCTAAAGCATTTGGAAGAAAACATGAAGACAATCAGGTTGGTAAAGTCTAATACCTGCAAATTTGGGTCATTGTTGGTGTGTTTATTTTTCTATCTCCAGAAATTCTTTCCTTCTATCGGTCAGATAGACTGGGCTACCAACAAACCAATCACTTCACAAATCATTGAGTTTATGACAAGTCTGGGAGATAATGTAAACAATGTTGTAGATAAATATTTTGATGAGTTTAAGACTAAGACGAATCTTTGAAGTAGGATTCCAAACTCACTAGTCAAGAAGTATGAAATGGATATTTGTTTCTTAGTAGACATCGACCATACATTAATAAAAGCCGTTGAACCAAGAACAAAATGGCTAGCACCCATGGGATGTGAAATGGATCATGATTTTAGTTTGAAATCAATCAAGGCACTATTGGCTTTACCAAAGGACAAGAATGCCGAGAGGTTTGGAACCTATGAAGAGGTGAAATCAAGAATCAAAACAGATCTCGTCATCAACAAAATATCAAGAAAAGCCAAGAAAATGAAGAACGTATTAACTGAGAAGTTTGGAGATGTATCTGACTCATTTGGTGAGTCACTGGTTGAACCTGCAACTGAAGGTCAGTTATTGTTGACTGACAAGGGACATGATAGTGAGGAAACCGAGTCTGAAAAAGATCAAGATTCAACACCAGTTTCTCCCATTCCAACTCCAAAGAAGAAGCAGTTGCAAGTGCAATCAAGAGCACAAACAAGGTCAGACACTGCAGCTTCATCACCACTGAAGAAGGGAGTTGTGAAGGCAACAATACCAAAACTGCTACACCAACCAAAACATATGTAAAGAGAAAAACCAAGGATGTAGCTGTAGAACCAAAGAAAAGGAGAAGACTCATAAGGAGTCAAGAAGACCTTGAGGATGAAGAAGATGGCAACAATTAGTTCAAGGTTGTCAACAATAAGGATAGGACAATTGATGAAATTGCTGCTGATATAATTGAACATGGAACACTTACCGATCCAACACTCAGTCGGTTTGACAACATGTCTATCGAGGATTAGAATAAAATTAAAGAGGCAATCATCCAGATGATGCTTAAACTTAAAATTGTTCCAATTGAGTTTAGCAAACAATTGCTCAAGGCATTAGATGATAGAATAAACCAGAAATGGTCACACACCTTAGAAATAGAAAATAATATGAGGGAGAAATCTCTAGTGTTAACCATTCCTAATCTAATTGTTGATGAGATTGAAGAACATATGAGCACTTACTCTAAGAGATTCAGAATAAAACACCAGGCACTGCAAATATTAGATGAGAATCTAGTAGGTCTAGATGAGTCTAGTCAACTCTTGTGGACATCCATAGTTGCAGCCCGTGAGCAAGCTGAGAAAGCAGCATTTTTGAACTTGTCTAAGAATAGATAAAGATCAAAAGGTAAAGGCATCCATATTGATGATGTTGATCTAGTAAAGTAGACCAAAGAGAAAGATGTACAAATTACCGAGGTAATTGATACTACACTTGACAATACGGACATGAATATTTCACAGGATGCACCGAATTGTGTAGTGATTCAGGTTAAAGATAAAAAAGATCTAGATGTTCTTATTGAGGACATTACTAATGGTGATCCTGATGACAGAGATGCAGATGAAGATGTGAATAATGTAGGAGGAATAAATAATGATGAAGGTACTATTACCGAACTTGCATTCACATCATTACCAGGGAAGCTTCCTGTACTTGTAGAAGCTATTGAAATTTTGTCAAAGGAACAATCCGAAGGCTCAGACCCCGAGCAACCAAAGGATACAACAAGGGAACAAGGAGTAGAGACACCAGCTAAAACAAACAAGCCCTAAGAGAAAGAGGCAACAGAGACAGGAACAAAGGATCAAGAGAATCCTAGTGTAACCAAGGCTACCCCACCGGACACATCAAACACTCCACCTCAAACTACCGACACAAAGGTCACCGAGGACCTGAAGCAAGAAGAAAATGTGTCAACCGAGTAGGTTACACCAACCTCTGAGGTAAACGATATTGTATCATTTGTTAAAAGTTCATCAAAAGAACTAGAGAAGAAGAAAAAGAAAAAGAAAATAAAAGGGCCAGTCACATTAGATGAAATCATAGTTATACCGGATTGTGACCCTAGGACTCTTAGCCCCAAGGAATTGAGAAAATATGGGGAGTTATGCACAAGGAAGGCAGCGCAAGAGAAACTGAGGCAAGGAAGAAAAAGAAGGAGAAACTTGAAAATGTAAGAGATATCTTACAACAGGTCCTACCAAAGGTACACATCAATGAACATATTCCGATCATAAACCAACTTGCCACACTTGCTGAAGAAATAAATGCCCCAGATGTTGATGCTGAAAAGAGAATTGAAGAGAGGGCAGAATCAAAAATTCAAGATAAACTAGCAGAGAAGATCAACCAAGAAGTGGCAATTAACAAGGTAAAATTAGCTGAGGTAATCACTGAGATCAAATATATAACCCAGTTAATAAGTTAGATTTTACTGAAGCTATGCACTGTGGAAACCTTCACTACTAAGATTAGTGAAAAGATCAAACAACTTGAGAATGAAATAAAAGCCAGTGCACAAGCATCTATAACCGAGCCACAAGCATTTGCCAAGCATATCTTGAAAGTTCAAGAACTCAGGTGGTTGATAGCAGATCTTAGGAAACAAGAAGAAAGAATGACTGATCAGGTCACTGAATTGCAAACCAAGCTACTACTATACCTGAAAATGTTTGAGAAACATATTGTCAAAGTGGAAACACTTGTTGCAACACCAGAAATTTTTGTGTTGGAAAACATCTTTGACATGCATGCACAAGTCGGTCTTGAGCACATTGCTCTCACCAACTTGAAAGACAAATGGGAAAACCTCTTGGATTCACTGAAGAAAACCCACCGACACATTTTTGATAAGTTGTAAGTATATACTTTTGTCTTTGGTATTAATATCAAAAAGTGGGATAACAATGTATATGCCAAATATGTAAATAGATGCTAAATATACTACACATTACCGAGAGCATGCACCAAGGGGGAGTATAGTGTATAGAAATTTTTGTTTATGCATATATGGCGAAGACAGAAAAGAGTTTGAGACATAAGGTTTATATACATTAAGGTTTTGATACTAATGCCAAAGGGGGAGATTTTTATCTCTATTTTGAGCATTAAAGATTGTCATTAGTATCAAAGACATCGGCCGATTACCTATGCTACACTAGTCGGTAACTGCAAGCACTTCATGCTAGTCGGTTAAGTCTTCACACCGAGCACCAAACAATTTTACCAAGCAGCAGTGTACACCAATACCAAGTGACATTAAACACCAAGCAGACTGGACACCGACCACCAGTATAATTACCGAGCAGTATATATAGTATTTACCGAGGAAAATAGAAAATGACTCATTTATCTATGCAAATGGTTACAACAGAATCACAAAATGTTTTACCAAGATCGAGGATCATTTATTGTAAGATTCCATTATTAATTGCGATGATGATCTTTATGTAATTTTTTGATCTAGGTTATTTTTGTACACCGTAGATCTTAGGGTTTTCTCTAAGATATTGTAACCTAATTTTGTTAAATGGCAAAAAGCAGTACACTATATAAATGTAATTTCATGTTATTTTTTGTATGAGAGGATGAGCGAGTAAAGAACTTCTTGAAGCATTAGCCAACTTCAAGAATATCAGATATCAGACAGAGTAGAACAGTATTCAGAGTTATTTAGATTAAGCAGAATTAGACAAGGCTACCAAGATCAGGTGTCAGGTATCCAGGTGTCCTCCTTATTCATCATCCAAAATATCAAAGCCAACTATAGCGGATTTTACATTCTTGGACCTTGTGAGCTCATCCCATGCAGTCACCTCCTCCTCTGTCAGCCATTTAAAGTCCTAAACATGTTGTAGTTGTGCCTTTTGCCTTTCCCATTTGGCATCTATTATCAGCTTGACATCTGTTATGAATTTGGTAAAATCCATCTCAGCCTTTAAGGCTTCATCCAGAGTGCATTAAACCTTTCCATATCCAATTCATTCTTCTCATTAATAAATGCCTCTTTCTTAGGCAATATGAGATCAAAATCTAATCTCCATTGATCCAAATTCTTTATTACACAATCTTCACTTTTAATTGGGGGAATAAACCTGTTGAAATCTGGGCCGAACATAACTATCTTGGCCTCAATCTGATTTGCTTTTCCTTTGAATAATGGTAAAATGGCCTTAATTTGATTTATCTCTTCACCCACCTGTATGACAATCTCTAGAATATCTGCTCTCAAAGATTGCACAGCTGCCAATCTTTCAAAAAGTGGTGCCCTTATTGACCAAGTTGTATAATAAGCATTTAAAACTAATACAAAATTGTTCACCTCTACTTGCCACTCAGGTAATTTATTGTAGGCAGTAAAAACCAAATATGTTTTATCCTTTAATACATTAATCCTATGCTGCAAAACATTCAATAGGGCTTGTAAGACAACCTCATTCTTTTCTAATTTCAATTTCTCAATATTTGCAGCAATCTCCTCTTAATCTACATCTTTGTTCTCTGACAACGCAGGCTGCTCTGGTGGTACAGGAGTAACTACATGCATATTGAGTATTTGTTGAGTTAAGTCTTCTAAATATTTTTCTAATGCCTTCTCTTTCATTATGTGCACATCCCTGTCTTTCACAAGTGCACTGTAATCATTCAAAAGGGTACCATATCTCTTTGATAGTTGCTTAGTTTTATCCTCATTTAGCCTTGCAAAATGAGTAAGTACTTGAGATATCTCCAAATCACCTGTATTGTGGATTGACCACACAACTTTATCACCATCCATTTTCTCTTTAACATTCAAAATTGATGGATCTTGATCTTTGGGGTATAAGCTCTAGATAGCTAGCACTTGACTTTTTGGGCTATACCCAAATCCTTTAATAATTCCACCCACTTGTGTTTGTGAAGACAAAGTTATGTCATCCTACCTTCTTAGTTGATCAATGATGAAAGTTGATGCCAAGTCCCGCCTAGGTACAAGTAACATGTTGCTAGCTTTAACCAATTGTCTAGCTTCCTCTGGGGTAATGGTCTTAGATTTAGGGTCATAATCTCACAATGCTTGGACTGCCTCATCAAGCACTTGACCTTCTTCTATAATCTGGACACTTGATGCAACCTGTTGTTTCTTATGCCACAATAAGAAGTTCTTGAATTCATTTGACTTGATGAAATCATCATCCTTCAAGAATGCATCCTGCTCCAACATCCTTTTATCTTGGCAAATGACAAAGGCAACTCAATTTCTTCTGCCACCATCTTTTGCTTTCTCTTCTCTTCTCTTATTTTTTTTCTTAGTTGGTGGTCATGAACCTTTGTTCTTGTAAAGAGGGCTCCCACTCTATCTTTTTTCTTCTCCACACTTCTCACTTGGGAAGGTTCTCCAACAAGCAACTTTTGCTTTGTAGAGGGAGGCTCATTGGTATGTTGAGAACTAGGAAACTCTGTTAGATCTAGGACTTCATTCTCATCAGCCCTTTGTTCAGTAATCAATGGTTGCTCCATAGTAGGGGGGCTATACACTAGATAACCACCATCACTATCTTCATCACAATCTGATTCAGAGTATCTCTCTTTCTCCCCCTCCTTATCATCAATTTGGTCTTCAAAAGATCTCATCAAAGTATTAAAATTGGCCATCATTTGCTCCAATATTTGGAGGTAGGGAAGTGTAGGGAAGAATCCCCCAAAAGTCAAACCTTTTCTCTTCAACTTTTTCTCCATAGAAAACAACTCAGTGAGTTGTTGGGCTCTTTTTTCTACCTCATCATCCTCTAAAATATTTCTTTTAACATCCTCTTCAGGACATTCCTCATGCCTTTTGCTGATTGGAATGCTAGGAGTATAATACTTCCTAGCTGAGACAATAAAATCCTCTGTGTCAACATATCTGTATACAACATCATGCATCTTAAACTTCCCTAACCAATCATTCAGCTGAATGAAAGCATTGTTTCCAATTGTAAAATTATGCACTCTAAAGTGCCTTGGAGTGAATGTTCCCTTCCTGTGAGGGGCCAAGTGCTCTTTATTAGTCAGCATAAGGTGACAGATGAACTCTAAAACTGTAATTTTGGGTGGAACAAAAAATGGTAGAATGTATGGTGGTTGAGGGCACCCATAGACTCTGATCATAGTATAGGTCTTCTCATAATAAAAATCTCCCCAGTTGTGACCTTTGGTCCAATCACCAATAAAATGTTGAGGCCTTATCAAGTTTAGAGCCTTTGTTGGCAACCTAGATAGATTCAAACCTAAACTGAGGAGAATAGGCTGCACCATCCAATTTTGGAATACACAAAAATCACAATGAGGGGAAGTATGACTCCAAGCCCTTATCCGAAACTGTACTAGATTTGGCTGTTCGTTCCACATCATTTGTGGCCTAAGGCCTTGCAGGTTCATGATATCATAGTTGAAAAATAGAATAAGGTGCATTAAGAGAGAATAATGCATAAACCTTGGTGGTGTAGAGTCGTGCTCATATTTTTTAATGCCTCTAGTCCTTCATGCATTTTGTTGATGATATAACCAATGTAATCATACCCCCTAGTCACATGAGGACTCTATGAATCTAAGACCATCATTAGGAGATCAGAAGTGATCCTGTCTACCCCACCATCAATCCCTAAGACTCTGCATAGTCCATATGCAATGTATTTCATGTAGAAACAAAGATCTTTGTAAAAGTATGGGGTTGGCCCAGCCACTGCTGCAATGTAGTTCCTATTTTTGAGGTGGAAATGATTCTGAATTTCTTTAGATACCAAGGCAAACTCTCTAATGTATCTATTTTCCTGAGCCTATAGGTTAATTTTTGTAGCCATAGGAATTTGAATGCCGAAGGCCTTCATGAAAGAATTTCGGTCAAGTGTAACCAGAGGCAAACCATCACACTTCCTAATTTTTTTGGATAGGGGATCATATCTATGGTCTAACATGATTAACACATTGACATCTAGGAATACATCAGGAACAATCAACCTAGCTAACCCTGAAGTCCAAGGGTTTGAAACGGGAACCGGGCTATCAGAATTCCGGTAAAAATATCAGAATAGATACATTCTAGTGATACCAAGAGTCCTAGCATCTCTACAATATGCAAGATTATCAATAAAGAATTCATCACTAACCTTCTTATTCTGTGATGACTTGGGCAGCAAGGTGATGAATTCATCTAAAAAACTCTCCGGCTTTCTCCTTGGCACCCTTGCTGGTAGAAGCTCCGCTGGTTGTTGCTTGACTCATTTTCACTGAAATTTCAAATTCTCTGAAAATTTTGAACTCACAAAACCTTGAATATGCTTTGGAAATCACAAGAACTCTCGTAATTCTATCGCCTTTGCTCTTCAGAATGCTTCGTAATTCAGAATGAGTGATAGCTAATTGTATTTGTTTCTGAAGAATTGAATGCAGCGGCCCGTTTGAGACTCAAAAAGCCAAAAATAATGTCACTTCCACCATTACTTGGCATGCTTTGAACTCAATTCACTAGTCGTAAGCTGAGAAAATGACAGGTAATCAAAATTTAATTTTTTGGTGACCAAGCAACTAATCAGTTCCTCATAATCACTGAAAGATTTGGTGCTCATTGAATAGTTTCAGAGACCTAGCGACCAAAGGGAAAACCTTAGTCATTG
Source organism: Chamaecyparis obtusa (assembly GCA_027943335.1). Classification (NCBI taxonomy): domain Eukaryota; kingdom Viridiplantae; phylum Streptophyta; class Pinopsida; order Cupressales; family Cupressaceae; genus Chamaecyparis; species Chamaecyparis obtusa. Next base: position 270,012 of record BSBK01006158.1, on the reverse strand, counting down.
AATGATTTTATTTTACCTTGAGACCTGGTGAATATAGTCAAGAATCATAATCGCTGGATGACTTGAAATTTATTGAATTTATCTAGAGATTGAGCGACCTTTTAATATTTCAAATTTTCATTTTGAGACTTGGCAACAATAGTCTATCTCTCAGTCACTAAAGGATTTATCTTTTATTAATTTCATCTTGAGACCTGGCGACAACTGGTTTCCTTAAGTCTCATTAACCTCTCATCTTTCATTTGGAGACTTAGCCACTACAATGAACCTCTTAATCATTGAAGCCTATTGACTTTTCAAACCTTTTTTGGAGACTACCCGACTTGCCCATCTGGAGATTCAATGACTGTAGTCTTGTCTGTTTATTTCTTGTTTCTTTACTTATCTTGTCGACCAATCAGAGGACACATCATGAAATCTGGCAACCGGTTCGTCACATTTTTTCCATTTTTTGTCCTCGGTCAACATTTTAACCCTTAACCATTTAGCGATTGCATGACTAAAAACATCTCCTAGTCACTGAGTAATTTACTTAACCTGAGTTCGATCTGGAGATTGGGCGACAAAGCCAATGTCAAGGTCGCTGAAACCTTTTCTAAATCATGATTTGATTAGGAGACCATGCGACTACCACTTGATCAAGATTGCAGCAATGGCTAGAAATTGTTCTCTGCTAACCTTTTCCTTAACTCACCATGTCTGGCGACCACGCAACTAAAGACATATCCTAGTCGCTAGATATTTCCTTTAACTCGAGTTAAATTTGGAGACTGTGCGAAAAACCATTATTCTTCAAGTCGCCAGAAGATCTACTTAACCTTAGTTAGAAAATGAGATTAAACGTCAATCGTTGATCAATCTTTCATCCTACGGTCCTCGCTGAGTCGCTATAAATTTTTTGACTTAATTACTGCATCATGAGACTTGGAGATAACTGTAGGTATTTTGATCTAGAGACTAGGCGACTGTAGTTATTTTGCAAATTTTTATCAATGTAGTCACTAGATCTCATAATACACATTTGGAGACTTGGCGACTGAAGGCAATCGCTGAGTCGTTTAAAGAAGGCAAATATTCTCTTATCTTAAGGAGACCATGCGAGAAAAGGTTTTGGGTAATCACTAGACCAAAAGGAATATACTGAAACTATCACGAGACCAAGCGACTAGCCGGAGATAAAAAAGCGCACATGCTTCAAAGGGCTTGTTAAGTGATTCAAAAAGTAACAGCCGAAGAGACTTGGATAAGCATTTTTAGGGCTTTTTGGATTTTCAAAGGCGTTCAAACCTAGCACTTAGGGTTTTTCACATTTCTAAAATTTTTTCTGAATTCTGGGATAAACATAGAGAAAACCTCAAAATCAAAATTTTGAAGGGACAACTTCAAAAACAAAGAACACAACCAATAGTGGCTCTATCTGAGGATGTTTAAATGCAAATTTAAGCAAGAACCATAGATCTCTGGGATAGCAGATGAAAACCAACTAACCTATGGCCAAAGAGAAACACTCAACTTGAAGGGAAACACACCTGTACAAAATTTACATGAATTTACATGTGCATAAGAACCAAAATTTAACTGAAAAAGGTTTTTAAGAATTCCCCATGCACTGGCAACTCAAAAATTTCTCCATCCATATTCTTCAACAAGTAGGAATCCTTTCCAAAACTTTGATGGATTATGTAAGGGCCAAGCCATAGTGACTCAAACTTCTTATGCTTTCCCTTATCCTCTACTCTGACAATCTAGTGGAGCACTAGATCATCTAGTTGGAATTTTCTGGCAGTAGCTCTCTTGTCAAAAAGGTATTTCATTTTTTGTTGTAACTTAACATTGTCCTTTTGACTATCTCTTCTTGTTTCATCCAACTCAACCAATTGCATAATTTTGTCCTACATTGGATCTGAAATATCCAAATCTTCATCCTAGATAAACTTATATACAGGAAGCAAGTTATTAATAGGCAACCTTGACTGTAATCCATACACAAGCTCAAATGGAGACTTCCCTGTAGCTTTTTTTACTGTAATTCTATCTGCCCATAGAGCAAGCTTCAACTTTGAATGCCAGGCTCTCTTATTTCTTTGCAATGTTTTCTTCAGAATTTTCAGGATACTTTTGTTACTGGATTCAGCTTGTCCATTTGCTTGAGGGTGATAAGGAGATGAATAGGATGTCATAATTCCATTTTCTTTGCAGAAATCCTTAAATTCATCTGACCTAAAGCACATTGCATTATCTATGATCAATTTAATGGGGACACCAAATCTGGTCAGAATATTATCTAATAAAAAATTAATCACTATTCTACTTGTTTCCCTTTTGGTGGGGATAGCTTCTATCCACTTTATGAAGTAATTAATTGCAAAAAGTATCCAACTATGTCCACCACTAGATTTCTCAGCAAATTCACCTATGAAGTCCATTCCCCACATGACAAATGGTGCTTCTACAACTATTGGATTCAACAACAATGCTCCTGAATATTTCAACTTTGAAGCAAACTTTTGACAAGCCTCACACCTTCTAACAAATTGGAAAGAATCCTTGAATAATGTAGGCGAAAAATAACCAGCTCTTAAAATCTTATGGGCAGTGTGATGAACTACAACTGATTTAGAACACTGAATGGAGAATCTATAATTCAAGATTACTACGGAGTTGTTGATTAGATAATGCAAGATGATTAAATCAGTATTATGTTGTCATTGATGTCAACTAGCTTGACAATACTTATATTGTAAGTTACTATACCGACACATCTAAAGAAAGGAGAAAGAGATGAAGAACAGAAATATCAGATGAGGATAAGGAATACATTGAGTAACTTGTTGACGAGTCTATGACCTTATGATATTGACTTAATTATGTTTCATTCATCTATGATGAAGAATAGAGCTGAAAGACACAAAGCAGTGTTGTCGATAAATAAAGCATTCCAGTATACACCGATAGAATGTAGTGTATATCGAGTGTAGTGTTAACCGAGCTTGTGTTCACCGATGCATTTCTTTGTGAACCGAGCAAAATAGAAAGGAATTAAATGATTAGTTTAGCCGATAAAGTGATGAGCTGTAAAGTGTATGAAATTGAGGTAACATATTGAAATGTGTTACTGACACATCAGCTGAAGAAGGTTAAAGCGGCAAAATCCATGAATAAGATTAAACGGCAAAATTTGATGGAGGAAAAGAAAATGATTTACTTGTCTATATAAGAGATATTGATTTCATTGTTGAAGAGAGCCGAAAAAGAAGATACTGCAGAATTATCGCGTGAACAAGTTGTCATGCATTCTGATCATACCGGTTAATGAGAACCGAGCTATAGAACAATTACCGAGCTACAGAAAGTAATTACCGATGGACAATAAGTTGATATAGTATTGAATCTAAAGTGGTATATTGATCAGAAAGATTTGAATGAGCTAAACATTGATTTGTAAACTGCAATTGAAGTTGTTTCAAGGCAGATCATCTACTATTACATATTTAACCACTGTACACAGTCAAATCTCTTAACCGAGTAGACTATGAAAGTCTTTTTGATGTTTTCATTCATAGAGTGAACATTGTTATCTTGTCAACCCCAAAGTGACTGCTGGTTGGATGATAACTTTTGGTCTAAAATCCTCTAACAAGGTCACACCTAATAGTGTGTTTGTAACCTTTAACATGGTTGGATCTTCACCGACCTCACTTCAGAAGAGAACATTTTTGGGTTGCCGGTCCTAGGTGGTTTTTCCCTTCACAGGGTTTCCATGTTAAATCTCTTGTGTTATGTGTTGATTGTGATATTTGTTTGTTATCATACTTTGCATATTACATGTTAGATTTAATCAGTAATTGCTATAAGTTTTAGACTGACAATCAGTAAAAACACAGACAGTGAAAATATTTTATGTTTACCGAGTAGCAGAAGTTGAAGAATTTGTTTTGGATTATACATATTGTTTTGGGACACTGGATAACTGATTCTCCCCCCTCTCAGTTATTCTAACACAGTGGTCTTTGCAGAATAATGCCCCCCACAAACACCAGCATGCATATCATTCAAAACTTTCTCTGCTTGATATTTGTCAAGACAAAACAACAATATTCCATCCCTATTTTTCCAGTACAAATCCCCTTGTATCAATGTGTACTTTTGAGCCTATAATCTTAAAGCTCTTCTCTGATTATCAGTCATATGTTCTGGACATTTGGTATTTTCGATATAATAGATAATATCACCATAATATGGTTGTCTCTCGATACTTGTTCATGTCAAATCTGGTATCCCCTCATTATTAACTTGAACTAAGTCCATGTTTTCCTCAGTCATTAACTTAGCCAGACCTAGTCCTCTTACTAGTTTGATAATATGAATTTTCAAATTGAATTCTTGGATCCTAGTGATCCATTTACATCTTTTACTAGTGACCTCCGACTGTGTGAGAACATCTTTTACTGTTGCATGTGGAACATATGCAATAACTTTAGTACACACTAAATAAGGCCTGAAATATTTTACAGCTTTTACTAATGCATATGCTTGCTTCTCCATCATTTCATAATTCAGTTCAGCAGCCTACAAAGATTTACTAAAGAATGCAATTGGATGCTCAAAATTTTCTTCATCCTTTTGTAATAATACAACAACAATAGTATGAAATGATGCAAAAGAAAATAATGAGAAAGGCTTGCTATAGTTAGGAGATTTCAACACTGGTGCCTCTTGCACAACCTTTTTAATCTTGTCAAAAGCATGTTGTGCTTCAATAGTCCATTGAAACTTTATTTCCTTCTTGAGCAACTTAACTATTGGTTTCACAATCTCAGCAAAATTGGCAATAAATCTTCTAACAAAATTAATTTCCCCAAAAAGGACTGTACACCCTTGATATTTTTTGGAGTAGTGACCCTCTGGATGGCTTCTACCCTTTTGGGATCAATCCTTACTCCTTCCTTAGATACAATGTGTCCTAACAATTTTCCTTCTTTGACTACAAAGTTACACCTCTTTGGGTTCAAGGACACACCATACTCTAGAGCCTTGTTAAAAATCTTTTCAAGATGAGAACAATGATCTTCATCTTTCTTTGAATAGGCAGTCATGTCATCTTGGTAAACAACCATAAACAAATCTATATACTCTTTAAATGCAACATCCATGACTCTTTGGAATGTTGCTCCAACATTTCTAAGACCAAAGGGCATTCTGACATATACATAAGTTCCCCAAGGAGTGGTGAATGTGGTCTTAAATTGCTCAAATTCTTTCACTAGCACCTGGTTGTAACTTGAGAAACCATCCATCATAGATAGTAATTCACAACTAGTAACTTTATGTAACATTGCCTCCATATTAGGCAAAGAATAGTTGTCTTTTAGAGATGCAACATTCAGATTTCTAAAATCCACACATAACCTAATGTCACCATTTTTCTTCCTAACTGGGACTAGGTTAGATTCCCAAGTTGAGTGCCTTATGGGGTGAATTATTCCTACATCACTCAACTTAACCAGTTCTTGCTGCATTTTGGGAGCCAATAGTGGATTAATAGGTCTTTGTTTTTGTCTGAATGGCTATGCATCTTCCTTCAATGGGATCTCATGTTGGAAAAGGTCCTCTCTATAGGCTTTCAGATCATCGTAGGACCATGCAAACACATGCTTATGTTTTCTTAATAACTTTATCAAATTGTATCTTATCTGAGTATCTAACCCTTTTCCAATATAAATCATTTGAGGTGTGTTTTGTGATCCTAAATTTACTTCTTCTAAATCTTCGATCTTAGCATTACTAGTTTTTAGCATGTGATCATTATGACTACTATATAATGCTTTCAATTTAGTTAAACCTTTGGGAATATGATTTCTACTTAACTGAATTATTTCATTTCCCAAAACCATATATTTACCATCAACTTCCTCAACCAAAGTGTTACAATCTATGAGCTGATCTTCATAAATGTCAAGGCATTGAATAAACTTTAAAATATCATGGTCATCTTCAAAAACCTGCCAGTTGTAAATGTTATCCGAAACAACTGGCATACTTTTGACTTCTACTATTGATACCCTAGTTAAAATTAAATCATCTCTCTTTAGAGCAACATTAGCTAAGAAATATGCCATAATATTCTTAGATCTTTCTACCCAACTAATGTTGAAGGCATCAAATAGTTCAATCTGATCCCAAATAGCATGTTTGTACAATTTCAACCTATCATTTTTCACAGCATATTTGGATCTAACTTGTGCTACTAAAAGCTCATAACCACCATAAACTTTTAAACACTTAATTCCATGTTTTATACCAATATTCAATCCTAAAGACAGTGCTTCATATTCAACAGTGTTGTTTGTACATTGAAAAGTCAATAGGAAAGAGTACTTAAATGTGGTACCTGATGGAGATATGAATAGGACTCCAGCTCCTAAGCCTTCTTTTGAGCAAGCTCCATCAAAATACATCTGCCATAATCTATTTTATTATTTTTTCAATTTTGCAACCAGTGGATCTGCATCTTCTTCTTGTGGAACAAGTTTTTCCACTCTAAAGTTTTCCATATCAACATCCACACAATAGTTCAAATCATTATCATCACTTAATTCAATTATGTGTGGGGTCCTACTTTCTCTGGACACTTTAATATTATTTCCATCAATATTGAAAGTTGCAAAAGACAAATCACACTGGATACTACCTCCCATTGAAGCACTCCATTTTCTAGATAGTAGCATTCCATATTGAGGTGGGATGTCAACCACTAAGACACTCATAGTCAATAGCCTGTTTCTATAAGATGCCAACTTGTATGGTAATGCTTTAATAGTACCAAAAACTAGTACTTCTCTTGAATCCATGGCCTGACATCTCCCATGAGGTGTATCAACTTTCAATCCTAGGGACTTCATCACTTCTGCAGGCATAACAGTATTAGAAGCTCCTGAATCAATCATGCAGTTTTTTAAGAGCTTCCCATTTATAACTAAAGATAGAAAGAAAGGATCAACTATCCCTGACACAGTACTGACAACATTTGTATCCAAATAAATTTGAGGAATCTCAAATATAATTTCCCCATATTGATTCTCATTCAAGTCATTGGCATAAGCAATCAATTTATCGGCCTTAGTGGTACTTTGGGTATCAGTAGAAGTAACTCCATTTACCCAATTTAAGGATTTCTCTTTGTGTTCTTCAATTCTCATCATTTCTAACAAAGGAACCTTGAAAATAATTTGTGATAACAACTTGCTCATGTCAACTGAGATATACTTTGGGTCAACTATGTCTTGTTTAATGACAGTAACCTCTTTGTTTTCTTCATGTTCAGGATGATCTTGGCTTTGGGTTTTGACATCCTTTTGGGAAGAAGCAACAGTCTCCTCAAGGGGTTTAGCCTTTACTCTGTAAGCCATATTTGGGCTAGTAAATGTAACATTCTTGTTTACCTTGGTTTTGTTGACAACCTTAGCAACTCTCTGTTTATCTCGAGACTGTTTCACTTCTTTTTCTAATTTCTTTATGAATATACCAGTTGGTTTATGGTTTGGATCACCTACCACTCTATTTCTCAGATTATAGTTACTTTTGGCTTGGGTGACCATATCTGCTGTAATTTGTGCAATCTCCTCATCAGAAGGCCTTCTTAACACAACTGACCCACCATCTTTCAAAGTGTTACACTGGACACTATCTAATTGATTATCTTCCTCATCAGAAAAGACCTACTGATGGTAGACCACATTTCTAACTTGGGAACTAAAAACATCTTGACCCCTGTCCTCTTCAATGGAGTCTATTTCATCATAAATACATGAAGAAGTCATGGCACATCCTTGATCATCATAAGACTCCTCATCATTATTTTCTTGTTCTCCATCTGCAAAGACACTTTGAGCAATTGCACAGTAATAAGGGTCATGTGGTGATTGACAAACAATAAACCATGGAACATCATCAATCATGTTCACTAATTTTTTCTGCAATCAGGAGTTTTATTACTTGGTTTATCCCTTCTTTCAGGAAGTATCAGTTTTCCATCCTTCCATTGAGTGTTGTAAGGATAGTTCTGCATTCTTGGTAACTTATTAAAGTTGTTGAATGATGGTCTATCATTTCTTGCCACTCTATTGTTTCTATTCTCACCAAGCTTCAAATCTTTTATAGCTTTCAAAATTTGTTTCAAACTATCTTCCTCTTTTGGTTTTGCATCATATCTTCCTGGTTCCTTTCTATTTGAAACTTGAGGTTTATAATCATCCCTTCTCCCCAACTTTCCTAATATCCTCCTATTACCCTCTATGTTAATGGCTAGTTTGTAAGCCTCTACAAGGTTTCTAGGGTTTTTGTCTCTCAAAAGATATCCCATCTTTGAATCAAAAGCATTCAAATAGGTGACCAAACATATTTTGTCATCCAGCCTGATAACTTGTAACAATTTATGCATGGCTTTTTGAAATCTGACATTAAACTCAATAACACCCTCATTTTGGTTTTTCTTGATGTTGTTGAACTCATTCAACATGAAGCCTTAATTAGTCTTGTCACCATATTTTTCTTTAAAACAATGCTTGAACTGATCCCAAGAACCTATACTGGCATGAGGTAATCCCCTAAACCAATCTCTAGAATCCTCAGTTAGGGATTGAACAAAAAGTTTCATGATTACATCATCAAGTTCTATGTTATAGTCATCTATCACATCAATGAACTTCTTCAAGTGTTCTTCACAAGTGATAGCATTACTGCCAGTGAACTTTGGAAGTTTTTTCCTAATTTCATCAGGAATGGGGTTTGGATATGCAGGAATCCCATGAAAAACCAATTGCTTAGATCTTTCATGGATAGATACTGTTTGGGATGGACCATCACCTTGAGATGTAGAAGTTTGGATATTTGAAACAGTGGAAACTTTAGGGACAACCGATGAAGGGAAAGTTTTGGCAGTATTTAAAACATTTGCACCTTGTACTAAGGAAGTGGAAACTGTATTAGGAGGTCCTGAAGATTGTCTAAGAAATTTGATCTTTCTTTTCATCTCTCTTGCAGTAGCCTCTCGCTCTACCTTTTCTAATTCTTTAGCTAATAGTTTTTCTTCTCTTTTGTCCTTTTCAAGATCAGCATCTAACCTTGCTACCTAATCTAAAGAGTTTTTGGCAGGATTGTATTCATTAATTGAAACTTCTATAGCTTTTTGTTTACCCTTATCCCTGGGATTTCTTATTTCATGTATTTCTTGGATAATGGGTTGTTCCTTTGATTGTTCTGATATGGGAACATAATTTATAGCTTCTAAATCCAACAACTATCTTTTTGAATATTCAACCCTTATCATGGCATGTCTAATTGTAAAGAACCTGACTGGCTCTTGGTTCTAGGTAATTCAAATCTTTGAAATATTATGCACTTTTAAGGATTTTTAAAATAAATAAATGTATTTATTTGAAATCTTCTCAAAATATAATAACATGAATTTAAACAAATTATTTGTCACCAACTGGCAAACACAAATATCCAGGAGAATGTGCAATTTCTAATTCAAATTCAAAAGTTCCAATAGAGTAATGAGCACCTGGCAAAATAGATATAAAAAAATGTGAGGAAATTCCTCCTGAAGGTATCACGCGGCCAAGGAATGAAAAAATGTAGCCAAGAATGAATACGCTACCACCTTGGAAGCACACACAGCAAAGCCAAGACTCCACGCAGCCAAGGAGGGGAGTCACATGCTTCCCTATGCCCAAATGCTGCTGCCAGGAAGATAACGTGGCTACAAGAAACCAAACACCACCCTAGATAAAGTTCAAGTAGCCTCTAAAAACATGAATGCAGCACGTGAGCAATAGTCTGCAGCCTATACGGTCTGAAAGCAAACTCTTAGGAGATACAATAGCCTCCTTGCGCACCATCAATATCCAGATTAATGAAAAATTCCTACCCAGCTGTAGAATGAATGAATTAAATCTATATTTGCACCAAATTGATATACATCAGCATCAATTTGCAAGCATGAATTATCATAATTTCTTCAGCAGAATCAAATGCACAATTCACCACCACAAGAATGATTCAAAGTGCAGCAGAGAGGAATCGATCCTCAAACCCTTGTTGAAAGCTCTCAACAAAAGACTTCATAATATTTATTGAAATGAACAATGAATCCTTCAAAGTTCTTTTTTGAATTGAATATATAGCTTTTTTGGAAAAAGCTTCAACTTCTCTTTTTTCACTTAAAAGGCTTTTTAATCACAACTTCATTTTATAACATTAAAGTTATAAAGTAATAAAGTTATTAAATTAAAATAATTTAATTTAATAACGATAACTTTAAAATAAAATCCATTGAACCCCACTGACTGCAACAAACTCATTTCTAACATCAGACCCTCAAACTCCAACTGCCCTGCCAGAAATAGCCAATTGCCAAAAATAGCCAACTGCTAAAAATAGACTTACTAAAAATAGTAAGTCTCTCAAACTGGAGATTCCCTAAAACTTGATCCTGAAACATCTGACACTCCGTGTAGACACCTTGCTAATCCTGGCCATACCCAAAATACCACTTACTAAAAATAGTAAGTTGACCAAATTGAACCGAACGAAGAGCAGACCTAGTAATCTAAACCTCCAGAATGGAATCCCAACACTAGCTCCATCAACTGACCCCCTCTGATCGCTTGATTAGCTTGTGAGGGTCGCCAAACCAAGCTAATCCCAATAGTTTGAAAAATGGGGACAATATAGTCCTCCCTTCCCAAGATTGCATGTCCTCAAGCAATTAGGAAAAACAAGCAACCAAAAACCACTTGGATCCCAAGGATGGTCATAAGTAATGTCCTGATCAACCTCATACACTTGTGAAGAAGCCAACAACATCAACAGTACAAACACCAGCAATTGAGAAACTGCACTCAACACCCAAATAGTTGACATCATTGAAAACATCATCTGAAGACCAACTGTAGATGCTGATGTAGAAAACAACCCAGCGGAACTCAACCCAACTAAAACACAAACTCTGTCAAAACCTGAGTCCTTGTCTACCTAACACTCACACCCAACTGCACTAAGAAGATGACAATGACCAAATGTATATGAATCACTGTTACCAACTCCAACCTCTGATAAACTATCCTAGATGTGCCGATACTGCAAGTGGTCCAACTTGCAACTACCAATTCCATCTACAAAAGATGGTACTAATCCATCCCATCATGGATGGTAAGAAACTGGACCCCTACATGAGATCACATCTTCCACCCATGGGTCAAAAGACAAATGATGAACATAGTCCACTGTATAATGCCGGTAGGAAGCCCCATTTCCCATCATTAGCTCATCATCACCAAACTAGGAATCATGAGATGGCTCTGATCTCTGACTCCGCCTAACTGCAGGCTGGGTAGGATCTTGAGCAACCCTCTTAGCAAACCCAACCTCAAAATCCCTGTGGGGAAGTGTAATAGATAGAGTCTCTACAATATTTCCCACCAACCTTAGCACAAAAACCACAGATAAAAGTACCCTCAGACACTTTGTATGATACTATGAACCCTCTCGCACATTTGCACTCTCAAGTAAATACTCCATGAATGACTCAGTGCAGTAGAAATTATATGTGGAAGCGTCAACTTGCTCCCCCGCAATCCACAACTGATCTCTCTGAAAATGTGGCACAGCCAACTGTCCCATGCTATCAACTATATGAGATGACGAAATAGATTCACTTCCATCAAATGGAAGCAAATCAACCTGAGAGCTTGATTCCCCTGGTACTCCTACCTCATCCGTAACTAGTACACCCATATCCTAAACAGATGTGTCTACCACATCATCATGTCATGCATCCCCAACCATAAAAGAAAACTCACCTCCAACCACCTCAATGTGCAATCGAATTGGGTCTTGGGCTGGTCTGGACCGTACATGCTCCAACTCCACGGTCACCTCCTCTAACTAGATTTGCGACTCTTGAAGAGCTCGCTAAGTGCCCTCTAAAGCCTCAAAAGTCATTGCAAGCTCTTGAGTAAGCTCACTCACCTCCTCTTCTCTGTCCATCAATGCCTCGTATGTCGTACTCCCCCACTCAACTAGGTGATCTCGGCCGGCTACCAACTTTAAATAGTTTTGTCTCAAAATCCTGATAGCCTCCCGCAAGGAATGAATCTCTATCAAGGAAAGGTAACCACCACTGTGATCATCTGTCATAGGAGCACCCCAACCATTGATAGCCAACAACTGACGAGTGGCATCAAAATGCTTGAGAGTAGAAGTGATATCTCTCTCATCAATTCGCAATTGGCTAGTCACATTAATGCAGTCAAGGTTGGTGAATCCAATTAAGGACAGATCAACCTTGTAGCCAAACCAATATGCAGTAGAAATACACAATAACAATAACAGATCTGTAATGAAACAAAAGTCTTTATTCATGAAAACAATGATTACATGCAATGTGCTGGGCTGTAAGGCCTTCCTGGTTACGACCAATTACAAAGCAAGTAACAGTCTATAAGATCTCACAGGATCCAAATCTTTTCCCCAATATCAGCACCCAGCTAGTCCAGGTCTGCAACAGGTAACACACTAGTAGGCACCCAGGAAAGATCTAAACTTGTACTCCAACTTCCACGCAATCTTCTTGCTCCTAAGCTCACAGGCTACTAACCTTCCAACCAACAATCTAATGCCCTAAACAACTACCCAAGCATCCTACAAATATTGATTCCCAGCCACAAGTCAGCTGATGAAACAATAAATCTCCAAAAACAAATATTAAATGCTAAAACATCCACCGGCTCTCACATAACCTTAAAAAATAAATAAACTCTTCAAAAGATGGCCCCAACAGTCATCAGATCCACATAGAAGAATGCAACATGCTAGATCTAGGTCCCCACATGTCCAACGATTAATCCATAACATGAAGAGCACGACCCAAATTAAATGCACCAGTCGGCCAAGCCAATTCATCCAAATAATCCAATCGGTAAGTAAGAACACCGAGCAATAGAGGAAATAACCGAGCGCCAGTCAACCGACCACGCCAAGCATGACCGAGCAACACAACTACCATCAAGCACCAGTGAACCGAGGCCTTCGGTCATTGAGCATTCTTCAGAGACCGATCACCCTAGTAGCCATACAAATCGAGCAACTAGTCTCCCAAACCAAGAAAGAACTCCACCAAACTAAGTTCAAAACCAATAATCTACCATCAAAGACAAACATATTTTTGGTTGATACAGGATTGCCAAGAATCCTAGGATGCTCTTGCATCACACATGATGACTCTACACAATGGGCCTCCTATGAACAACCTCAATTGTGCTAACCACACTATGAGAGGAAATTGCATCCAACAAACTCCCCTCAATATCATCGTATCTCTATGTACTTTCATCCAAGTACACATCTACAAACTGAGTATAGGCATTGGATTCATCCTCATCTAATCTCGAGGAAGTTGTTGAATCCAACTCAACACCATCTCTAGCTACCTCATCCTTTGCAACTGCCTGACAATCCAGATCCTGGGATCCATCCTCAGTCACTAACAACTCAGAGTCCTCCCCCAAGGTCTGATAAGTCAAACATGTCTCATTGTAAGAAGAATCATCCTCATGAGTCACCGACGAAGTAACCCCCTCTCTAGAAGTGGAAGCCCTGGTTGTAACAAAATCTTGCCACTCATATGCTTCCCCCTCCTCATTCGTGAGTCCCTGTGACACTGAATCCTGGAACCCACCACCACCATATGACAACCCTGAGTCCACACCCAAAGTCAGATATAGAAAACTAGAAACACTACAGCACTCATCATCCTCGCTCTCAATATCAAAAATATCTGTGATGCTAGTGTCCACATCATCCATCTGCAACTCCTCCACTAACTCCAATTGCATACACGACTCAATGTCATCATGTGAATCAACTATATTATGGCATGAAACTACATCGCCCAAATCAACTGCAACACTCCCATCCTGAGTGTCATCACTAGGAAGCTCCATGCACATATCCTTAGCTCAGGAAAAAACCACTGTCTCCTATACTGATCCCACATTGCGAGTGCTATCATAAACCTCAGAGCTATCAGGGCTCATACGCTCCTCACAGTCATCACCCAACATCTCATAGGGGGTGTCATCCCCAATGCAGCTCACATCATCCTCAAAAGTGTCATCCGATGTGTTTATACTATCAGCTTCCACATCTCCTACTGTAATCTCAACTATTGACACATGACTCTGCACACATGACTCAACATTGGGCTGTGCACCAATAATGCTAGAGCATGAACTATCATCAACTGACCCCACTGTAATGCCCAGATCACCAACCTCACCACTGGGAGACTTCGTACATGCCTTGGTCCTATCTGAGGAAGCAATTGCCTCCTGAATTGGAGCAACACTACTACACCTAACATATACATCTCCAATAATAACTCCCTCCATGAAAGAGTTTGAAATCTCAGTGATAATTGCAACATCAGCTGCCTCTGTACAATCCGTAGTGACTGCTCTATGAGCCTCAACCCGGTGATGCTCAGCACTACTGTCATCCAATGACATTGAAACATCCACTAGTTCCGGTGTAATAAATCCATCATCAACACTGTGAATGAGAATAGCAGGTGCTGAACTAGATGTAGGAACATCAACATCATGAACAACTATCAGAGAAAACTCTAGCCTTCTCCCCTGCAAACTCGATGTCGGCCTTCTAGACCACATATATCCCTATCCTATCTACTGTAATTGGATCCGAAAAACTCTCTACCAATCTCTACTAATGCAGTCTAAGTCTCTCCATGCTTTCTACTAAAGCATTTAATTCCACTCTATTTCCCTTATTGCTATGACGACTTCCGGAACTGGATCTCCTATATTTATCCATAGCTAGGAAAAATGGAAGTGCCAGTCACTTTTAAATACTTCAAAAAATAAATGAATCCAGACCCCACATGATGGCAGGAAAAATGCTCTGATATCACTGTGAAGAGCCTGACTGGCTCTTGGTTCTAGGTAATTTAAATCTTTGAAATATTATGCACTTTTAAGGATTTTTAAAATAAATAAATGTATTTATTCGAAATCTTATCAAAATATAATAACATGAATTTAAACAAATTATTTGTCACCGACTAGCAGACACAAATATCCAGGAGAATGTGCAATTTCTAATTCAAATTCAAAAGTTCCAATAGAGTAATGAGCACCTGGCAAAATAGATATACAAAAATGAGAGGAAAATCCTCCTGAAGGTATCACACGGCCAAGGAATGAAAAAACACAGCCAAGAATGAATACGCTGCCACCTTGGAAGCAAATGTAGCAAAGCCAAGACTCCATGCAGCCAAGGAGGGGAGTCACGTGCTTCCCTATGCCCAAACGCTACTGCCAGGAAGATAACGTGGCTATAGGAAACCAAACGCCACCGTAGATAAAGTTCAAGCAGCCTCTAAAAACATGAATGCAGCACGTGAGCAATAGTCTACAGCCTGTATGGTCTGAAAGCAAACTCTTAGGAGATACAATAACCTCCTTGCACACCGGCAATATCTAGATTAATGAAAAATGCCTACCCAGTTGTAGAATGAATGAATTCAATCTATACTTGCACCAAATTGATATACATCAGCACCAATTCGCAGCCATGAATTATCAGAATTTCTTTAGCAGAATAAAATGCAAAATTCACCACCACAAGAATGACTCAAAGTGCAACAGAGAGGAATCAGTCCTCAAACCCTTGTTGAAAGCTCTCAACAAAAGACTTTATAATTTTTATCGAAATGAACAATGAATCCTTCAAAGTTCTATTTCAAATTGAATATATAGCTGAATAGTGGTAATTTGGAATCACCACTATTTGTGTATGTGTGTGGGGAAAATGTAAGATTCACTCCTAAATCCAAATTCCCAAAGGAGAGATCCAACTTGATCAACCAAGAGGTTAATACACAATTGAATCAATCTATGAAGAATATGAAAGAAAGAATAAATCCTATACTTCCCTATAGTTGGATTAAGCTTGAAATCTGAAATAATTGAAGTGCAAATACTAACCTTGAATTAGGGAAAATTTGGAAAATGCTGAATTCTGGCTTCTATATGAACTTTCTAAAGATTCCATCATCTATTTTGGACTGGAAATGCCGAGGCGGACAAAACCCAGAAATCTTTTCTCCAAATTCACACAGGTTGACTTTGACCTTTTAAAAGGTCAAAGACCACATTATTTATTTGAAGTCCGATTCCGATTCTATTCACAGATCCTGAAAGATTGCTGAAAAGGTTATCCGAATTCGCTCTCAGATCTGAGATTCCACACCTGTGCCTGCAAGAAAAATGGTTTTATTGTTTGTTTGGGGGGGGGTTTGCCTTGGTCAAACCCCGGTTTGGAATCACCCTTAATATTGAAATTGAAATAGGAGAATGCTAGCAAGTAGTAGAAATGAATCTAGCAATGAAGTTATGCAATTCAATAGATATGCTAATGTATTTGGAATGTAATCAAATATCTAGATATGAAAGCTTGAACATAACATAATCAAACCTCCATGATTGTATGCTTGAAATCCACCTTGAGGAAACAATGATATGGATCTTGAAGATGAACAAAGGATCTTTGAAGGAAGATCACACCACCATGGTGGCTAGATCTAGGATTTGAATGATAGATCTTGAATGCTTGAGCCAAATCCCTTCAATAGCTTAAATGCTTAAATCCTTGATCTTCAATGGAGAACTTGGACGAAGAAAAAGACTTGAATACTTGAATGAATGCTTGCTTGATCACCTTGAGAACTTGAGAGCTTGAGAGCTTGAGATGAGATGTGAATGTGATATGAAAATGAGAGAGGAAGGCCTTCTTTTATAGTGAACTAGGGCACACTCCTCTAGATGGGCCACCTTGAAGAATTAAATCCCAATTAGGTCCTCACGTTTAGAAAATATACATTAATTAAATACCATTAAAGGATTTACCATTTCGGAGCTCAAAATAGCCGACCCGAAAGCGGGAAATAACTTTCCCGAAACCAAATGAGTGAGAAATGAAACTTTGAAATTTTGGCAGGAGGAGGTCAAGGTCGAGGTCAACCCTGACCTGGTCAGGGTCGAGGTCATCCTTGACCTCAAACCCTAACTTTGTCAGGATTTGCAGAAAAGGTTCCCGAAGATGCCAAAAATGCAGAATTTGATATCTGAGCAGGATCTAGTGTCAAGAACAGACAGAAAATCCTCTGAATGATGTGGTGATGGACTAGGAGGTCTCATTTTTGAACCCTACCTAGAAAATGGAGCCATGGAAAGAGGAAAATCAGGAAAATCCTCAAGACCTTAACCCTAATTTCACCCAGAATGCAGAAATCAAGTGCAGAGAAGAAGTGGAAGACAAGGGAGAATGCAAAAATGCCAATCATGACCCTAAACCACTTACTCAGAGGGCTAAATGCTCTTAACATGGAAGTGCTTCCATTTTAAGATGATACATTAAGCCCCCACTTTAGCAAGAGTATGGATTCAATGCAAACTCTTGGTAAAGGAGAAGAGAGAAGAGATCCTAGTGGATTCAAAAGGAGATAAAATAACACTTAGCTGAAGACACAAGCCCCCAGACAAAGGATTCTAACTCAACATACATACATGAGAGTATACAAAAGAACAAGGGTTAGTACTAAACAACCTAAATCAATTAGCATAAGAAACCTTGCTAAGAAATATTTCTCATACCAATATCATATTTGGAAAGCTATCATAACAACATAAATGATTACATAAGAAAAACAAGAGCAACACTATAGACAACATAGCTTCATGATCTAGTCCTACTAGCATGAAAGTGAAAAGAGAGAAAAGAGAAAGTGATTACCTCTCTGGGTAAGATGCCCACCTTACCATGAATCACCCTGGAGGGAGAGCCCAACAGGTTCACCCATAAACTGTGCTTGCAATTGTAATACGTCTTATGACAGCTTCTGGAATATCCATAGATCCACCTTCTTGTATCACTATGAATATGAAATGCATGTCTTCCCAGGATTTAGCAACTTATGTGCGTTACCTTTGGAAGATTTAGCATATAGGTGCGTGTCTTTTCAAGATTTAGTAACTTATGTGCGTTACCTTCCAAGATTTAGCATATTTGAAACTGGAAATGTGTGTCCCTTCAGGATTTAGCAACTTATGTGCATTACCTTAAGAGGATTTAGCATATTGAAAAATTTGAAAAATGTGTCTCCTCAGGATTTAGCAGCTTATTTGTGTTACCATCGGAAGATTTAGCATATTAATGTGTGTCTTTTCAGGATTTAGCAACTTATGTGCGTTACCTTCCAAGATTTATCATGTAAAAATAAAAAACTATAGTACAAGGGAGACCCTACATATACCCCCCTCCTTAATATGGCAAAAACATACTATTTTGGCATGTTAAGGAAACAAAAGAACAAGGATAAAGCCTTCTGCAGCATCAAGACAATATCCATAGTCAACACCCAGTCCAAGCCAAGAAGGTCACAACTCCTATGAGGCCATGAAAGGGATGAATGTAAAAGATATCATGCAAGAAGTGAAAAGAAAGTAACCCTTGATGAGGGATAGCACACTATTCAGTTTCCAAGATGAGAGATATATCAACCATGGAAACCCAATGTCAAACAACAAATAAGGTTTGTATAAAGGATATAGGTCCTCAAATGCAAACCATAATTTTTATGTATGATTGGATATCACATAATAGATAGATACTACTTAACCAAGGAAAGAGGTGAATCCCTAGAAAAGAAGAGAATACCAAATGAAATAACAATGCAGAGATGTGAATAAGATAGAAAATCATACCAAGCCCCCAAGGCTAAAGTACTTCTACCAAACTCACAACCCGTATTTGTGACTCCATGTGTGAATGTTTGAAGATAGAAAAGAAGGATAAGGCATCCTTTCCCCCCAAGTGTAGGAACAAAGATGAAAGAGGATACCTACTTCACAAAGAAAGGAGATATCCTGTTTACAACAATGTATAGTATATCCTTAGTGAGAGATATTGACCCCTACATCCAAGAGTATAAATAATTGTGAAAAGGATATGTCACTTATGGAAAAGGATCCTCAAGGAAAGAGATCTTATTGCCAAGACCCCCACAAAAGAGGAGTGCGTGTAAATAAGATATCATCTTTCAAAAGGCGGGAACAAAGATTCAATCACCAAGCCCCCGGTGAAGAAGAGCAAGAGGAATCTTTGGAATGAGGGAAACAACCCTAACACCAATGCAAGGGTGAGAGTTTATAAAGAACATAATTTGCATCATAGAGAAGAAGTGATGACCTAGGACAACAACTTCTCATATAAGAAGGTTATCCATAATCAAAAATATCTATCAATATGATGAAATAATATTGCAATATAAACAAATACCACTAAGCTAAGGAAAGAAGTTCCCCTAGAAAAAGAGAAAGAAGGAAGAACCTTGCCCCCCCGAGGGATGAAAGACAAGGGATATTTTTAAAAATCACATGTCCTAGAAAAGATTTCCTAAGAAGAAAATATAATTCCTAGGAATGGATAAAAACATCATGTAAGACTATGGAAGAAGGAAATATAAAGAATACCAATTAAATCTTAATAAAAATACCTAATGGATCCTAAAAGACTAGATAAAATAATGCCTCTTGCCCCCCAGTCATGAGACAAGAGGATAGGAACATTTACTCTAGCTCTAATGGAGGGGAATCCCCTATATGAAAATTATAAAGAAGTTGTAAGACGACGTGAGAAAAAGGTAGAATACCACGCGCAGCCCTATCCCTAACATATAATTTGAAGTTGTTACAATTGGCAAGCAAATGCGTATTACAATAGTGGAAAGGACATTTAAATTTGTACAAAGCATCAATAGGCATAGGTCTAAATCTTTCCTTCTTAGAATTCATTAGCTCCACATACACTGTTTTAGCATTTTCTTGACGAGTGTTAGGATTATCCATTAGAGGTGTAGAGAGATGAACGTTAAGGGGAGGACGAAGATCCACACCACTTAATTTGACTTGAGATTTAGAAGTTCCAACACCACACATATCTGGTTTAGGAGGTATATTAATGGGAAATTTAATACCATGTTCATTAACTCCTAACCCTAAACCTTTATAGCCTTGTTTAGTCACCATATTATATCGAGTAGTGTACATATCATGCAAGGCTTCTACGAGAGGTGATTGTTTATCATGTTCATGAGTAAAGGTCGTATAAGGTGGGATAATAGGTTTGGAAGAAGTTTCTTTATTCTGACCTTGAATATCATCCTGAACAATAGGAGGAGGTAAATCAAAAAAATCTTGCACATCCACATCCTGCACTAGAGCTTGAATCCCATCATAAGTACGGGAAGAGAGAGGATTAACAGATGGAGAATCAGGTATCGGAATAGGAAGATTAGTCTGAAGAGTAGGATTAATAGGAGTAGGATGAAGATTAGGAAGATTAGGAGATGGTGTATCATCTACCAAATTCTTCACATAATCCAAAAGATGAATAAGGCTACCACATAAATCCCTAAGAAAAGTTTTAAATGTAGGTAGAGTAGTATCAGTCAACTTCACAAAAGCATAAGCAAGAGCAAAGTGAAGAGTCATCAATGTTATGAAATGAATAATACCCTCATAAACATCATGTGCATTATAAATAGATGCTAGAAGAAGAGTAATAACAAACATGATTATGCACCAAAACATCTTAACAATCTTCATGATAAAAATGCAAGAAATATGTTTTTGTATTTTATTCAATATATAGATTTTTATTTTTTTTGAATTTTTGAAGTATAGATGCAAGAGCAAAATGTAAATCTAACACCAAAAAGAAAGAGAGTAAGCTAGTCGGGTTCACCAAAATGAATAGTGGTAATTTGGAATCACCACTATTTGTGTATGTGTGTGGGGAAAATGTAAGATTCACTCCTAAATCCAAATTCCCAAAGGAGAGATCCAACTTGATCAACCAAGAGGTTAATACACAATTGAATCAATCTATGAAGAATATGAAAGAGAGAATAAATCCTATACTTCCCTATAGTTGGATTAAGCTTGAAATTTGAAATAATTGAAGTGCAAATACTAACCTTGAATTAGGGCAGATCTGTAAAATGCTGAATTTTGGCTTCTGTATGAACTTTTTGAAGATTCTATCACCTGTTCTGGCCTGGAAATGCCGAGGCGGACAAAACCCAAAAATATTTTCTCCAAATTCACAAAGGTCGACTTTGACATTTTAAAAGATCAAAGACCACATTATTTATTTAAAGTCCGATTCCAATTCTGTTTGTAGATCCTAAAAGATTGTCGAAATGGGTATCCAAATTCGCTCTCAAATCTGAGATTCCACACCTGTGCCTGCAAGAAAAATGGTTTTGTTGTTTGTTTGGGGGGGGGTTTGCCTTGGTCAAACCCCGGTTTGGAATCAACCTTAATATTGAAATTGAAATAGGAGAATGCTAGCAAGTAGTAGAAATGAATCTATCAATGAAGCTATGCAATTCAATAGATATGCTAATGTATTTGGAATGTAATCAAATATGTAGATATGAAAGCTTGAACATAACATAATCAAACCTCCATGATTGTATGCTTGAAATCCACCTTGAGGAAACAATGATATGGATCTTGAAGATGAACAAAGGATTATTTTTGGTTTTTTGAGTCTCAAACAGGCCGCTACATTCAATTCTTAAAAAATAAATACAATTAGCTATCTGATGCAGGGGCATTCTTGGTCCTCGATGAAACTACATGGGTGGTTTGTATTTGGCCGATGTCACTCAGTTGCAGCCTTGACCAACGGTCTCGGTCATTGAAGAAAGCTAGGTCACTGAAGGAACTTGGTAATCTCTAGCGCTCAGTGAAAGTGTTATTCAGTGATGCCTACGGTGCTCAGTCGACACTGGTGCTCGGCGATGCTTGGCATGCTCGGTTATTTCACTGTTGCTTGATAGTTCTAGTTTACCGACTAGAGTTCTGTGTGATTTGTTGGGCCGACGTGCATTTAATGTTGGTAGTTGTTGTTACAGGCTGACATGTTGAATTTAATAATTGTAAGGCTATTTTGAAGTGGACTTCCATTGCATTTAATAATTGTTAGAGGAGTTAATGGTTTCATCCAGCTGACTTGTGGCTGATGGCTAGTATTTATAGGATGTTTGGGGTAGTTGTTTAGGGAGATGGAAGACGGATCTGGATGATCGAATGAGTTCTTAGTGGCATCAGTTTTGGGATGTGCGAAGTTGGAGTTGGTGAAGTTGTGGAAAAGATCTTGCATGATCTTGCAGATCAGATTGTTATATGATAGTTTGTAATAGCAGGGCTAGTGGTTGAGACTTGGAGAGAAGGAGATTGCTTGGAGGCTTGTGAGCTCAAGCTTAGATTTGCCTTAGGGTTTCCACCAGTTGCTAATTTGTCTTAGAGCTGGACTAGCTGGAGTTGTATTGGATCCTTGTTGATCTTGTAGAATTGTAATCTCTAATTGTAATTGGCCCTTACCCGGAAGGCCTTACAGCCGGGCCTGTTAATGAAAATATGTTTTGAAACATCTTGTTATTGTGTATTTTTGCTGTGTAATTTTGAAGCTGCAAGGCTGGATTGTCCTTAATTGGATCCTCCCTGCCTTGGTCTGCGTCACTATCACTCATTCTGAATTACGAAGCATTCTGAAGAGCAAAAGCAATATAATTACAAGATTTCTTGTGATTCCCAGAGTATATTCAAGGATCTGTGAGTTCAAAATTTTCAGAGAATTTGAATTTTCAATGAAAATGAGTCAAGCAACAACCAGCGGAGCTTCTACGAGCAAGGGTGCCAAGGAGAAAACCAAGGAGAGTTTTTCAGATGAATTCCTCACCTCACTTCCTGGGTCATCACAAAATAAGAAGGTTAGTGATGAATGCTTTGTTGATGATCTTGCATATTGTAGAGATGTTAGGACTCCTAGTATCACTGGAATGTATCTATTCCGATATTTTTACAGGAATTGTGATAGCCTAGTTCCTGTTTCAAACCCTTGGACTTCAGGGTTAGCTAGGTTGATTGTTCCTGGTGTCTTCCTAGATGTAGATGTGTTAATTATGTTAGCCCATAGATATGATCCCCTGTCCAAAACAATTAGGAAGGGTGATGGTTCACCTCTGGTTACACTTGACCAAAATTCTTTCATGAAGGCCTTCGGCATTCAAATTCCTATGGCTACGAAAATTAACCTATAGGCTCAGGAAAATAGATACATTACAAAGTCTGTCTTGGTGTCTAAATAAATTCAGAGTCATGTCCCTTGGGAAAATTGGAACTACATTGCAGTAGTGGCCGAGCCAACCCCACACTTTTACAAAGATCTTTGTTTCTACATGAAATACATTGCATATGGACTATGTAGAGTCTTAGGGGTTGATGGTGGGGCAGACAAGATCACTTTTGATCTCTTGATGATGGTATTAGATTCATAGAGTCCTCATGTGACTAAGGGGTATGATTACATTGGTTATATCATCAACAAAATGCATGAAGGACTAGAGGCATTAAAAAAATATGAGCAAGGCTCTACACCACCAAGGTTTATGCATTATTCTCTCTTAATGCACCTTATTCTAATTTTCAACTATGATATCATGAACCTGCAGAGCCTTAGGCCACAAATGATGTGGAACAGACAGCCAAATCCAGTATAGTTTTGGATAAGGGCTTGGAGTCATACTTCCGCCGATTGTGATTTTTGTGCATTCCAAAATTGGATGGTGTAGCCTATTCTCCTCAGTTTAGGTTTGAATCTTTCTAGGCTGCCAACAAAGGCTCTAAAGTTGATAAGGCCTCAACATTTTATTGGTGATTGGACCAAAGGTCACAACTAGGGAGATTTTTATTATGAGAAGACCTATACTATGATTAGAGTATATGGGTGCCCTCGGCCACCCCACATTCTATCATTTTTGTTCCATCCAGAATTGCATTTTTAGAGTTCATCTAGCAGCTTATGTTGACTGATAAAGAGCACTTGGCCCCTCATAGGAAGGGAACATTCACTCCAAGGTGCTTCAGAGTGCATAATTTTACAATTGGAAAGAATGCTTTCAGTTAGCTGAATGATTGGTTAGGACAATTTAAGATGCATGCTGTTGTATATAGATATGCCGACACAGAGGATTTTATTGTCTCAGCTAGGAAGTATTATACTCCTAGCATTCCAATCAGCAAAAGGCATGAGGAATGTCCTGAAGAGGATGTTATAAGAAATATTTTAGAGGGTGATGAAGTAGCAAAAAGAGCCCAACAACTCACTAAGTTGTTTTCCATGGAGAAAAAGTTGAAGAGAAGAGGTTTGACTTTTGGGGGATTCTTCCCTACACTTCCCTACCTCCAAAGATTGGAGCAAATGATGGCCAATTTTAATACTTTGATGAGATCTTTTGAAGACCAAATTGATGATAAGGAGGGGGAGAAAGAGAGATACTCTAAATCAGATTGTGATGAAGATAGTGATGGTGGTTATCTAGTGTATAGCCCCCCTACTATGGAGCAACCATTGATTACTGAACAAAGGGCTGATGAGAATGAAGTCCTGGATCTAACAGAGTTTCCTAGTTCTCAAGATACCAACGAGCCCCCTTCTAAAAAGAAAAATTTGCTTGTTGGAGAGCCTTCCCAAGTGAGAACTGTGGAGAAGAAAAAAGATAGAGTGGGAGCCCTCTTTACTGGAACAAGGGTTCATGACCACCAACTAAGAAAAAAAATAAGAGAAGAGAAGAGACAGAAAAAGGTGGTGGCAGAAGAAATTGAGTTGCCTTTGGCCCTTTGCCAAGATGAAAGGATGTTGGAACATGATGCATTCTTGAAGGATGGGGATTTCATCAAGTCAAATGAATTCAAGAACTTTTTATTGTGGCATAAGCAACAACAAGTTGCATCATGTGTCCAGATTACAGAAGAAGGTCAAGTGTCTGATGAGGCAGTCCAAGCATTGAGAGATTATGACCCTGAATCTGAGACCATTACCCCAAAGGAAGCTAGACAATTGGTTAAAGCTAGCAACATGTTACTTGTACCTGGGTGGGACTTGGCATCAGCTTTCATCATTGATCAAATAAGAAGGTAGGATGACATAACTTTGTCTTCACAGACACAAGTGGGGGAAATTATTAAAGGATTTGGGTATAGCCCAAAAAGTCAAGCGCTAGCTATCTGGAGCTTATACCCCAAAGATCAAAAGCCATCAATTTTGAATGTTAAAGAGAAAATGAATGGTGATAAATTTGTGTGGTTAATCCACAATACAGGGGATTTGGAGATATCTCAAGTACTTACTCATTTTGCAAGGCTAAATGAGGATAAAACTAAGTAGCTATCAGAGAGATATGGTACCCTTTTGAATGATTATAGTGCACTTGTGAAAGACAAGGATGTGCACATAATGAAAGAGAAGGCATTAGAAAAATATGTAGAAGATTTAACTCAAAAAATACTAAATATGCCTATAGTTACTTCTGCACCACTAGAGTAGCCTGCGTTGTCAGAGAACAAAGATGTAGATGAAGAGGAGATTACTGCAAATATTGAGAAATTGAAATTAGAAAAGAATGAGGTTGTCTTACAAGCCCTATTGAATGTTCTGCAACATAGGATTAATGTATTAAAGGATAAAGTAGATTTGGTTTTTACTACCTACAATAAATTACCTGAGTTGCAAGTAGAGGTGAACAATTTTGTATCAATTTTAAATGCTTATTATACAACTTGGTCAGTAAGGGCACCACTTTTTGAAAGATTGGAAGCTATGCAATCTTTGAGAGCAAATATTCTAGAGATTGTCTTACAAGTGGGTGAAGAGATAAATCAGATTAAGGCCATTTTGTCATTATTCAAAGGAAATGAAAATCAGATTGAGGCCAAGATAGTTATGTTCGGCCTAGTTTTCAACAGGTTTATTCCCCCAATTAAAAGTAAAGATGGTGTAATAAAGAATTTGGATCAGTGGAGATTAGATTTTGATCTCCTATTGCCTAAGAAAGAGGCATTTATTAATGAGAAGAATGAATTGGATATGGAAAGGTTTAATGCCACTCTGGATGAAGCCTTAAAGGCTGAGATGGATTTCACCAAATTCATAATAGATGTCAAGCTGATAATAGATGCCAGATGGGAAAGGCAAAAGGCACAACTACAACATGTTCAGGACTTTAAATGGCCGACATAGGAGGAGGTGACTGCATGGGATGAGCTCACAAGGCCCAAGAATGTAAAATCCATTGCAGTTGACTTTGACATTTTTGATGATGAATAAGGAGGACACCTAGATACCTGACACCTGATCTTAGAGCATAGGGATGATAAGCTATCTATTAAGAATGGTGTAAGTTAGCCGAATGGCAGTCACCATATCTTGCAATAACTCAACGAAGCTATCATGAATACCTACAGACAAAGTGTTGGCAATTTGGCTGAGTTGGTTACATAGATGTTGTCATTATGGAAACATATGATCTATATGAAGATCGCACAGGTCAGAGAGCTAGTATGACAGAGCGCAATGCAAAATTGTCTAAGTATGAGATAGTGTTTTTACCAGTGAACCTGGAGATAGTTTTTGTTTGCGATGTTGATTGGAGTAAGTTCAGTGCTTGCGCACTTGAATTTAGACTCTATGATGACTATTGAAGACTCATCTCAGAGCGCAAGTCAGTACGACATGTACGGAAGAAGTTATAACAGTTTTACTAAAGACAGTGTCAAGCCGACAAGACAGAATATGAAGACAGAATTGGTAAAGAGTTAAGGGATTATTTTGTTTATCAAAATAATGACTTAACAATATAAAGGGACAACATCCTAGATGTTAACCCTTGGATAAAGTTATTTTGTAATATGATATCTAACTGGAAAGTTATTAATCTTAATAACTTGTATAAATGTAATTGTAATTGTAAGAAGGTAAGAATGTAATGAAGGAGTGATATGATGTGAAATATATGATGCATATGTAATAGTGAAAGAGCAGCAAAGAGATATTGATGCAAGCAATATAAGGTTATGTACCTTAACCTTCTTTTGTAATCAATGTATATTGTACATTACTTGTTTGGGCAGTGGGCTCATCTGGTAATCACATTTTGTACTGCCAAATCCTAACAGGGTTGAGGCTTCTAACAAAGCCTATAGTCCCTTAATCAGGACTAAAACACTATATGCATGTAATAGACTCCTAACAGGGTCAACATCCTTAACAGGATACTTTTGATTAGTGGATCTTTGTAGGTACCATCCCCACCGGGGTTTTCCCTTGGCCAGGGTTTCCTCAAGAACAAATAATGTGTTATGAGTTCTTTAGTTTTATTGCTATGCATGTTGTTTAGCTTCTTATGTTATGCATGTGTAAAGATAATATGTTATATCCATAATTGGGCAAAAGATAAAGTTTGCAGAATACTGATTCACCCCCCCTCTCAGTATTCCCTGTTTCTAACACAAAAGTGTCAATTATCAATGAGCAAGGAGCAGAACAGTCCAAAATTTTTTTGTCTCTCCACCGCATGAAGACTTTTCTTAATTTGTCTTTTATTCTTTTTAGGTTTAGGGCTCTAACCATCTGAAGCTTGTTGCATCCTCATCCATAAGAGGATTCCAAGATGGTTGGGCTATATATACAAGTTGTAACCTCATTTTGAGGGGTTCTGGTTGAAAGATAATAGAAAAAACAAAATACAATTGCTAGAGAGAAGACTTCTAAATTTTGTGTCTAAGATTCTGAGCATGAGACTTTGTATGTAATTGACAGGCCTATTTAAATACAAATACACTACAATTTTTGTCTAATATTATTGTTGTCTCTTTTCTTTTTATGTTTTACTCTTGTATGTTTTATTTGTAAAGCATCTAAAATATACGAGTTGTTAAGCAACTTGTTTAATTGATTGTGAGTTTCTTTCAAGGAAAGAATTAAAATCCTCATTATCAATTTTGGAGAGTTAACATATTTGTAGAGATTTTGATGATAGTAATATTGGATTGATAGAATAGTTTGTAAGACATCCTATTCAGATTGCATATAGTTTGTAAGACATTCTATTGTATTTCTTTTAAGATAGCCTTGTGAATTTACATTTAGACTCTTTTTTCCCATTGGATTAGGCATTGGTTTAGTATTTGTTCTTGCAAGTTATCTTTCAAAGTCTTTAAAACACTATAATTCATTTCATTACTAGTACTTTTACTTTAAGACTTTTCTATGTGTTTTGAAGGAATTGTATCTAAGTGATATAGTTCATATTGTTGATTCCTTCAAGAGAGAATCAAAAGGTTAGCCTTCCTTGAGTTAAACTCAGAAAAAGAAAAAGGATAAAAGTCCTTATACCACTGTTGTATGCTGTTACATTTATAGTTTTCTTTGTCATGCTCTGCATCAGGATATTCTCAGCTGTTTGCAAAGTAATCTTTTATTGAAGTAGTTTAAAGCATAAATAGCATAGCAGTGAAGAAATTGATCCACCATTGAGTTTTACTTGAAACATAGTAAACTATCTAGGCAATATCCGCCTAAGTCCTGTGGAGCTCAAAGAAGAAGGAGGACCTTATCCAATCCTCATCAATTAGACTATTTCTTGTCAAACTTGAGAGTCCTTTAAATTGAGAATCAAGTATACCTATTTATCAAGTTTGATCCTACAAGAAAAAGCTCTAACAAGTCCATCATGTGAAAGCAATAAAATATTTTTGGAACATGGGGATATAATGTCAATGAAGAAAATACGATATGGTGCAAATGATAATAATTATGAAAAAATGGTGGTGCTCAGTTTGAATACTATGGTCCAAGACACAAATATTTCAAAAGGAAAAAATTTATAAGGAAAATTTACGAAAAAAAATTCCTCTAAAGAATGCTGCATAGAAAATGGGTTACATGGTGAAAAGGGTAACCAAATTTGTGACATAAGGAAGTTTGAACATTGTCGTGAAAATCATATACAGGCAAAATCTACATTTGACAGTAAAGTTGATTTAAAAGATTTCCCAAAATAAAAGGGACGTAATAAAATGTTAGGGCTTTAGAATGAAAATAAAATACTATTAAAATATGGTTGTGAGATTTTAATACTATCTCAATTAAGATTGTTAAAAGATCCTAAAATCAAAGATGAAGAGGATTATGTGTATTTGTTTCCAATTCAAATGAAAAGGAAATTAATTAGATATATTGAAGAAGAATATTATATTGGGAAGAAAAATAATATATCTAGTGATGTAAAATGTGAAGCAAGCATGCTATGTTCAGAAGGTTCACATTGTTGCATGATCAGAATTAGGTGTTTGACAAGGGGAAGAATATTTTTTATTTTTGGGGGGTCTGGGGCTACCTAATAAAGTCTTTCACATGAAAAATAATCTAATTGAGCATTGCTACATGGTTTGCTTGTCTAGAGATAATTGGAATCTGGCTAAGCTTACATGGATCACATGTCCCCAGAAAGAGCCACTGTTGGAACCCTAATTTTTGTAAATTTTGGAGTTTTAGGTTCCAGGCCAAGAAGAAAATTTCACTCTACAGTCATGTGAAACATCTATGATCAAGCATGGTCTTCCATTTCTAACTCCTAGAAACTGGATGCATGTGTCAAATGGTTAATTTCAAGCCATGTATGATCAAGATAGCATATACCGATGGAGAGACAGGGCACTAAGAAAGAAACAAATTGGAAAGAGTTGAGCCAATAACATAAAATAAGCAACAGGAATGCAACAAGGCAGTATAAAACACTCCAATGAATCTAATCCGCAAGACTGACACTAGTAGAAAAAGGGATTTATTGTCTTATCGATAGTCATTGGAATTATCAGTAAGACCTACCCCGATGAATACTAAGAAAGGAGTGTATTAGCACAAGTTTTACCGATTTAAGTCATCAACATAGATATGGTAATCAGGATGAGTATTTTTTAATTTTCCTGATGCCCGATGAACATGATTGGGACCGTTGTTATCTAGAGGATGTATGTCGATAGTACAAAATGGAGGCTTCAAGAAGAGGTACACCAATGATCTCATTGATATAGCTATGTCCATTGTCAAAGAAAAGTTTGAGTTATCTCGATACCCAATGAAATTATTGGGATGACCTATATCGATGAAGAGAAAATAAAGACTGTCAGCTTATAGAGAAAGTTGTTACCCTAATGGATAAAGAGAAAATGAAGTTACTGAAGTCATCAAATAAGCATTCACCGATGCAACATGTGGTAGGAGGTACCCCGATGAAAATCATCGGTGTAACAATTGACATCGGTATAATAATTTTTCAATTATATCGATCCTCGATGACTTAATCAGTGTTTCTTATGCAGATGAACATATATGATAAAATCCTCCAAGAAGAAAAAGATAGTTATACTGATGGTGCCAAAGAAAATATTTATCGGAAACACCTACTCCTATCGTTGTCACATCAATTTGATTTTCAAAAGCTAAACAAAAAAATGTTATTAATGATCAATTCGGATGAAGCAATACATTGCACATGAGAAATTTATTGTGAAATCCCCTTACAAATTGTAAAAATTTAATACATCCCACATGTTTTATAAGCAACCAAATGTTTGGTAGTTTTACAAGAAGTTATGAACAGATTAACTGTGTCGTTTGCTTGCTAAAATGGGACTTCCAATAATCGTTGACCCTGGGAATGAAGAACCAAAACCTGTTGACCAACCTAATCTAAATGGGGTAGGAGAAGACCAATTGGACATTGTTAATAGCCTCGTCTTTGCTGCCTATGATCTTAGGACAAGCTATGATGCATACCAGAGCGATGTGCTAGAGTTGGAAGAAAAACATGACAAAGATGAGTTGCGCGAGCTTTTCTGAGAGGTCCATGAAAATGACGGCGGGTGGGTTCCAACCGAATTCTAGGAAGAGATGCTGGAACTGATTGGCTTGATTCCAATTAACGGTGTCCCTTTTATCTCGTGAGGCTGTTATAATTTCTTATTTGTTTTGTAATTAGGTATTCAGGATTACCACTATGAAAAATTATTTTGTAATGGTCTGAAGCTAATGTTGCATCCCTTCATTGTTTATAAGAAGGGATACCAACACCGAAATGGAGAATACTGAACAATATACTACAGTTTTAGGGAAATATTCTATTTTGAAATTTTTGTTTTGAATATGCACAATTGAAGATGAAATTTGTAATGTTTGTACTCAATTGGACAGGATTGTTTCTACTTTTAATATAATACCAGTTGCCTATTATTTTAAAAGGTGTGTAATCAAACCTGTGAATTACTTAGTTCTTTGTGATATTTATTATTTTGAAATAAATGCTAAATATGTAGGCTTATGTGGAGATAATTTGGTTAATTTATAGTTTGAATATCAGATTGAAGAGTAATTATCACATTTATTCTATCTTCTTGGCCGTTCTAAGAAAAGTTAAAGTCAATAAGATTCACTGTAATATTTTCATATTACCAAAGCATATATAAACCATTTAGTTGATGGTCTTGACCGAATCAAGTTTACAACTGTCTCATAGAGTTATACATCAGATCTTTCACATACACTTGTAATATTTTAAGATATATAAGGCACTGGCCTTTGGAGATTAAAATTGGTCAAGTCAAGCATTTTCATTAACACAATTTTGGTAAAGGAACTTCTACACTATTTCATTTAAAGTAATCTTATATACAAAAGTAGTCATATATATATATAGAATTCAATTTTTTGATAAGTCATATTTTATTTCAAGAAGTACTTGGAATCTTGAATAAGTAATTTAAAAGTTTAACATACAACTATTATCTTCTATAAAAAGTCTTAAGCCAGGATTTTGGTTAAGGTATAGGACTACTCTCCTTGGTTCTATAGAGCCTAAACTGCAAGGGATGAGGATCATAATCGGTCACTCCCATTCGTTGGCCAAGTCGAATGGAAAATCCCATAATTGAGTAGGCAAGCTCGTAGGATTTCCAATCTGTTGATTTGGACACCAACAAATTGGCGACTCTGCTAGGGAGAAGTCTTGTAAAAAGTTTTTAGAATCTTTGGTTACAAAGTACACTCCACTAAAAGGAAGAACCCAAAAGACCAGCAAAATAACATTTTCCTCGAAGAGAGGTGGTAACTCTATTCAATAAACATTTTAGTTAGTGACTCTGCTGAGGGAGAATATCTAGAAGGAAATGAGAATTTTCCTTTTTGAAAGAAATAGCTATTCTATTTCAAAATGTATTAAAATAAACATCTGTTTCAAAGGAAACCATTTATTCCAGATGGCATCAAGTCATTGGATCTCAGAATATTTCAATGCATCGCTAATAAGCTATTCCCAAAGATTTCACAACTTGTACCAACATTTTATGGAGAATATGATGAATCAACACTTGATCATTTGGATTTATTTTACACATTTATATAGGATTATGAGATTTGTACAAAAGACCAAGTGATGAAGCTACTTGTAAGGACATTGAAGGATTATGCAAGAGAAGCATACGAATCATTACCTACACAAAGCATCTTGTTGTGGAGGGAATTTGAACAATGGTTCTTGCATGAATTTCATGGCATAGTTGAGGAAGATGAGTACCCATATACACAAGAATAAAATCAAGATTGTATTATGGAATCACAATCTTATATGTTCCCATTGGATGCATTTTTCAATTTGGAAAGATTTGAAGGTGAATCTACAGTGCATTTGTTTATGAGGATGGTAAATATTTATCGGGAAATACCTTCTAATATTGGGCCTCTATGTAGGAGTTACTAAATAAGATTCATGAGTTAGGTTTGAAATTTCTTCTCAAAAAATTGCACAATGTAATGATAGAGGAAGATGATGAATACAGGGAGAAAATTACAAAAGGGGAACAAAAACCAAATGATGTTTCAGATTTGAATGAAGAAATTTTGGATAAGACTGAAAAAGAATCCATACATGATGGGATTTGTGTAGAAAAGGATGTCAGTGAATATGATGATAAGGATGGAGATCTTCTCAATACATAATTTTTTTAGATTTATTAGACATAGAATATCAGAAACATGTTTAGAAAATGGTCCAATTTTTTTCTCAATACACCAAAATAAAAAGAATAATAGATCATTGCATATTCAAGAGGCTGACACATCTAATCAATATACACATTATGCTCAATATAATGTTGAAGAAAGTACACCTGGAAATGATTTTTGATCTTTCCAAAATCCCTTGTATAATGTAATTTCAGAAAAGTGTGAAAGGCTTCATGAAGTACATGAACAAGAGGAAATTCCAGGAGATAACCTTGATGAAGATATTTTCCCTGTTGATGAAGCACATGATGACTCTCAGGAGGATCCATTCAATGAAGATATACATTACGACACACCATATGATCTCTTGTGTGATGAACTACAAGAAAGGTTTTAGGAAGGCATACCTAAAATCTCTATGTTTTCAAATCCATTGTTTACAGAGGATATAGAAGAGTGTGTTTAAGAATGACTCAATTTTCTTTTTATAAATGATGATGTTGTTAAAGATGAACAAATATCTTGGCAATATCCTTTTGAAGATAAATTTCATATGCATTCTAGTTTGTCGTGTGGAAGCAATAAAAGGTTTATGGAACATGGGGATATAATGTCAATTTAAAGAAAATACAATATGGTGCAAATGATGGTAATTATGAAAAAATGGTGGAGCCCACTTTACATACTATGGTCTAGGACACAAATATTTCAAAATAAAAAAGTTATAAGGAAAATTTACCAAAGATTTTTCCTCTAAAGAATGTTGCACAATCAGAAAATGGGTTACACGGTGAAAAGGGTAATCAAATTTGTGACAAGGAATTTTGAACATTGTCGTGAAAATCATATTTAGGTGAAATCTACATGTGATATTAAAGTTCATTTCAAAAATTTCCCAAAAGAAAAGGGACGTAATGAAATGTTAGGGCTTTAGAATGAAAATAAAATACTATTGAAATATGGTTGTGAGACTTTAATATTATCTCAATTAAGATTGATAAAAGATCCTGAAATCAAAGATGAAGAGGATTATGTTTATTTCTTTCCAATTCAAATGAAAAGGAAATTAATCATATATATTGAAGAAGAAAATTATATTGTGAAGAAAAACAATACAATAAGTGACGTAAAATGTGAAGCAAGTAAGCATGATATGTTCAGGAGGTTCACACTATTGCATGATCAGAATCAGGTCTTTGACAGAGGAAAGTATAAGTATTCTTTTTGGGGGGTCTGGAGCCACCTAATAAAGTTTTTCATGTATGAAGAATAGTCTGATTGAGTGCTACATAGTCTTCTTCTCTAGAGATAATTGGAATCTCACAATGCTCACAGTGAGAATATGTCCCCAGAAAGAGCCATTGTTGGAACCCTAATTTTTACAAAATTTGGAGTTTTAGATTCTTGGCCAAGAAGCAAATTTCACTCTACAATCATGTACAACATCTACAATCAAGCATGTTCTTCCATTTCTAACTCCCAGAAAGTGTATCTGATGGATGTGTCAAATGGTCAATTTCCATCCATGTATGGCCGGGATGATATATACCGATGGAGAGATGTGGCACTAAGGAAGAAACATATTGGAAAGAGTTAAGCCGATAGCATCACATAATCAACAGGAATGCAACAAGGTGATATAACACACTCCGATGAATCCCATCAATGAGACTAACACTAGCGGCAAAAGGAATTTTTTTTCTTGCCAATAGCTGATGAAATTATCAGTAAGACCTACCCCGATGAATACTAAGGAAGGAGTGTATCGGCATAGATTTTGTCGATGAAAGTCATCAGCATAGCTATAGTAATCAGGATGGGTATTTTTTAGTTTCCTTGATGCCCGATGATCATGATTGCAACCGTTGTTATCGCAAGGATGTATGTCAATAGTACAAAATGGAGGCATCGGGAAGAGGTAAACTGATGATCTCATCGGTCTAGCTATGTCCATCATCGAAGCAAAGTTTGAGATATCCTGATACTTGATGAAATTATCGGGATGACCTATATCAATGAAGAGAAAATAAAGACTGTCAACTTATATAGAAAGTTGTTACCCTGATGGATAGAGTGAAAATGAATTTACTAAAGTCATTAGATAAGCATTCACCGATGCAACCAATGGTAGGAGGTACCCCGATGAAAGTCATCAGTGTAACAATTGACATTGGTATAATAATTTTGTAATTCTAGTGATCCTTGATGACTTAGTTGGTATTGCTTATGCCAATGAACATATATATGATAAAATCCTCAAAGGAGAAAAAGATAGTTATACCAATGACACCAAAGGTAAAAATTTATCAGAAACACCTACCCTGATGAGGGACCGTTGTCACATCAATTCAATTTTTAAAAGCCAAACAAAAGAATGTTATTAATGCTCGAGTTGGATGAAGCAATACATTGCACGTGGCAAATTTATTTTGAAACCCCCTTACAGATTGTAAAAATTTAATATATTCCACATGTTTTACAAGAAACTAAATGTTTAGTAGTTTTACAATAAGTTCTGAATAGATTAACTATATCGTTTGTTTGCTGAAATGGAACTTCTAATAATCATTGGCCTTGGGAAAATTAAGAACCAAAACTTGTTGAATAGCCTAGTCTAAATGGGGTAGGGGAAGACCAATTGGACATTGTTACTAGCCTCCTCTTTACCATCTGGGATCTTAGGAAAAGCTATGCTACATACCAGAGCGATATGCTAGAGTTGGAAGCAGAACAGGACAAAGCTGATGATGTTTTTATCATAGCTCCAAGAACAGGTCGACTTGGTGCAACATGTTCCAGACACTTTTTCACGAAGTCACCATGTTCTCGGAACACTGTATTAAAGTTGACCTAACTTCTTCAGAAATGTCTCAGAAAGTAGTTTCCAGATCTGTGGTTGTAAGTCTGATATCTTGCTCCTGCACATAGAAAATCTTGTTAGGATTTGGGGGGATGAGGGCTTTCCTTGGTCAAGCCCTAGATTGAGGAATTAGCCTTCAAATTGAAATGTAAATATGTAAAGGAAATAAGACAAATGTAAGTATTCACCTTTCTTGTAGAAACCCTTGTCAATAAGGATTTTGTAATGTTTGTATGTTGTAGATGTTGGATTTGCAATGACGGATATAGAAAATCTCTATCAATGTAATGGATCTACCAAAATGACATCATAGACCCATGGATGTAAACGTGCATCAATGAAGAAGATAATGAATTCTCAGTGTAAATATCCTCCCTTCATGGCCAACAAAATGCAAGATCTTGAAGAGGAAATGCTCACAAAGGATCCTCGAATCTTCAATGCTTGAGGAATGCTTGAATGCTCGAACTTGCTCATGTGATTGTTGGATGATAATGGATCTCTAATGGATGTTCCAATGAATGTTCATGATTGTTAATGGATGCCAAAATGAGGTTCCTAGACTTCTTTTTATACTAGTTTTGGTGTGGGAAAATAAAGTGAGCCGACGGGGTCACCCAATTTTACCATTTAATTCCTTGAGATAACACTGGCCTCGAGATCTAAAATCCCCAGGGAACAGGTCAACCTAGATGACCTATTCTAGAACATGTCAACCTAGTTTTTGGGTGGGAAAATAAAGCAAGCCGACGGGGTCACCCAATTTTACCATTTAATTCCCCAAGACAACACTAGCCCTGAGATTTAAAATCCCTAGGGAACAGATCAACCTAGTCAACCTATTCTGGATTAGGTCGACGTGGTCAACCTATTCCAGAACAGGTCGACTTGGTCCAAGTCGACCTGTACCAAGGTTCACCCAGAAGGAGCCATCCCTAAGGTCTCGGAGACTGCATAGTTGAAAGTGAAAGATATGGGATAGAATAGGAGAAATGGGGGATCAAGCACAAATCCATTCATGGTTCATAAAGTCGATGAAGGACGAGAGCTAAAAGGTCTTAAATAATGAGTGCGTCCA
The DNA here is from genome assembly GCA_027943335.1 of Chamaecyparis obtusa. NCBI lineage: Eukaryota > Viridiplantae > Streptophyta > Pinopsida > Cupressales > Cupressaceae > Chamaecyparis > Chamaecyparis obtusa. The sequence continues at coordinate 233,026 of BSBK01006158.1, read as the reverse complement.
TTTTAAGATGGTACAGTTAGTGAAAAGGAATTCAAATTGGAATGTGTCTACTATAGAGTAGATTGCATATATCTTCATGAAGCCCTTGCCAAAGGATACTTTTGAGTATCTATGAGGTAAGCTTGGGGTGATAGCCCCTCCTAATTAGAGCTATAGATGCATGAATTTTCATCAATATAGTGCTTTCACAGAGATTATCATTACTATGGATTGATGTTTTGATGACTATTGCTCAGGGGGGAGTAGTTAGTCTTGTGAGGTATGTTGTTTGTTTTTTGGGAGAGATATTCCATTTGTTTTGGCCTCTTTGACTTAGTACATATATGTGTCTTTGTCATTATGTCAAAGGGGGAGAGATAGCCATGTGAAAAATAGTGTGGATCTTAGAGGGAGAGATTGTTTTCTGGAAGATAAGGTTTTTTAGAGAGACTTTGAAAGATATATTATGGATATTGTTGGTAGTATTGCTGATATGGTTTCTTTGTGCATTGATTTAGTCTTTCACATCATATGTTTCCATCAATGCCAACGGGAGAGATTGTTGGATATTGCTAAGATAGCATGCACAATGTGTTGACATTTATGCTTTGTCATTGATGTCAGCATATTTCTTTATTTCTAACAATGTTCTTGGTTTGTTCAGTGAAAATTTTGGATCGGTGTGACTAGTATATTTCAGATCAGACATTACGAAGTTACAAATGGTTGAAGGGATGTCTATATTTGGTCAATGTCAACTTACAGAGGTTCTCATTGTAATTTGAGTGAGTTTCAGATGATTTATCACAGACTGGTTTATCTGGTTATTCAGGAAGTGACAATCAGTTTTTGGATCAGTGTGGATCGATTATGCAATATTCTTTGTTGCTAACTTGGTGGTGAGTTTAGGCCATGGATGTGTGTCCTCAACTCAAATGTTTCATGATTTGGATGCTGGAAAGATATTTTTTTTGAGTGACAAAGTTCTTTGTTTAGTGTTCTTGATGAACAATGCAAAGATAGTTATGAATTTTGAGATAGAGTTGTTTATGTTGTTGATGTGGTATTTCACATTGCTTGATGATGTTTCTAGATTATGTCCTATTCATGTTTTTGGATCGCATTGGGTTATGTGATTGGATTCAATGATTTTCCTATGGCATATTGATATTTTTATTGTTCTTGACCGACTTGGTGGTATAGCATGTTGTGAAGGATTGTGGCATAATTTGTAGATCTAGAGAATGTTTGAGGATGAAGATTTGGGTCCTCTCTATGTCTTTGCTAACATGTCTTGGATCACATTAATATTTGTACTGTAATTGGTTAAGTATTTGTAATTGAGGTGTTAAGGTTGATGTTGACCTTGTTTACTCTTTCAAGGATGATGAAATGTATTTAAAGATGTAATCTATTATAATTGCGAACTATGTGAGTGGATGTACATGTGTGTATCAAAGATTGTGGGAAGAGGTATGAGTGGAATCTATAATTGAGAGATATTTGTTGTACTTCATCGAAGCTGTATTGGCATATCTAAGATGTTATTAGTCAGTTCATAAACTAGTGGATTGTTTTCCATGGTAGATTGTAGTCCATTTGGGGTTGTAGCCCTCATTGTATTCTCAAGGTTGTTGAAAACTTAGTTGTATTTGAGCAGTGAGCACTAGGTTGTAAGCCTGAATGTATGTGTATTGTCCTTTGTACCTTTAACAAGGTTATTATGCTAGTACATCATCTTGTGGGTTTGATTCCCACCATGGTTTCCCCCCTTAACCAAGTTTCCACGTCAAAAATACTGGTGTTATGTGTTCTTATGCTTTGTGGTTTAGTGCTTTAATGTTCATTATTTAGATCTAAGTTTTATAGTCAAGTATTGTATAAAGTTTTGAGATTTGGACACAACTGATTAACCCCCCTTCCATGCCTCCCCCCTCCCCCACCCCCTAGTTGTGTGTGTTATCTTGTTTCTAACATAAATAACATATCAATTAAGTTTCATATGCAATATCTAAGTGGAATTTATTAACTATGGATTTTTTTTTCATTGACTAGCTAGTTGTGGTGATTATAAATATTTTATCCTTCAATCTCAAATGAAAATTGAATTAGAAGTCTTATTTTTCTTGGGAATATTCATAAAATTTGGATTATTTTTATAAACATTGGTTTATCATTAAATAGAAAAGTAATCAATATCCAACCAAAGGATACAAAGGGTTGACATGAATTTTTTTTTAACTACCTTCTCTTATTGAAGGAAATTTTTTTTACATAATTTATCTTTTTGGTGTAGGTTTGTTAGGCCTCTACCATTCAATGAATAATAATTTGTAAAAATTATATTTCTAAGGATATGTTTATAGAATCAAATTCATCTAATGTTGGGTAAGCATTCTATACAAGCTTTCTCTATATTCTAGAGACGATTGTCTCAATTGTATATGTTCTGATCTAATTAAGTAAAATCAGGTTTTACAAGGACCCGAAACCTATAATAGAGAGTTAAAAGTATAGCAATAAATTTTTACAAAAATTATTCCGTAGCATCGAGGGGCAGAAGCCAAAACACTAAAGTAAACAACCATAACAACAGGTGATAACCCAAAAAACACAAACATGGACATCAAAAAGACATGACAATAGGAAAAAAGACAGCTAAATGTATTTCATTAGGTCTTCAACCTAGATCATCATAAGTTGCATATGTCCAACTGAGTTCTTGAGCTCTTCCAGCTCCTTACCCTCTTTGTCCTCTTTGGTACCAGTCTTTCTTGTGCTAGCCTGTGTACGCTTTCCCGACCCCATAGTATCCTTCAGCTCCTTAACCTCTTTTTTGCCCTTCTCCCACTCCATCTTGTCAACCAAGATCTTAGCATGATCAGTGTAGGCTCTGAGACTAACAAGGCATTGCTTACCAATTTTCCTCATAGAGTCTTCTAGAAGTTATCCACTATGTTATACATGTATGGAGCCTGCCCTCGAAATCCCCATCCATAGCCCTGTCCTCCCTCTCTTTCAATCTTTTTTCCATCTCGCAGACCTTGTCAAATATTTCAGCATAAGCCTCCGCCCTACCCACCACATCCTTCATTTCATCAAGGCACTTTGCAACTAGTTTGTCTCCAAAACTAGTCTTCTTAATGAGGTTAACCTGACAACCCATATTTAGACAAAACTAGTTTGTCTAAATTGTATATGTTATTGCTCAACTAAATTTTATTTGTGTTCCAACTTAACCGAGAGGACACTTAAGAACCTATTACACTCAAATGAATTTCTATAATACATATTATACATATGTTTTTTGAAATTTTATCTTAATTTTTTAAAGTTAATATAAATTATATGGTTGAGATTAATTTTACATTTTTAATCCTTCTTCATATCAAACCATTGATTCAAAGAGTGGGTAGTTCACTTCATATAGAGAATGCCTTCGACATAATTAATTTTTAATAGTTCATTATTATTATCACTTTATTATAGTAATATTTTTATTTATTTGTTACTAAAATATTTTATTTTATATAATGATTACATTCAAAATTATATATAATAAAAAGAAAGAAATATTAAATATAGATTTTTTAAACATAATATTATGTTACAATATTTATATTTGTAAATATAGAAAGATATTTGCAACGTAATCTTAATTTATTTTAAGTAGTTAAATTTTAGGAAAAAAATATATTTCAAATTCTATAGTAATGTCTTTCTTTTTATATTTTTAATTTTTTAACATAAAATGATAGAGACCACTAAAAGAGATTAAATTAAAAAAAAAATCAAATATTACATAGAGAACTTATAAGGAAGCCACCTATCCAAACATTTACACTAATGAATATAGTTTATAGAGGACCTATATCTATTTTTCAATTTGTATAAAAAACTTGATGATCAAGGAGCAAGAAATGAACTGAAATGACAAGGTTGAGGAACTACCCAATCACCCATAGTTTAAAAAATATAGACAAAATAGAAGCCCATACCCAACCTCAAGTGACTAATAGAGAAAATTACAATAGATATTTACCATCTACAAAAGAAGAAGAGAAGGCTTTTCTTAGAGAGGACAGTAGAGAAACAAGTGGTGGAGCAATAGAAGATAATAGAAGAGGAGTTGGAGTAATGACGGAAATTCAAATTTGGAAATACTATGACTTAATGCCACCACCATGAGCTAGAGCTACTCTTTAGAGGAATATGAGACTGGTGAAGTTCTTAACGAGGGCTCTTGAGCTAGGTTTTGGCGGGTTGCAAACTTGTAAATTCCTTAGAGCTGGCCCAAAGCTTTGCCTAGGTGTTCCTTTAACTCATAATTTATACCATGTACATTGCCTAGTTGTTCATTTGACTCATAATTTCTTTAGATCTTGAAACTGCGTCTTCATGGTGGTGACACACCAGGCCAAACCTAAAAGCACACCAAAACTTGGCAAGAAGACCATCACTAGTAAGGTTGATAAAATTTACACAACTACTAAAAATGCATAATGCAACGTCGATAAAATAATCATGGAAGGCTCTTTTAAGTTTAGAGATTGGAACCACATTATTATGGAAATAAGACTCGGCTAAAATTTCCATCATATAGATGTTCAGACAAATAGCCCAAAAAATGAGATGCAATGATATGAGGAAAAGTAGAAGGTTGTAAACCAATCACAGTCAAGAATTTCGATCATAGCCATTTTAAGTTTTTTTTTTTTTTTTTAAATTAAAGATTTTGTGCAGTTTGACATGCATAGTGGACAGAGGATCCCAACTTTCCCAAGGGCTCCTTGCGATGCAAACTCTATGGTCTATGGATCAAGCTTTCTTTTAATTGTTTACCAAGACTGTCCTCTGAAGTATCCTGGTCATTACACTACCAGAAATGCTTTGAGAAAATAGTTCTTAAGCAAACAAAACAGCAGTCCCAAATATAATAGTAGTCTGCTTAGGACAGATGCAAAAATATTTAATAAGTATCATATCATTGGTGGAATGAGTACTGCTGTCAACATTTAAATTTTCTTTTCACAATCCACTGTACTAAGGTACCATTTTGCAGATAAGAAATAACGTCCCAAAGAGGATATGAAAGTATAGGATAGACGCAACATACAATCTGTGAAGGTAGCTAAGAAAAAATGAAATGTCTTATTCTTTCTTGATATTTGATTTGAATTTATTATTTACATTTAATACAGTTTAAAATTGATTTGTCAAAGTGAAAGAGATTTTAAAAAATAATGTTAAATATTTCTAATTAAAAAACATAAAAATAGTTACAAATCAAAAGACGAGTAAAAAAGAATTTTAAGAATGTCAAAAAGATACTCAGAATTGAAAATTTAATTCTGATTTAAAATTTTAATCTATCAATTTAATAATCATTTTTAATGATACATATAGATCCAAATCTATCATCAACATTTCCTCTATATAATATAAAGCAAATAATATAATCATAATCTAATTATCTCTTCTTCTCTTTCATAGCTCTTTAATTCTTTCCTTTTTTCTCTAACCAATGTTAGCACCCTAGCAACTATTATCTGCATTGAATCAGATTCAAATCCTTCCGCTCTGTATTGAAGGCCCAAAGGTTACCAGTGTTTGCTAATGTGCAACATCTGTGTGTGTGTCTTTTTTATCTGCCCAAAAATATAAACTTACGACAATAGAGAGTATCCATACAGATTCCAACTCCCATTATCTTGAGCATTTGATTGATATTGAGACAAACCACAGAGAAGTGATGCGAAGTTGTGATCATTAAGAAAAGAAAACAAACCAAGATTTGTAAATAGTGATAATTGACTTCATTTGGCATTAACTAAACTTTCATAGTAAAGAAAAAGTAAACAAATAGAAATTATTCATGTAATATCAAATATCAAACTATCTGCGTCCTATGAATACTATACTAAACTGTAATAATAATAAAATAAGAAACTATAGCAGAAGACCTCAGTCCAAAGCGATTATAAACTAAGTGCAGACAATTTGCATTTTGGAACACACAATGTTCACTATCTCTATCCTCGCATCGTAATCCTCACTAGAAACCAAAGCATTTTGAAATTGAATAGTAAACTTGGTAGCGAAACAGTGGATGGCTGAAATGAAAGTGAGGGCTGTAATTCAATCTCTGGGAATCAATGAAAGGTTATTCTTTTGATCCAACGCCCAACTCTGTCCTTCCATACAATTACTGCCATTGTTACGCCAAATCCAATCCCCAGGCCCAGCCCCATCCCCATCACTGACACTTTCTCATCTATTCTGCTCCACCCTGACTTCTCCCCCTTTTCTGAAGATGAAACCAATGTCTCATTTTTCTTCTTGCATTTCCTCAAGATGAAACCAATACTGTCGCATAAACACGGAGGGTTTCCCTGGTATGATGTGTTATCAAATGTCACGAACTGCGGTCCTCCGGGGATTCGCCCACAAAGACTGTTGAAAGAGACATTGAAGTAGCTCAAGAGGAATAATATAGACAGTTCCTCTGGTATCGGTCCACTCAAATTATTGTGAGACAAGTCTAATTGCTCCAGAGTTGATATTTGCCCCAAAGAAGCTGGTATTGAACCCTCCAGATGATTTCGAGACAGATTTAACAGTCTCATGCTTATCAGATTCCCTATGCTTGGAGGAATTATTCCGCTCAAACTGTTATTTGACAAGTCTAAAATGGTGTTTGCTGCCAACACATATTCGAGTATATACTCATTTCCTTTGATTACTGCCGCTATATCCTCATACAGGGTATTACCCTTCAGAACATTCGATTGTGAAGATTCGGGTTGTGAAAATCCCTTGAGCCTCTCAAGAGAAGAGGGAATTGTTCCAACAAATTTATTGTTGGATAAATCTAAGACCTGCAAGCTGGTGAAATTTGTGATCCATGGAGGAATATGACCCTCAAATTCATTGGAGCCAAGGCTCAGAACCCTCAGCTCTTGACAATTTACAAGTGGGTGTGAAGAAAGGTCACCTCTTAATCTATTATTGCTGAAATCCACCAGCTTGAGCTTCTTACAATTGGCCAACGATGCAGGCAGGATCCCAGAAAAGTTGTTAGAATATGCAGACAGAATTTATAGAGAAGAAGAAAAATTAACATCTACACCTCCAAAAAATGAGTTTCTAGACAGCTTTAATCTCCTCAAGGCTGTGCAGTTTGCTATAGTTAGTGGAACTCTTCCAGAGAGACTGTTGTCAGTCAATACCAAATCTGTTATGGACTTGCAGTTGCCTATGGATTCCGGGATTTGTCCCGCCAGATAATTGTCAGATACATCTAATTTCTGGAGTGAAATCAAACCGCCAATGGTTTCAGGAATAGCCCCAGAAATTTTATTCCTGTAGATGGCCAGCTGAGTAAGATTCTTGAGTTCACCAATACTTTCTGGTATAGATCCACTTAAATTGTTTCTAAACAGAAACAAATCTTTCAAAGATCGGAGCTCCCCTATGGCCTTTGGAATCATTCCTGTCATATTGTTAGTGTCAACATATAGATATTCAAGTTTGCTCAGATTTGTGATTTCTTCAGGTAGCACACCTGTCAAGCTATTTGAACCTAAATTTAAATGGGTCAACTCGGTGAGCATTCCAATAGCTTTGGGAATGTTTCCGCTGAATTTATTTGCACCAAGACTCAATTGTGTCAACAGGGTCATGTTGAAAATACCTTGTGGTAGTCTCCCTTCCAAAGCATTTTCAAGCAAAAAAAGGGTGGACACAGGAAGCAAGGTAATACTCATTGGCAATGGCCCCTCAATAAGGTTCGTTCCAACATCAAGCCACTCAAGACTGCTACAGTTTCCTATTTCTGGGGGGATAGCGCCTGTAAGATTGCCTGGGCCATACAGTGATAATTGGCCAAGCTGTTTCAATTTTCCTAGCTCAGCTGGTATATTGCCACTCAGCGAGTTATCCCCCAGAAACAGTACCTCAAGTGAAGAACAATTACCCAGAGCTGCAGGGATTTGAGACCCTAACTTGTTAGACTGCAGGCCAAGGCTTTGCAATTTGTCCAACCTCCCCAATTCAGAAGGGATGCCACCAATCAGGAGGTTGTTCGGAAAATCAATGATGGATAAATCAGAGCAATTACTGAGAGGAGGGATGGTACCTTTGAGATTGTTAAAGCCAAGGCCAAGGCTCTCCAATTTCTTCAACCTCCCCAGCTCAGAAGGGATGCCACCAGTCAAGCCGTTCTCTGAGAAATCGATGATGGATAGATCAGAGCAATTACCGAGAGAAGGAGGGATGGTACCTTTGAGATTGTTATAGCCAAGGCCGAGGCTCTCCAATTTCTTCAACCTCCCCAGTTCAGAAGGGACGCCACCAGTCAAGCCGTTCTCTGACAAATCAATGAGGGATAGATCAGAGCAATTACCGAGAGGAGGGATGTTGCCTGTGAGATTGTTAACGCCAAGGACCAAATCAAGAAGAGACGTGCACTTCCCCAGAGAATTTGGAATGCTTCCACTCAGATTATTGTATGACAACCGGAGATGCTGAAGGTTGGCCAAGCCACCAAATTCTTTTGGTATGCTCCCCGTCAAATTGTTTACGGAAAGCCTGATCCACTGAAGATGCGTACAATTAGCAAGAGATGTGGGGATGGTTCCTTTCAGGAGATTTGTCTTGAGATCGAGTACCCTCAACGCTTTCAGTTGGCCAAGCTGAGGTGGAATCCTTCCGCTAAAAGAATTGCTCGATAGATTCAAAATGCGTAGTAAAGATAGGTTCCCTAGGGAGGGTGAAATGGTACCTTCCAATCCCAACTCAGGGAGAATGATGGCCACCACTCTGTTGGTATTCTTTCTGCACCAAACACCATTCCACGAACACATATTTTTTGAATTGATAGAAGTCCAGGTCGAAAGTGAAGCCATGGGGTCGACTGTAATGGTATTTCTGAAAGAAAGCAAGGCTTCCAAGTCCCTCTTCTCAGAAACATCTTCATCGAGTAGCATGCGACCTCTCACCGCAGAAAACATTCCATCCATGGGAGGGCTATGTAAAGCAGCAAAGACATGACGAGAATAGGAGGCGTTGCGAATTGGTACTGTGGTGGCAGTGGTTAGTGTGAAGGCCGCAGCCAATGCTAAGCACAACATTTCCATCAACATGTTTCCACTCATTTGCGTGCCTCCAGCTTCTAAACAAAGCATCCAACCGCACTTATGAATAAGTCGGTTTGCAGAACATGAAGAAGATACAGGTTTGCGGACACTTGAAAATAGATAACTCTTAAAAGAAAAAGGCAAAAAATTGTGGTATCATGTTAATCGGGATAATTACCGTGGAACTAGACCATGATTTCGGAACTGTATATGAGGGTCTGTACATGGATAATTATCTTGGTGTGCAATGGGTATGCAGATGATGGGAGAAGGTGAATTAGGAAAAAAATAGTCTATTTTTGCATTCATTTGTGCCGTTCATAAAGTCAATTGGAAAATGATGTTGTTTGTGTTGTTGTCAATAACACATCCACTTACAAAGATCTATACGACTAAAACAAAACTTTTAAATCAAAAACATAATCGGACTCCATTACCAATTAGGCCATGTTATGTTTGTAATAGGGAAGATAAATGGAGATAGAAGTGGTAAGCAGATGTTGAGAGAGAAACAGGGATATATAAAGATATAAGAGATAAATGTACATACAGAGAGGGAGAGAGAATAAGAGAGGGACATACTGAAAGTTAAAGATAGATATAGGAAGTATTAAATATAGATATACGTAGAGAGATTAAGAGATTTAGGGGTAGAGAGATATGGAGAGATAAGAAAATAAAAATAGAGAGAAAGATGGAGGTAGTGATATTGTGGAAGAGAGAGAGAGGTGGTGATATTGTAGAAGAGAAAGAGAGAGAGAGAGAGAAACATATAAGAATATAAAGGGAGAGAGAGAGAGGTGAAGATAGAGAGATAGATAGGGGAGAGATAGAGAGAGACATAGAGAGAGAGTGTTTTAAACAATGTAGATACAATAAAATGTGCACTCATTTATGTTATAAATAAAAATTTTGTAGCGTGGAATGAAATAAAATAGCTTTGAAATGATATCTTTTGAGATTTTTCAGGTAAATGTATTTCAGATATCTATGTTATTTACTATCATATATTATATTATATATGATGCAAATTATAAATAAATTTTTATCAAAGAATATAGTATATGTACATATGGTCTGTTAAAAAATTTTGCTTTTTGAGATGTGGATTGTTGTTTAAGTTAGAAATCCATAAATACATCTGCAAGATCAATAAGTTTGTTGAAAAACTTATTATTTCATAAAACTTGTGAAACTTCTTTTGTCCCTATTGTTCCTAGTTCTCATAATAATTTAAGTGATTAATTTTTTTCTAAGAGCATGTTGAAAAATGGTGAAATTTTTCTCTACCTCCTCATGTGGTTAAGTTAGGGGCAACTAAAAATTTAATATAGAGTTTTTTTTCTCTTATATTTCATTTGAATTAATTATAAAAATATAATTGTTATGCACAATCATTATCACGTACATAGTGTTCTATTTGTTTCCCCTTTAGACTATGGATTTCATATATTGACCATCAACTTTCTAATTATCAATTTCACTTGAATATCCTAGGCTTCCTCTACCTTGTTAACCATTCCTAGAGTATATTATCACCTTTGTTAAGTGGGTGTTATGATTTGAGATAGACAAGTTCTTTGCTTGATTTATCCTCAATGATGAGTTTGTGTGGAGAAAGACTCTACCCATCAACTCAAATATATTGCTAATAATGATATCAACATGTATATAGTCCAAATCTTTGTATACCAACTTATCAAAGACTTGCGTTTAGTCCCTATCTACCTATGGAGCATAAAATTAATGCTTTTTTACTAGAAATAACTTCAAACCAACCTTGAAACTAGGTAGTGGCTTGATAAAAAACTTAATGAGTGAGCTAACTTCAACAATGATAAAGGTGGTTGTAAAGGATATAATAAAGGGTCTCATGCGAGCTTAAACAATGAAGTCTCTTAGGTAATTAGGTTGAGGATGCTTTTAAAAACCTTGATGAATGTGGTACATGATTGTCCATCTACTGATGAAAACTCCAAATAAGTCATAAGCATGTCACGATAAGTATCAAAGCATACTTAAGAATTGAATAAGTACACTAGTAAACCTTGTTAGTCTCAAAAACCACCTTATAAGAGTGTTATATAGTCATGGTAGGGTTTAATTCATTTTGTATAAGTTTTCATTGGTTTTCATTTCTTGATTGTAATAGGTTCTCAAGTACCCTCCCCATTAAGTTGGATTACAAATAAAATTTACTTGAATAGTGACATACAATTTAGACAATCCTCTCTAAAATGTAGAGGAAGATTTTATAGAATGTTTATGCAATATTGGATGAGTTTGAATCTATAAACATGTCCTGAGAAATATAATTTGTAGGAACTATTACTCAATGGATGGTAGAGGTCTACAAAAAATAACTATGAAAAATATTATTAGTATTTTGTTTTAGATAAAAAAATTTATCTTCGATAGGAGAAGGTAATTAGATGTTTTCTCATGTCAACGTATTGTATCATTTGGTTGGATAATGATTAGGTTTCTATTTAATCCTAAACCTAAGTTTAACAACATAATCCATTTTTATGATTATTCTTAAAATAAAATAAAACTTCCTATTCAATTCTCATTCAAGATTGAAGGATTAAAACTTCATAATCTCCACAACTAGCTAATTGATGAAAAAAAATTCCACACTTAATAATGTTGTCGTAAATTTTGTTTTAATAAAATTTAGACAACTACACAAAAATTTAATCGTATTCTCAATTAAATTAAAATTGGTTTTTAAAAAAAAACTCTAAGTATTTTTATTAAATAAATAAATTTATTTATTTATTTAGAAGTTTTAAGTCATTAAATTTTAATGTTTATTTAGATTTTAGTTTTTAATTTATTTTTATTTTATTTTTATCTAATGTTGTTTAAATTTTAATAATATGTTAATCATATATTATTAAAATTTTGAAGTCAATTCTAGTCGGACTTTTAATATATGTAATGTTGTTTCAAAAATCTCAAATATAAATTTGTTTTTAAACATTTGCATGTGTAATTACATAAGTAATTCGATTTGCAAAGGCTTTAAGAAATCTTGAAACTAACAAAATCAGAGAGTTTTTGTAACATTGCATATATTAGCGCGAGTGTAAATAATCCCGAAATATCATTAAAAAGTCAGACTTTGCTCACGCCTTTGCATGTTTTATTACATGTTAAATGAAATGTTGATAATATTAAAAAGCCCGAAAGCTTTTAAAATGTCATTGGACTTTTTTTTAATTGTTACATATTGCAATGCAAAGCTTTGTTTTTCTAAAATTATCGGGCTTTCTTTATACTATTGCAAACAAATGAAAGGAGTGCGCCGAATGGAGAGACTCACAGTTCAGTTTGAGTGTCATGTAGAGACTCTAAGTCTTCAATACCGCGCCGACTGGGAATTGCTAAGTTTGTGGGTTATTAAAATCCTCATTCTGCCTCATTATTATTCTACAAAACATTTTGATACAAGTCATTCTTCATGTGCAAGTCCTTGGCTCACATTCAACTTCGAAGAGCAAGTCTTCTTTCACATTTTTTGCAGAAGCCAAGTATTCACGACTCTGTATTTTTATTTTTGATGGTCATTTTTTGTAGAAAATAGTGCTTTCATTTACGTTTTTTTATAAAAACGTGATTCAATATGAAATGTTTTAGCATTTCTTTTCATTTACCGTCGCGTCTAGGGTTTTATTTGATCATTTTATTCATTTTTGTGTTTGTTATTGCTTCTTTTTTTGCAAACATTTTTATTTTCTTTAGTCACATCTAGGGTTTTTGTATATACTTCTCTATTAAAACCAGGTTTTGACTACATGAATTTTCACAGTCTTGTTTATGAAAAATCAGCATTGGATTTGTGTTTTAAAAAAAAAAAATTTTAAAAAAAAAGTTCCTTCTCAGATTTCTGCAATGGCCTTATATCTCAAAGCTTTAAATCTGTTAAAGGAGAATAACTATTCTTGCAAATTTCAATCTTCTTTTCTAATGGTCCAATCATATACACAGTGTGAGAAATCAAATTGCCCAAATACTGCAACCATAGCTGGAAAAATTCACCTTGAGAAGAATGAAGTTCCCTTTCATTTCATACCTTGCCAAAATCAGTACACTTCATTTTTACCATACAATGTTTCATTCCGTCCAAGAATTCCATTTCATATTTCAGGATTTTTCATATCCATTGCGTATTTCATTACATGTCATTTTACATGTAATGCAATATGTAATCACCTCAAAAATCCTCGATTACATTTTTGCCCAAATTCATTATAATTCCAAAATCGGGATTTTTGAGACCCATTACATGTACTGTTACATGTAATCAAAAGTGTAACTACCCTGGAAATCTCCACCCTAAGTTTACCCAAATCAGAGATTTTTACACCAACTGCATGTACTGTTACATGCAGTCAAATGTGCAATCGCATCTAAAATCTCCTACAATACCCAAGTTGAAAAAACAATTCCAAGTGCAAATCGGGGATTTTTTACCCGATTGCAAAACGAACTACATATGCAACTACACATGCAATCCTAAGTGCAGTTGGGTCCAAAAACCCCGATTTCACTTAAAGTCCTATGTTTTCCCCTTTTAGTAAGAACTTTTTGATCCAACTACATAAAATGTTACAAGTTGAACTACATGTAGTCAAATCCGCAATTTACCCAAAAATCCCCGAAATACAATGTTTTCCACTTTTTGCTTTATCCAGTTTCAAAATCAAAGTGAGCCTTAACATCAACACTTTCTGACGCTGTATTATTTTGATATTTTCATCTTGATAAAACAGGTGTTCATCAGATGACAGAAAAGCCAACCACTACACCAGAGAAAATAATGAAATTCAAATTTCATAAATATCTGACTTCTATTGTTTCTACCTTAGTGGTCTCAAATTTGGATGAGATCAAAGATACGAAAGTTGGGCATGTGGATATGACTGAATTTGTTAAAAGGACAGAGGTTGCAAATCCAAAGGATGAAATGCAGAAAATTCTCAGAAGTCATATACACCTACTCTCAACTTTTCCTGTAGCAATATTGGAACCCGAGTTCATTATGGCATGTGTAGCACATTTTGACAAAGAAACCCAGACAATCAAGGATTCTAAAGGTCAGATTGTTATCAGGTTAGATGCAGAAGCCATTGACAAAGTTTTCCATGTTCCTTCTGCTCTGGTATATGCAGATATTACCCATGAGAAGGCTTTAGAGTACTACGATAAAATGGAAGATGATTGCAAAAGAGAAATCAATATTATTTGGATCATTGAACTGAGGCAATCAATCTCAACCCGATGGCATGCAACTTTGTACAGAACTGAGTTCAAAGAAGATATCAATGATATGATTACTCTTCTTGGCAGAATGCGGGGGTTGAAGAAGTTCAATGTTTTTGAGCCTTGGATGTTTCAGTATATTGCCATCGTCAAAAAAGGAAAGCAAAAGATTTTCTGGGCAGAATTGATCAGTGATTCATTGTGTGAGCAACTGACAGAGGTACCTACCACTCATACATTTTATATGAATTCATATCTTGTGTACATTATTGCATCCTTTCGAGCATTACCAGGGTTATCCTATGAGGGAGACAGAAGCAGATTGCCAGTATGGGGATACTACAGTCAATTACCCATGGTTACAGGGAGACATCATTATCGTAGACTTCAGGATGCCTTCTTCAGAAATTTCATGTGTTTGTTTGATAAAACACTTGAGAATAGAAGGGTTTCAGAGGCAGCGTGGAGGAAGGTCAATGAATATGGATGTATGTTCTTACAATTTTTGACTTTCACCTACATGAGAGTCGGATGTTTTGATGATCATCCTTATATGTTGCCAAGGTATCCAACTGATAAGATTGTTCTAATGGAGTTGGGAAGACAACTAATGTATGTACATGCTAAACAATCTGCATCTCATAAGACTGGATTTGCAATTTCTACTCAGTATCCCTTGGTAATTGGTAGGTATTCACTTACTTCTACGGTAAAGGCTAAAGCAATGGAAACTGAATTGCAGGAGATCAAATTGAAAAGGTTTAGGATCAGAGCTAACTTTGATTATCGGGGCATGAGGGATAAAATCAGAAGGTCTTTTACTCATGTTCATCGTATTGAAGATGTTTGGATAGATCTTCGTACAAATGAGGATATCAGAAGGATGGACTATAGCAGGTTATCCTTAGAACAAATCATTGATATGGATCTTGCTGATATTCCAGAAGGAATGGAAGATGATGGAGACATATTAGATCTAGAATACTAGGTAGCAAAGGTTGCATCTCAGGACCTCCCTTCAATCCAATGGTCGTTAAAAGAAAATTTCTCCATAACTGACAGATTTTAGTCAATCATGGCTAATACTCACGCTTGGCTCAAGCGTTATGGTATTAAGATGAAAAGATTTAAATCAGGATCAGATGATGATACAATTGGACCTATGGGCCGGAAATCAGAAGTGAAAGGTAAGAACAAAGATAATGCATCTTCTTCAGGGACCAAAATAAAATTGAAATTGAAATCAAAGGAGAAAACCCGAGAAAGTTCAGGTAAAGAAAAGGTGGTAATACAAGAAAATCTTAAAGTTGAAGATGATCAACAAGAGGATGAAGTAAAAGTACTTCTATAAATACCAAATACACAATCTACCCTTGCTGAGACTACACAGGAGTTCATTCTTGCAGGTGCACCTAGTTTCATGATTGATCCTAATGTTGATTCATTTTCAATAGTGTTAACTCCTCCCATTCAGAATATGCCACATGACAACATGGTCGGTGTTTTCTCTTATGTTTCTTTCCCAAATACACCCATGATTCCTTCAATGGAAGGATATTCTTCTCTTAGTGACTTTGACAAGTTCATGTCAGAATCAATGCCACATGTCACTACAAGACCTACTCCTGCTACCATACAAACTGAGGCACTAGCCATTGTAAGCATCACAACATGTACTCAATCTAACATATCACAAGTTACATCTGAAGGAACTCTTGCTATTTTATCTAATCTTCCTTCGTGGCTCAGTGCTGCTGTTCCAAAGAGAAAGAAGCAGGAAGTTTTACAGATATTTTTGACTTTGAGCAACTGAAACAGTTTAAGGCCAAGGGTATTAAGAGAGCTAAAACGGTTTCAAGAGTTAGAATAGACAAGAATAAAACTAAATATGTGGAGATTGCAGAACCTCTTATAGAAAAACCCCGTGATGAGATGCAGTTGGATGATTTTAAGATCACCAAGGTAGATTTGGGCAAACCGACACATGTTGGATTGATCAATGATGCTCAAGAGTCTGTAGCATTGCTAGCACAGGAGTGCGATGAGCTTAAAAGGAAGAAAAATCAGCTCAAGGAACAAAATGAGTTACTCATGGCAGTAATTCGAAAGGTTACTAGAGTTTCAGAGCAAGTTGATCCATTAGCATCTTCTATTGTAGAAGAATATGTTAAACAGGTTAAGAGGGCTGGAGAAATGGCTACGGCCATTGATACATGGGTGAATCAGATGATGGTAGAGGGAGTGGAATTGATAAAGAGAGCACTCCAAATGATTACTTATGCTAGAAAGGCGACATCTCAGTTGAATGAATTTTTAAGAAATTTCAGTCGGAACTTGGAGTCACTTGGAAAAGACTTGGAGGTTTGGAATAAGTTTTCAGATCTGAAATTGGAGATGCTATGCAAGAATGGGGTAATACCTTCTCATGAGAACTACATTAGATCTAAAGAGTTGTTGGTGAATGGAGGCCAAGTTATTGAAAACCTCGTAGAAGATCTAGAGGTGGCTATAAAGACGTGTGTTGAAAAAGAGTAGGAAATTACTACTCAATTTATGAAGATTTCATGCACATTGATAAATAATGATCAAAAGGTGATGACAGAAGATGATACAATCTCAGAATTCATGTTAATGGTTCATCTTGAGCTTGAGGCGGATCATTTTACACTAGCTTCTATTCACAAGCTCGCGGATCATCAAAATTCACTCAATCTTCTTCAAACTGTTCTTGAGGAAAGTGATGCCGCAATTTCCAGATGCTCAGATACGATTCTCAAGACAACTGTGGTTGCAGACAACATCATTGTGCCAAATTCGGATGAAATTCAAGAGAGCATTCACAAGTTTCGGGTTTTCATGGCACTTAATGAAGAAGATTGAAAAGAAGAGTGCTTCAAGCACTCAAATAGGTTTCTCATTGCTTTCTAGGATTTTAGATATGCATTATTATTTTTAGTTTTGACAAGTTACATGTAAAGCATAAAATTGCAATTACATATGTAATGAAACATGTAAAGTAAAAATTTGCAATTACATATCTTGCTACATGTAATCACATTACAGAGGATTGTAATGTTGAATAAGTCAACCTTAGGTAGTTAGTTTTCCATATTTTTCTCATAGCCTCTCTCCTATAAATACAAGAGGGCTCATTGTAAATTTTTATCTTTATGCATTGCAAGAAAACTCTGGAGAAATTGTGCAAGTTCAAACTTTGCTTTAATTTGTGCAAGCTGATTTTTAGAGTGAATAAAAAGCAAGTGTTTTTCAATCTTTGAGTTGAGGAGACTTGTGGAATTATTTGTGTTGTTATAAAGAGACCCTTGAATCTGATTTTGTGTAGACTTTGTGCTATAATTATCAATTTGAGTTAGTTGAAAGTGAATGCATAGTCTTTGAGCTGTGGTTCATACCGATATTAAAAATAGAAAAGAAGTTTCATGTGTTCAAGTCTTTGTGCTTATCATATTGCTGCTTCATAGTTTAAATTCTCTTCAGGATAGTGTATAAGTCTGTGAGCTTATATATATTCCTTAGTTTATAGTCAACTAGTACGCTTAACAATTAATCTTTCGGTTAATTTTGAGTTTATTGGTATTATTGCTCCAACTAGTTCTTAGAGGTGAAATTGTAAAAGTTTTCAGTGTGTAGAAGTGTATCCTTGTGAAAGTGAAATCCTTCCTGAAGAAAGAGGAAGTGATACGTGAAACACCCAATTTAGATTACATTTGAGTTTCTTGTTAAGTTTTAGTTGAATTAGTTGCAATAAGAAGGGTGCCTCTCCTAAGTTGAGAGGAGAGATTATTTCTCATATACTGTGTCTAAATATCCCATTTTGCAAGTAGTGTGTCTATGACTAGCTACAAAATATTTAGCCAACAAATAAATTCCACTAGGATATTGTACATGAGATTTATTGATTTGTTGTATAGGTGTCTCCATTAGTAGCTCTTTGTCTAACTTACACAACTCTCTCTTAGCACCTAGTGTTTGCAATTTAGTGGTAGGTTTTGTAGCACACTTTTGTAGTATTTTTATAATATTTTTAGTAATCATATTACCTTTTTAAATTTTTTTTAATAAAAATGAATATAGATGTGAGCAGAGTAATCTTTAAGAAACTTCCTCTTAAAAAAGATATAAAATCTTGGTGAATCTTTCATTTTCTTGAAAACAAAAATTAATTTCTATTGGTAAATCTCTCAAAGTTTTTGAAAAAAAAAGTATTCTTATTGGTGATTATTTTTGAATAACAATTTTTTGTAGAAAATGTTGGTGCATCTCAAACAATAAAAATAAATAAATTAATAACCATGGCGAATACTTCTATTTTAAAAAAATAGAATTCTTATAGAAAATTATTAGGCTTAATGTGGAAATCATTGATGGGTTTAAGGAATAGACTCTGTAATAATTACTTGCTACCATTTATGTAAAATATAATCTAATAACCTCATTGTATTGTGTGAGATAAATGTACTGATATTTTTAAATACTAATGGGGCCCAAAATTTCTTCAAGACCATTGATTTATATTGAGATCAACAATTCGAAAGAAATTTTAGCTCCCATAAGCATTACAAACAAAACAGTAACATTTTTACCTGATAGAATATAATGAGGGTCACTAGATTATACTTTAAGTCAATAATGGAAACTAAATGTTGGTGATAGATCCCTATAGTAACTAATAATCATGATATATTATTGGAGAATTACTTTAAATTTGTACGATAACTTATAAAATTCTCGCGAATTAATTCTAATCATGTATCGAATATTGTGGCAAATTTTCAAGTTCAAGTTTTTTATAAAATAAATTATTTTGCGATTTAAATATTTCTAAATCAAAATTTTGTAAAAATGTGGTGATTTAGGTTGCCTTAAATCTTGAATTATTAGCCAAAGTTGGATTCTCAAATTTCCAAAATTAGCCAATTGGCGAATATTAGCCACTAAAAATTACTATGGATGTGAGTTTATGTTACAATAATATGAATAAATAATTATTTCACAAGGTTTTTCACTTACAAGAGTTTGCATTTATTTCTTATATATTTTATTAAGCTCTTATTATCTATTAAGATGGACCTGATTTGAAATGAGATCTAATTGTCAATACCCTATGGAGTGAAATCGAAATGACATATTTAACATGAATAATTAGGATATAATGGTGGTATCAAAGCGTTGATTCTACCTATCTATGGATCAAAGATTTACATGGTTTGGGAGAAAATATACGATATATAAAAGGAGGCATGATTTGATTAAAAAAAAAGGGGCTCAAGACATGTTTAACACAGTGATTAATTGGGGTTTAGAATAGAAAGAAATGGTTCAAGAGCCTAAAGAAATGGTGACTTTGTTGGTGCAATCTATTAAAGGTTAATAAATTCTAAAAATGCAAAGTCACATATCAAAAGTAGTACGTAAAGAGTTAATCAAATTCCGACAAACTAAAATTCCGACAAAGAGAAAATCACATATAAGAAGTGGAAACTAAATTGATCAATGACATTTTACCCACATATGTATTGAATATAAATCACTAGAGAAAGAAATTTAGGATAATTAATTATTTTTTACATTATACAACACAAAATTCTAAATAGGTCCTAAAATTGACAAGAAAACTATATAAAATAAACATACTAAGAAATTCTGACAATGTTTGGACACAAAAAGTGTTCAACCCATTCTCTAATTTAGAAATTTAACTACTACATATCTATAAATACAATGTACAAAGAAGAAACCACCAAGTTTCCCTTCATTCATCTTGAGCGAATAGCCCATGAATGGTGGTACCATAGTATTATTACACAACTACATAGTATCATCAATACTTTTAAACTTTTTGGCCAAATGGTAGTTGAAGTATTTGATAGGTTTGATCCATAAATTCACTTTCAAAACTTGGTAAAATTCAAAATAGATAATGAAGATAAGATAGTTCTCAACAGAATCCAAAATGCAGCAACCCCAACTAATTATTACTAAAAGTATTTTGAATGATAAAAAGAAAAGTAGCATGGAAATCAAAGTAATTGACTATAAAAAATAGTCATTGATGATTAAGAGTGACTCTTACCATATTGATGTGCAAGTTATTCTGGACCAAATATAGCAAGACATTTCCCAAAAATTGTCACTTGATCGAGGATTTAGTCCCTAGTCCTACCATCACCCAAACACACCTCACTTATTAGTCTGTTGGATTGCAAGAGTCTGAAAACTAAAGAACTAGAATTTTGAAAACCTTGGTGTAAAAAGAAAGAAAATTTGACAAATGATAATTCCAGGAAACAACAACGAAGAATTCAATTCAAATCAACCCACTTGAGTATGAACGGGTCACTCTCAGATAGTAAAACGTTTATTTGTATACGTCTCTTAGACAACTAATTAGGGAAAATGAATCTGAGAAAATAATGTGGTGTACTTCATAGGTTTCACAGAAACGGAGTATGAGCGATAAAACGTAGCCTTGGAAGAGGTAACTTTTAATACCTGTGAAACTAAAAATTTGACAGAAAAAGCTATCTATCAAAATCATTGACAATACAACATATTGAAATCTTCCACAGAGATACGTTCCAATATTTGTTCTCTGACGTTTAAGTGGTTACGATTTTGTTTACTATTCAATAAATGGACAATGCATTGTTTAAATCTCATGTGTGCCATTAAGATGGCGTGTATGGCAAGTTTATAGCTAGAATAATGTTTGCATTCACATAGAAATCTCATGTGTGCCATTAAGATGGCATGTATGGCAAGTTTATAGCTAGAATAATGTTTGCATTCACATAGAAATCTCATGTGTGCCATTAAGATGGCGTGTATGGCAAGTTTATAGCTAGAATAATGTTTGCATTCACATGGAAATCTCATGTGTGCCATTAAGATGGCGTGTATGGCAAGTTTATAGCTAGAATAATGTTGCATTCACATGGAAAGTAATGAGGAATACTCTATAATGTTTGCATTCACATGGAAAGTAATGAGGAATACTCTACGACATTGATACAAACTTATTAGGTTAAGCGGTACTGAATCTCCATGGGCAATGATAAGAAGGGAAAAATTAGTTCGATTTCCTTCAAAATAGAAGTGGAGGCTTACTTTAAATTATCAAATAATTTTAAAAATTAGATTTTAGACATAAGGTATGAATATTGAGATTTTAATATCCGACATATTGAGCTTGCATGCCATCTTCATGTTTTAAAAATATTGGTGTAAATAGGGTGTTTTATCTATTTGATTCATTAGCTGGGTCTTATTCACTTTAGCTATTTAAGTTTACATAGTTTACATACGATATATATATAGATTACTTAGTACTTTATATTTTAGGTCATAAAATTAAGACACACATCATACTCTTTTACAATTAAATGTTTCACCTTGTTCTATGAAATTAAGGGGTTTTATTTGTATTCAAAATTAATTATCATTCTATATTTGCATCTTTCAATAGAATAAATTTTTTCTTCTACAGTAAGGAAAGGGAAGCAATGCAATGCAAGGGATTGTCCTCCACCATAAATGAATCGGGGAAAGTTGGATTTGAGGGGAAATGATATGATGATGTAAAATAGGAGGCTAAATAAGAAAATATAACAAGTTTCAGGAGATATATATTGACAGATTATAGATAGATAGTTGCAATGACTTGAAACAGAAACTAAAAGGTTGTACAAACCTACAATCTAAATTTCAAGTTGATCTTAAGGGTACAAAACGCCCAAAGCATTATGCTATGGGGAAAATATAGCTTGGGGTGTTCTGTTCCCAATGATTCTACACAAAACTTTCATGGTCGATCCAGTAGATCCCACACTTTTTAAATAAAGTACTAATAGCTATGTTTCCTATTCCTACAAAAAAAAAATGGAAAAGGTTGTGGAAAATGGGTTTGCCTTCGTCAAACTCTTGTTTACGAATCAACCTTGAAAATGTAATAAAATCACATAAAAGAAAGATTGGGGATATGAAATAGAAGCTAGATCTAAATCATAAATCACCTTATAACTTGATGGTGCAATGCTTCTTTTGATATAACCATAAGTGTTAATGTGATAACCTTTGACTCCACACAAAAACCTCAAAGAAAATCATGAAAGACAATATTTTCACCATGCATGTTGTAGTTTGTCACAATGCTTGATGAAAGAGAAGAATGATACTTTGAAGGCTTGAAAACTTGGATGCTTGAAAACCTTGAGAATGATTGGAGATAAATTTGAAGAAGAGCTCTTAAAATCTTGATTATGTTTCTTCTTCTTATCAAAATGAGGAGATATAGGCCACTTTTATATACTTCTCACAACATTTTGAGACTCAAAATTGATCCAAGCTGACTACAAAATCTAATTTCTCACCAAAACATTGCATCAAGGCCCCAATTTGAATTTGGGCACAAATGTCAGGGAATAAAATGCTTGGGACATTCAATACATACAATGTCCAAGGCGTTCTATACCCAAATAAATAGGCCCAAAATTAAATGGGAAGTCAAAGAAGGTGAAAAGATGTCAGAATAAGAGACATTATTGATTTCAAGACGAGGAAGAAGTACAAAGGCTGCAAATGGTAACATAGAGCCCATGTAGACTAATAAATGATTGAAGAAGAGAAATAATTAAGGAGCATACCCAAAAATAAGGGTTCACATCAATATTTGGTAATTTGAATTAACATGGGACTTATAATATTAATATAAAGATCTAATGATCATTAAGAGAGCATGAAATCAATGTGGGAACTCGTGCATGTTAAAATGGGGCTGAATTGGGCATCTAATTATAGGTGCTAACATTTTTGGATGGTACAATTCTATCATACTTATTCATTCTTATAGTTTCATAGAAATTTATAGGCTTTGGGTGGCTACAATCTTCAACCAAATTGTGCATGGTGTATAGTATTCTATACCAACTCTAATATCGTATTTAAGTTTGTGGGATGAGTACTCAATATAAATTTCATGTTTTTTTACGAGTCTCATCTTGAAAACATGGAGAATACCATTAAGGATATTCCTCTCTTTTCTTATGTTGCTTCTTATGGGGTTGCGTCATCTACTTTAGATATTGTGGGAGGGCATTTAGTGTTGGGAATTAGTGTTCACATAGGTGATAATATTGCATCATTATAGCATAAATAAATAAGGGGTTGTTGGTATATGTGTTGAAAATAAGTGTCATATTATTATTGATTTGTTGAGAAACAACTTAATAATATTATTAGTCACAAGGTTTGAACTATAGTTTATTTTTTATTAAGGGTAAACTAGTTTTATAAGGACTGGAAACCTAAGTTACAAAGGAACAAAAAAGTAAAAAAGAGACAGTTTGTAACCAACAACACAACAAATGCTAACCAGACAACAAATTGAAGAAATGAAATAGTGGATTCAAGCCCCAATCGTCTATAGAGATTTAACTAATTCAATATTTTTATGAATGAAATCTTCATTAATACTCCTGACCTTGTTAACAATATTATCCACTAGAGTGATGTCCTTGTCCTTGCTTCTAAGTCTAGTTGCAAGTCCTAAAAGAGTGTCTTTATCCATTTTACTAGAATCAGTAAGTGCTTCAGTAGAAGAACTAGCATCCTAATGATGACTCAATCTGGTTGATTTGACTCTTACAAAAGGAGAGCTAGGTGTAACTTTTGCCAAAGCTTGTAAATCCTTCACTTGTTTATTGAGTTTCGTTACTCCTTCGATGGAATTTTCCATCATTGTCTTACTAACTACCACAATGGATCTTACACTATCCTAAAGACTATTAAGAGTTCCCTCCATATTGTTAATGTGCTTCTTGTGATTTGCTTTAAAATCACTTATGTCCAAAGCGATGGTATGAGTGTCGTCCATAATGGTGTAGGAATCGTTGGGTAGGGTTTTTTCCTTAAAAGCATTTAACTTCTTCAATAATCTAAGCAAAAACAACTTGTTGGCTTTCCATTAGTATCTTATTATGACCAGCACTATAGTTTCTTATCTTATTAGTGGTACACATCTTTGAGTTGTTAAAATCAACTCAATATTAATAGGGAAGTTGTTTGAATTAATCCTATAAATATGTAAGATGTATTTGAATGAAATAGTGAGAACCACGACATTATTTTGTATAAAATTATTTTGCTTCATCTATTCCAAATTCTCAATATGGTATTAGAGTATAAAAGATTTTGTACCTATTATTTATTTTTCCTTACATAGGTTGTATCTTGTGTTTCTTGAGATCCGGGGGTAATCATTTTCATGAGTTGTGTATTAGTTTAGAATAGAAAGTGTTTTATTGTGTGATGAAAGTGATCGACCTTTGTGTATTATCATATATTTTTATCTTTCCTATGAGATCGACAATTCACTAGCACCGTTTCTTGGAATGGTCACGCTTGTCCATGCATTGACAGTGAATTCAATTGATTTATTAGTGCTTATAGATTGGGTGAGATTAATGAACGAGGGGCGTCTGTGGATGGAGCCTCCACACAAGAAGTCAAAGTTTTGAGTGGTATTTCTTTGGTACCAAGGTCATCACGCATCTTTTGAAGGATTGTGGCTTTCCTTAAGCAGAGAAAACACATATATCAGAGGCCAATAATAAGTTATGTCCTAGATCACACAATGTGATTTACGCATTCCTTGCACCTGAATTAGCAGCGGAATAGATTGGCATTCGTTTATGGTTCTCTCCATTTTCATGTGCGTTGGCCTTTATTTCTTCTTCTGCAGTGTGCATTTTGAATATGGTGAATGGAAAATTTTGCAAGTAGACATTCTTGATCTGGGCCCTGTTTGCATCAGACTTTACACAAATGACAAGCGTATCTACTTTGGTCGCAGTTTTCTA
The DNA here is from genome assembly GCA_027943335.1 of Chamaecyparis obtusa. Classification (NCBI taxonomy): domain Eukaryota; kingdom Viridiplantae; phylum Streptophyta; class Pinopsida; order Cupressales; family Cupressaceae; genus Chamaecyparis; species Chamaecyparis obtusa. The sequence goes on along the minus strand of BSBK01006158.1, from coordinate 207,765 downwards.
TTGGTGTTTTGGGGAGTTCATGCTTGAAGTCTCTCTTCCTAAGAAGACTGTGGTTTGGGCTCTATTCATCAGTTGTGAAGGCCTGTGATTGGCTAGTAACTCCATCGACAATATTGGTAGATGTTTATTATTTTGAGGAGTCTATATTTTTTGTATCGTGTTCTTAACATGTACCTTCTTTGGTGGCCCATGAGGACTATTTCATGATCTTGTTTTTGCGCACAAAATCACATTTCCAGTGAAAAAGGAGGTGATTATATTTTATGAGGGTTGATCTAGGTAATGGATACCCTTCATCGCATAAGAAGGCAGACATATCAAGAGATTTCAACATGAGCTTACACACAAGTCTAGCTTTCCTAGTTGCTCAATTAGAAGATATGATAATTGCAAGGATGAAGAAAGCACATGCATTTGGTAAAGCTTGACCATATTTCCTAGTATCTATGTTGGTATTATTTGTTATTATAAGTTATTGTTAGTTTAGGGTCATAAAAAGTATTATTACAAGATATTTTGTGTCTTAGTGTAAAAATATAGTGTGTTGTTAAAGTCAAGGTGTAACATTTTGTTCAAAATAGGGTTCATTTCAATGAGTCTTTTATTGTTGCATCAAAATATAAAAAATGATCAAAAATAAAAATTGTCTCAATTGTAATGGGACACATTATTGCTTGTACATGATGTCCATATTAAGGAGAACATTATAAAACCAAGCCTCAAAGATAAATTTGTTAAGTAAGTAGCAAACTATTTGAGGTTGGAGGTACAAGAGGCTGTAGGAAATATGATGACCTCTTGCTAGTCACCAATGACGAGGTCGCTCATAGGCTCTAGTGGCGTTTCATTTTCTATTTTCTTTCAGTATGTTTTGGAATAAGTGGAAATTTCACATTGTGGGGGGAATAATAATCAATGTTCCATTCCTATTTTGTGCCAAAATAACTAAAACCAAGATAAGTTCCTAGACCGTAGGTAAAAACACAAACATGTGTCACACTTTTATAAAAGAAAAGGTTAACAAAATCAAAATTGTTCAACTTCAACAACATAAAAGTGGCATTTTTGTTTAGAATTTGAAAATGAAGTAAACTAATGAGATGTATGAAGTTTATGATTATTATTTTTAATAATTTTCTTGAATAATAATTGATATGTTTTTTTAATTTTTAAAGATGATTTTCCAGTTGCTGAAAAATGCTTTAAATCAAGGGTCTAGTTCCCACAATTCCCAACAATGTGAACACGGATTTATATTAAGATGAGGATTGGAAGCATGACACACAATAAATTCATATCTTGCCATTGTCATTTAGTCATTGGACCATATATTTGGACAAAGTTACTAGATCCTTCCTTATTGACTAGAATACATCCATTGATTTATCTTTACCATGTAGGATGACAGGATCAATGCTTTGATACCACTTGTAATGTCCCTTTCCAGGATTTCCTTAGAATCTTCCCTAAATTCACAAAATCTAAATGAAGCAAGGAACACAATATAGTTAGAGATATAACCCTAACCTAGGAACAAGATGTAATAAGCATGTCTTGGCACCTACAACCAAATTAGGTAATAATGTAATCATAATACATGTAATAAATCCATTTTAGGGTTAAGATAGAAATACACTTATAGCACATAATTCTCATGGGCTAAATCCATAATGAAGGTTGAGATAGGAAAGACATGATGAGGTTCCCTAATTATCTTCAGCCCTAGGCCCAAGAGTAGAAATTGTCCCCCTTGGCCTCATGTAGTCACAACCATGCTCATGAGGTAGTGTACCTAGCAGAGCCTATACAATGTTCCCCTTAATCACACCATCCTTCTCTATTCTTATGATTGAGGATCCATTTCTTAGTTACCTCAATAACTAACCCATATAGGCTCAAAGGGAAGATTGCATTAGGATTCCCTTAACTCTACCCCAAGCCCAAGAGCAGAGTCTTCATATACAATCCTTAACCTATCTCATGAGATGGTGTACCTAATGAGGCCTCACTGTTACCCCTTCTTGCACTTCGTTTCCTTCCTTAATATAGTTAATTATTGCAGATATATGATATTTTCAAGCGTATAGATATAAATGTACATTTACATTGCATATATCTATTCTAAGCATATAGATATATCAAAGATAAAATCCAACAAGAAAATATTGATAGTCACATCCATTCAAATATGCATCAATAGTATAATTATTTTGTCACACCATAATAATTGAAAGGATTATTGTAATTTGATCTATTATAAATGATACTCTATTTGACCGCTATCTACTACTTGTCAATGGATCTATGTTGTTTGGTTATCTTATTGTTGAATGATTGATTGATTGAATTAATTCCTTTGGTTTGGTAGGTATTGTTAGTTATGATTAATTGGTGATTATATGATTGAAAAGTGACGATATAATGATGTTAGTTTGATATATTGATGGATGATGATCAAATAAATATTGATCTACTAGAGTGATGGTCGATTACTGAATTGTATGTTTTCTTGATCCCAAGAGGAAGGGATGATTCTTTCCTTGATCTTTTTGATTCATTATTTGTTTGATTTCTTAAGGGATTAACCATTGATGGGTGAAGGATTTGTCTAGATGGATTCGCCAGTGATGATTGATAAGTCCTCCTTTAATTCTTGGAATAAAATCTCCTTTATTGGCGAAAGGGCCACCACCTTTCATTAGAGTTGGGTCACCATTTTTCATTGTTGCCTTTGACAATAATATATTATTCCCCAAATCGCTCTCCCTTGTATGTCCTCCTCCAATGAAACATTCTCCCCTTTATATCTTCCAATGTGGGGGAGAGTCACACCTCTTCATTATGGTTTCCCTTTGTAAAGGTCACAACCTTCCACAATTATCACCCTTTGAATGAGCCATAACCCTTCATCATTTATTCCCTTTCAAAGAGTCACAAACCTTCATAGTTGTCCCTCTTTGAAAGAGCCACAATCCTTCATAATTGTCACTCTTTGAAAGAGTCATAACCCTTCATAATTGCCAGCCTTTCAAGGAGTGACAATCCTTCATAACTTTTTCCTTTTGAAGGAGTCACCTCCTTATTTTCTTCTCATTTCTTTTGTCTCTCTTATGAATTCTTCTTTGCTTCACACCTTCCCTTTTCTCTTCCTTCCTCTCTCCCCCTTTCAAATGAAGTTCTCTTCTCCCTTTGTATATCTTATGTTTGAGGGAGACACAACTTTCATGTCATGTCTTTTGACCCTTCAATAACTTAACTAAACTTAACTAAAAGGGAAGGTGTGAAGCAAGTTATAAATAATAGGAGAGAGAAAAAAAAGGCAATGAAAAGTTCTCATCCCTTTTATATCTCATGTTTGAGGGAGTCACAACTTTCATTTCATGTCTTTTGATCCTTCAATTTTATTTTTATTATTTTACATTTTTTATTTAAATTGTTTTATATTTTAATTTTATTATTATTGTTTATTAGTAAATCATATTTCAAAAGGGAGACATTAAACATGGATAGGAGTTCAAGTTGCTTGTGTACTTCTTGTCACGTCACACCAACAATTGGTAGATGAGACAATCCTTTGTGTAAGGTTTGTATGGAAGAAGCAAGAATCATACAAAACATGTTCAAATGTGGTAGCTTTGGGACAACTTATTAGTTGGGGAAAACTATATATTTTCTCCTTCAACTTAAGGAAAGTCCTCCAAAGAAAAATTGTGGTCTCATTTGTATTTAATATTGGGGTTATCCCAATCAAGTATTATGAGGTCCCACTATCTAGAGGTGATATCAAAACTAACTTATCGTAAAAAACAATCTTACGTAGAAGAAGATTAAAATCTTAAAAGGTGTATAGTTGACCTTTCCTATAAAGATCCTCATGATAGAAGTCATAATATCTATCATTTTGATTTCCAACTGCATTCATCTAAATATTAAAGCAAGCAAAATTTTGGAAGGAATTAATAAGAAATTCTTATGGGAGGCCTTAAATGAAATCAAAATTATTCTTATAAGAGAATAAGGAGGTGTAAGGATTAGACCATGAGAAAACAAAACATTGTACTAAAAGTAAAATCGCTTTAAAATTTGTTTAAGAATATAAAAACTAGTTGGTGTCAAATTACCTAGCATAAATCTCTAGATGCTCCTAGACATTTTGGAAGCCTTTCTATTGATAGTAGTGATCATAATTTGTGAACTTATAAAAATGTTTAGAAGTAAAATGTTACCTGCTAACCTCACTCGTATTTTGTCAAATATTCATATTATTTCATAAACAATCATTTTTCCCTCAAAATAAATCTAGAAGCTCGTTTCTCCCATAAAACCCTACGGTAAGATAGTTATATTTGAGATATATCCAGCGACAGCCATGAAAAAATGCATGAAATATAAAGAGAAACAAGCGGAAAGTGAGGTTTATTACTTACCCGTCAGCTTCCAAGCTCAACCCAATCATTTCGCCCTTTTCCAATATCTCGCTGTCTAAGAAGACATTGAGTCCTGCTGTGGAGAGAGCTTGAAAGAGATGATCAACCAGAGTCTTTCTGACATTTTCTCCCCTGAAACTCGGAAACACATGATACTTCTTATTGCTTTTCAGGGCAGTATTGTTGCATCTCAGAGCTGGATGCGAGAAGATGAGGGCTTGGTAACGACAGAAAAAAAAGCAGAGAACAGAGCTCGACCTGAAGAGGGCCGACAGAGTCCAGAGAAGAGAGGATTCAACCCATAATCGCAAATTGGAACCATATTATTGTCTTCAGTCTGACCACACACATTGTCGTGCTGTATGTAGACTGAAGTGACGTACAACATTGATGCCATCCTGACTACTTTTCGTCAAGGAGCTTTTACTCCATCTCGCCAAGTTTTATTCTTTGGCCGGTGTCCACCCGTCAATTTTTGTAGAAGTACAAATGGAGGTGCAAGAATGAGGTTGATAGAAAATTAAATACTCGTACTTTATCTAAGGAAGGTTTAAGGAAGGTGCAATGGTTAGGATGATAGTAAATTAGTAATAATATTTTAAGGTGTAATAAGTACATCGAAGAGATATTGAAGGTGAAATAGGATAAAATTTAGGCATGCATTTAATAAGGTCATTTGAGAGGCTATTTAGTAAATGATATGTGCACTAGATAGGTCTGAATAGAGAAGTGACAGGTACCTAAACGAATTTAAAAAATCCTCTCAACTAGGAAATATTATCACAAACTCTTTGAACAAATGAAATGTTTTGGAACGAACCCTCAAGAGAGTCTCGAGAGAGGAAACAATTGGAGTGATGGATGCAAGGGTTGATGGACATTACGAGAGGTCTAAACGTTTTAGATTACAAGTTAAAGACTTCGAGATCCTTGAATATGTTCTCTCATCTACATCTGAACTTTAAAGCCAATTGTAATCCTAACCATGGTGTAAACCTAAACTCTTATCCTAATCGTAACTCTAAATATGAACCCTAATCAAAATTTAAAAATTTAGACATGCATTTAATAAGGTCATTTGAGAGGCTATTTAGTAAATGATATGTGCACTAGATAGGTCTGAATAGAGACGTGATAGGTACCTAAACGAATTTAAAAAATCCTCTCAACTAGGAAGTCTTATCACAAACTCTTTGAACAAATGAAATGTTTTGGACCGAACCCTCAAGAGAGTCTCGAGAGAGGAAACAATTGGAGTGATGGATGCAAGGGTTGATGGACGTTACGAGAGGTCTAAACGTTTTAGATTACAAGTTAAAGACTTCAAGATCCCTAAATATGTTCTCTCATATACATCTGAACTTTAAAGTCAATTGTAATCCTAACCATGGTGTAAACCTAAACTCTTATCCTAATCGTAACTCTAAATATGAACCCTAATCAAAATCTTAACCCTAAGTATAATCACAACCATGATATAAACCTTAATCCTAACCATAATCATAATCGTGAACAATGATAATAGTAATGATGATGTAAACATTAACCCTAACCATAATCGTAACTATAATCCTAAGCATAAATCCTAAAACATAATCCTAACCCTAACTGTGAACTCTAACCTTAATCGAAACCCTAATTCTAACTATGATACTAACCATCATATAACCCCTAACAATTATATATTATTTATTATTCTATAAATTTACTTAACTATCTAATAATAAATAATTACTATGAAGTTGATAAACATATCAAATTCAAAAGTACTTTTAAATTTTTTATTAAAATTGAAATAGTAATAATGTTATGTAAATTAAGAATATAATTATAGTAGAATAATTAAAATATCAATAAATTTCAAAATAATAAACTAGATTAATTTTAATAAACTTTAATTACTCTTTTCTTTTTGGTAGGAAGATATAAATAATTAAATTAATTTTAAGCACAAGTTAAAATTAATCTAGTCATGATCTTAACTATAATCTTAATCCTAAAACATGATCCTAACCCTAATTGTGAACTCTAACCCTAATCAAAATCCTAACTCTAACCTTGATACTAATCATCATGTAAATTCTGACCATTATATGCTATTTATTATTTATTATTTATTTATTTATTAAATTTACTTAAATATTAGATTATTTTATAAATAACTTATATTATTATATGTTAAAAATGAAATGAAAGATAACTAAAAATTAAAAATCAAAACTTACAATCAAGTTCTCAAATAAACTAATAAGAACTTCTTCCATGTCACAAAATATTCCTTCATAGTTTATAGCTATGGATGAACCTCTCACCATATGATTTCATGTGCAATATAATATAATAAATAATTATAATATATGTAATTAAATTTGTGTTGTATAAAAAAATATTATGTAGTAACTACACATTTATAGTTAACAAAATTTATTATAAAATATAATATTATATTATTATTAAAAAAAATTATTTTATACAATATAATAATATAATGTATAGTATACAAAATATTATTAAGATCATAATTAATTATAACATAATTTGACTTTAAAGCCTTGCCGATCCCGCTCTCTCCCTATGTAATTTCCCGCCCAAAAAAATGAATTGTACTTGGTCATGGCTACAGATTATGGAGAGGACTCTACCTCCCCTTAACCTAATCCCCTTCCTGATGTGGAAAAGATTCCAGCCCCCCATACCACTACTACAACACATAGGGTTTCAGGACATGTGTCAAATGGGTCCAAAGATCCATCAGGGATTTCAATATCTAATGTGAATAATGACAAAGTTGAGGATGGTTCCCCCAAGACTAATTGGAAAGGCGTCCTGGTGGGGGTGAATAATAAAGCTTTGGAGTTCATCCTCCTAGACATTACTCAACCTGATGAAGGAATTGAAATATGCCTTCCTAACTCGGTTATGGACATGTTTGTCTCCTCAATGCATCCTACCTTAGTAGGGAGACTTTTTCTTTCATACATGCAATCGACATGGTCTATAGATAGGCTAGTGGGCGTTGGAAAATGAAAGGTAGTGTCAATATCTCTACTATGCCTAAAGGTTTATTTCTTTTTAAATTCATGGTTGAGGAGGATCTCATCTATGTCTTTTTTGGCTCATGGGCTTATGGTAAGCACTTTCTTGCATTGGCCAAATGTATACCAAGTTTTGACCCATCTACAAAACTCAACAAAATGACCCATGTTTGGATCTGAATGCCATACCTCCTGTCGAAATTTTGGGATTATAAAATATTCTAATGGGTTGGTGACTCTTTTGGACACTATGTCAGTGTGGATGCGGTCACTCAAGCTAAATCAAGGTTAGTCTTTTCTCGCTTATGTGTTAATGTGGCATAAACAAGTCTCTTCCTAATTTTATTACTTTGAAATCTAAATGAGGAAAATGGACTCAGACCTTAGTTTACAAAAATACTGCTCTATATTTCCAAAAATATGTTAAACACAATTATCTTACAGTGTACTATAAAGTCCCAACGCCAAAGGAACCCAAATTGAAAGGGAAATGTAACTTCCCTTCAATTGAGAATGGAGAAAGGAAAAAGCTACCTGAATCTAGTAAGCTAAATGAGAACCCCATCTCTAATGAGTTGGATGACTATCCTTTTACTAATGGTTTGTTGGAGATGTTGAAATCTCCTCGTTCTGGGGTTCAAAAGAATATGAGCAGAAAGAAGAGGATGGGATCCTTGGGTTTTCTATAGCAAGGTGAAATTCCATCACAAGGGGGTATGGGATCTTTCCCTCTTAGAGTTATTCCTATTTTTGTAATGGAGGTAGAGAATAAGGTTATTAGCAGTCCTTTGTCCAATGCTCTGTTATATTTGGGTGTTTCTAGCAGCACTTATACTGATACTAGCACACCCCCTAATGAGACTAAGGTTATTACGGTTATTGAGGAACAATTGCAAAAAGATATAGGGGTTTCTACCCCTACAAAACCTTGAAAAGAGACTAAATATTTCTACACAAACTCCCATCCACCCCGTGTGGATGACATCATTGAGGAGGTCACCAAATCAATGATCCTAACTCCATATACTAATGCCTCTTCCTCTTATTTGCAACAAGATGGGGAATACAAGGAAGAGTGGTAGACTCCAAAAAGGAAGACAAGAAGTAAGAAGATTGATGTGGAGTCATAAAATAAGGTAGGTAGAACTTTGGAAAGATTATCAAGGTACAAATCTATAGCTAGGGAAATTGCCAATGGAAGACAGTTAACCCTAGATGCAAGCCATCACAATAAAAAATGTTCATATCTTATAATATGAGGGGGATAAATATTTCCTAGAAGCAATTTACTCTGAAATGATACATTATGGATCTTAAATTTGATTTTCTTCTTCTTTAGGAAGTTTTTTTGGCTAACAGAAGATGGTTGGGCTCCTCTTTTTATTATAGTGAAGATGAAGGAGCCTCAAGAGGTTTTGCTACTATGTGGAACCCAAATAAAGTTATGAGGGAATCCTATGTATTTTCTCACAATTATCTCATTGTGATGTTCAAAATTGACAGTTGCACTTAGCAGCTTTTCAATATCTATGCCTCGAACTCTCATGGAGGAAGGAAGTAGTCATGGGAAGAAATATTATCTCTAATTCTTGGAGATATAAATGCTTTAGATATGGTGGCTGGTGACTTCAATTCCCCTTTGTTCCCTTTAGAGAAACTGGGAGATGGATTGTAATGACATCATGAATGACCTCTCAAACTTCATCAGTAGGTCTAGTCTTCTTGACTTGGAACTAAAGGGAAACCCTTTCACTTAGTCCAAAAATAGAAAAGGAAACCATTTAATACATGTTTGATTAGATAGGATCCTTGTTTCAATTGGGTGGGACTTGGGATACAATGCATCACTTAGTGCTCTCTCTAGAACTATTTTAGACCATAACCCCATCCTTCTTCAATGGATGAATAAACCTTTCTCCATTCCACACACTTTCAAATTTGAAATTATGTGGACAACTCACCTAGATTTCAAAAATTATATTCAACATTGGTGGGTCTCCCTGGTCCAAGGATCTACAATGCATAAAATATCTTAGAAACTTGACCTCGTTAGAAAAGATGTTAAGGGATGGTCCAAATCCACTTTTGGAGATATTTTTTAAAAAAAAGGTGATTGGGGATATGTTAGTCAACATTCAAAACTTTATGGCCAATGGTAATTTATCTTAATTGCTTCATGAAGAGGAGGAAGGGTAATTTGAGAAAAGAAGAAATATATTGGAAACAAAGATCTAGGGTTCAGTGGTTGAGGTAAGGTGATAGGAACTCTAGTTTTTTCCTTAGGATAGATAGAAGACACAAGAAAATAAAATCTAATCAATAAGTTACTAATGAAGTTAAAATTGGTGAAATGGCTTCACAATAATTCAAAAAAATATAGGAGGATAATGGTTTTACTCAATCATGTGGTGTTCAAGACAAACTATCAAACCACCTTCCCGCTGTGTTTATGAGGATGATAATAAGAAACTTTTGCCCCTTGTTTTCAAAGATAAAGTTAAGTTTTTTGTGTTTGAAATGGGTGCATATAAGACTCCTAGGAAAAATGGTTTTCCTCATGCTTTCTTCTAGGAGTTTTGGGACATTGTCAATTATGATGTTACTATGAAAACCAAAGACTTCTTCAAGACTGGGAAGCCACTGAAAAAGTTGAATAACACCTATATTTCTCTAGTCGCCAAAACCTAGGATCCGAGGTGTATGTCTCAATTTATAAGATTCTCTCAAAAGTGTTGGTCAATCATCTAAATCCTCTTCTTGACAAATGAATCAACAACTACCAAAAGAGGTTTGTTCTAGGTAGGAAAATTCTTGATGTCACCATTGCAACTCATGAGATAATTCACTCAGTGGAAAAAAGTTAGAATCAATGCATTGCTTTCAAATTTGACATATCGAAGGTGTATGATATATTAGATGACAATTCATTTACAAGGTTTTGGCTAAGTTGGGCTTTAGTGATAATTCGATAAGGATTGTCCATGAATGTTTTGGGATGGCTCACTATTTTATCTTGGTTAATGATATACCATGGGGGTTCTTCCAAGCTAGAAAAGGCATTAGACAAGGTGATCCTTTATCACCCTACCTATTCATTATGGTTTCTAAAGTTCTTCACATTTTTTTAAAAAATTTATTATGCACGTAGAATTTAGGGAATCAAACCTTCCTCTACTCTCCCTCCCTTAGTACTACAACATTTTTTTATGATACTTTTCATTTTTGTAAATCTTCTATGGTTGAGGCTAGATAATGGAAGGGCCTGCTTCAAGATTATAGTAGTGCCTCTGGCCAATGTATTAATTAACAAAAAAGTAAGATATTTTTTTTTAGCACCAGGGTGGATCTATAGGCAAATATTATGGATATCATGGGTTGTCAATGTGCCACTCTCCTGGGTAATTACCTGGGCCTCCCCCTTATTGTAAAATAAGTTAACCCTACCTTTTGGAATAATATTCTTGAAAGGATCCATAATAAAATTTCTAATTGTAAGGAAAATCTCTCAGTAGTGTTAGTAAGGTACAAATTCTCATTGCCTCCCTTCAAGGGATATCGGTCTACTTTCTTTCCCATTTTAAAATCTCATGTGCTATGGTGGAAAAACTAGAGAGAATCCAAAGGAATTTTCTATGGATTGGTGTAGTAGAGAAAAAAAGGTTGGCACTTTTCAATTGGGACACTTTCTTCCACCTAAAATACCTTGGTGAGTTGGGAATTAGAAATATGGTCAATTTAAATAAAGCCCTGATTGCCAAAATGGGTTGGAATCTCACGGTTGGTAAAGAAAATTGATGTAGGATCATGAGGGCCAAATATTTGAACCAAGAATGCTTCTACAAAGCTATATAATTGGTTTGCCTCTCATCTGGATCAAAGATATGGAACAATGTTCTCAAATGAAAATCTCTAATCAAGGATGGTCTAAATGGAAGATTAATAAGATTTTGGGAAGACCAATGAATAGGAGACAAACCTCTGGATGATAGTGCTTATAGTATACTCATGAGGTAGGATAAAACCATCCTTGGTTCTTATATAGCTAACTATACCAATCCTCAAGTTGACTGGAAAAACCTTAAACATTTTTTTTTGAATAGGCCTGACCTTCTTTCAAAGGTTGCAAAACTTCAACTTCTAAAAAAAGTGAGGCTCCCTTTATTCCCTAAGGAGGACAAATATAGATAAATGAAAAATCAATCTAGGGCCTTCTCAGTTAAGTTTTCTTACAATATATTGTCAAATTATAATGGGCATTTGAATTTTTGGAGCAAGCTTTGGAACCCATAGCTCATACTAAAGATCAACTTCTTCTAGTGGGTGTCATTCAATGGTAAATTCCTAACCTTAGACAAATTGATGAAGAGGGGTTTTTGATTCCAAAATAGGTGCACCCTTCACAAACATGATGAGGAGACAATTTCCCATATTTTTACCACTGTTGCTTTGCCTCCCAAGTCTGGTAGAATGTTCTTTAGAAGTCTATTATCCGATGGTTGCTTCAAAGGGATATTTGGTAGTTTTTCCTTGGTTGGAAATTCCCTTCACAACACCCTTTTTTCAGATAGCTTTGGCAGTAAATACCCCCACATATTTTTTGGTTCTTGTGGAAGGAAATGAATAATAGGATTTTCAGGGAAAAGGAGAATAGTGCTGACAATGTATTGATCAGTCTAAAAAAACTTCTCTTGGAGAACATCTCTTTTTGCAGATGGAAAAATCCTAGTAAACCACCCTCTGATTGGGACTATGCTCTTACTAAAGTTTGGAAGCTTCTTGAGGGTTTTCAAAAATTTGATAATTCCAAAAAGGTTGCTAGATCCAACAATAAATGGAAACCTTCTAGACCACACTTGTGTAAGCTGAATTTTGATGGAGCATCCAAGGTTGTGAAAGTGACTAGGAGGTATAATTAGAAATTATGAGGGTACTCTAATTGCTACTTATATAGGGAATTTGCAAGAATATACTAGCAATCAGGATAATGGTATGGCTTTTCTTTGGGGCCTTAAGTTTTCTCCATTGATCGGAGTTGAGAGCTTGGAAATTAAAGATGATTCTTGATTAATAATTGAAACCATGAAAGGCACAATGACTCTTGGATGATCATTGTAGGGGATGATAGATGACATTAGATTCCTCCTTGTTGGGTTTGATGAATTTATAATACAACACATCTACAGGGAAGGTAATGCAATTGTAGATCATATGGAAGCCATGGGTTTGGATGAGGTTGACCTATGTTTCTGGAGGAAGGAGAGCTCATTACCTCATGATACAATTACTCTTTTCAGGAGGGATACCTCAATTTAGTTTTTATGGGTTCTAACATTGTCTGCATATGTTCCCTATTATGGTGCTTATTAGCATTACTTAGTATCTTTGGAAGGATTTCAAATTTTAACCTATTATTATAGGAGAAGCCTCTTGATTTGAAGTTGCGACATGGTCTGTACCTATAATTAGGGGTATATTTTGGATCTAGAACCGACAATTTCAACACAAACCTAACCAGAAATATTTTTCAATAGCAGTTAGTAATCCCTAATACCAAAAGACAAAGCAAGACACAAAGATGCATAAATAACCATAAATAAGCTGAATTTAAACAAATGCAAATGCAAAACTGATTAGTCCTCCTTTTTTCTCCTTGTTTATGCAATGTGGGCTCACAAATTCAAGCTCAACTAGAATAACATAACAATTCAAAAGTCTATAACTCATGTGGTTCCCAAAATATGAGAATAATCTCTCTACTTATAATAATTTTGGGATTTCAATCAAGATTCCTTAATTGATGGGATTGATTGACTATGATTTAAGAGTTAACTTAGATTGATTGAAGAGTGAACTCATTGATTGCCTTGTCAAAAGAATAGACTAATTAGAGGACTGATTAGATGGAATAGAAGATTGAATAGATTGAATTGATGACTGAATAGATTGAATAGTCAAAAAAAGGTAATTGAGGAGTTTGGAAAATGTGACTGATTAGTAGACTTAAACTCAGTATTAGTCAGAACTGAAGGAATAAATACAATTAAATAAATAAATAATTCATTTATTTACACATGGTGAAATATTTATAAATGTATTTATTTATGAGAGGAATAATTAGTAAATTAAATAAATTAGCATTTATTTAATAATTAGGAGGAAATAAGAATTAATTATAAATATTACATAAATGAAATAATAACTATGTGGAATTATTTAATTAATGTAGAGACTTGGAGAATAATTAAATAATAATTATTATTTAATTACTTTATAGAAGAATAAGTGATGATGATTAATTAAACATTTGATAATTAACTAATCGATTAAAATTGCTTAATTATGGAATTAGGGAGAAACTATGAGTTTGAATTTAGAATATAGTAGAAGGATGCCAATTAATTAAATAATAAAGATTATTTAATAGTTTAAGAGGAATGTTAGTAAAATCATTGTGTACGAGAAACAAGTCAGTTCTAGCTATCTACATTTTGCCCCTATTTGATACAATGCATTTTCAGGTGTTGTTTCAAAGAATAATTTATAAGGATTATGCCCTAGTATGGCTGTAATACCCTCCCTTATAGTGATACTTGGACTCTCTGATTTGGACATTCTATTATGATGGTTAGAACTATATGTTTACATTTATGTTTTGTGGATGATGATATGTTTATCAAATGATTAATATGCTCATTTATGGTTATCATTTATATGTTTATGAAATTAGAAAACCATCTATCTTTATATGTTTTATGGAGCTAACCCAAGGATTTGAATCTAACCATTATCATGATGTTTTATGTATCATGGATATGTGTCTGATGTGTTTTCATGATTCAGGATGAAGTCGTAGTTAATTACTTAGTTGAGGTCCACATGATGTATCGATCTTGGTCATCTTCTTGTGTGTGTGTGTGTGTATGATTTTATGTATATCCATATGTGTATATGTATCTCTTCTTGGTGATGCAGGATTGCAGGTATCAGGTATCGTCTCCACCTGGCTTCACAGGTTTGAACGATCCCTCAAAATCCTCGATCGTTATTGTTGTTATGGAGATATCACCAAGTTCCACAGGAAGGAACTCTACCTCTGATCCTTTTATCCTTAGGTGGGGAGCCCTGAGTCAGTCTTCTGTGTGTATGATGCATCTTTGTTTGGTGAATTATGTGGATTTGTTGCTTACTTCTCTGAAAGGTTTATGTTGTGATCAGGGTTATGTATGTAAGGTATCTTTTATGTTATGCTAGTAAATATATCCATATATATAGATACTTATATATGTACTTATATCATGAGTAAATTATATGGAATGTGATTTTGTAATTGATTTAAATAATAATGTATCTGATTTAAATGATAATATTGACATTAAAATAAATAACTATAATATTAGTAATAATGTGTCTTACCTATGGTATATGTACACATAAGCATATGGGTACACACATATGCCTATGATTACATATACATTTATGCAAGCTATGTGTGGAAGAAATTATTAATAATAAATAATTAATATTATTTTGGATAGTGAATAATTATTTCCTTCACTATAGTCTAGTAAATAAATAATTTAGGATAGGTAAATATATTCCTCAAAAGGAAATTATCTATTACTTTCATCCTTAAATTAAGGAGACAGATTTAAAATATTATTAAATAATATTTGTTAATCCCTTCACGGGAATAGTTTTGTAAACTTTATTATCTTAAACTAATAACCAATAGATGGTTGGGATAGTTGCATCGGTTGTATTTCCTGTGCAACTACTCCCTCCAATCTATTTACAGGAGAGATCTTCTTGTGTGTAGGGAGTTGGCAGGAAGAATAGTCTCTAAGATAAGTTTGATTATTGCATTGATAAGATAGTTTACATAGAGGAGGTTAGCTGGGAAATTGATCTCAGAATAGGTTTCATTATTGTGGAGAGGATATGGAATTACATAGAGGAGGTTAGCTGGGAAATTGATCTCAGAATAGGTTTCATTATTGTGGAGAGGATATGGAATTGTAAGAGATTTATGGTGTCTCTGAGAAGAAACTCCATTACTTGAGAGGATAGTTTATTTGAGAGTACCTACAATGGGAAGGAAATTTGGAGGAGTGCTGGGAGGAGATTGAGAAAGCTGAATCATCCTCCATCAACGATTGTTCTTTGTAGGACTCCAGGTAGGAATCTATCCTGGAGATGAACTTTATTTTATGTGTATTGTTTGTTGTGTGTTTGAACATTATTCTGCTTGTTACTCTCTATTTATATGATGTGTTAAACGATAGAAGTATATGTTAGTTTGTCTACTTGATTGATTAGGATAACTACATTGGTGTTTTAATGTATTATGTTGCACAGATTATTGTAATTCTTTTATGATTTGGTGTAGATGCATTTGGGTGTGTTGGAAGAGTCTAGAGACTCCTTAGGACTTTTTCTATATGTCCTTTAATGTTCAATATTTCTAAAGGTATTTCCAGACTTCAGAAAAAAAAACTTTTATTTCCTTCATCAGCTGTATTCTGGCTTAGAGACCTGTTTTATATTCCTAGATCTTGAGTAGGTTTAGGTTGATGGTAAGTAGAATCTAAGGGTCATTGTAGCATGGAAACTGGGAGATCTCAAATGGGTCTTGCCCAGATTAGACATCCATAGCCCCATAATGCCCAGTTTTACCCGCAAGTCGGATTTGTTAGTCATTTTTTTTATTTTCTGCGATTCTGTACAAATGCGCAGATACCTTTACAATATGCGTATTTACCTAAAACAATTGCGCAGACACCTTAACCAAATGTGCAACTCTGTTAAACCATTGCGCAGTAACCTAACTCAAATGTGCAGTTACCTCAAAACCAAATGCCCAGTTACCTTGAAGAAATGCGCGATTACTTTACACAAATGGGTAGTGACCTGACTTAAACGCGCGGTTACCTTAAACAAATGTGTAGTTACCTTACAAATGTGCTGGTACAAGAGATGAATGTGCAGGACTACAAAATAAAAGTGTAGTTTGATCCCAGGTTAGGGTTTAGGCATTATTTTAGGGTTTATAAGGCAAGATTTATACAAATATAACATTTAAGTATAAGTTTGATACTTTAATTTCTTATACTTTAAGTTATATTTGTATAAATAAATTAGGTACCTTTCAAGATGATTGAGATAGGTTTCAACTTCATAGGAGTTAAGGTGCAACTTCTAATTTTTGAGTTTTCCAAAAAAAAATCAGACTTAGTTAAATTTCAAGCATATAGAATTTTGTATAAATTATATGGAATTTTTGTATAAACTATATATGTTCATTACTTGTTTGATGGAGGTTACATGGTTTATTTAGAGGCTTAAATAGAGTTAGAATGTTCCTAATTTTCCTAAACATCCCTAAACTATCCTATTATTTTCTATTCCTTGATGCAGTTCTCAAATTTGTTTATGATGTGTTTTTACTACATGTATGATGTATTTGTGATGTGTGGGTTAAGGGTAGAAAACTTAACAACACTAAGTGAGTGGCTCTTAGTGCGGGGCTGGGGCCCTAAGTGGCTAGTACCAAGATAACTGATTGAGAGTTGTGTTAACAAGTGATAATTTAATTAAAACTTATGAGAATGGGTTCAAATAATAAAAAGATTAATATGTGCCTCACCCATGCTATTAGTGCTAGTAAAGGCTATGGATGGGAGTGGGAGAAGGTGCCTATGTGTAGGTACACTAATACATTTGGGGTCATTTTGTGACGGCTATGTGTCGCAATAGCAACACCCATAGACATCGCTGTTTTTTAGTCGCAAATTGCGACGTCTATGGGTAGCCGTCGCAATTGCGACACATATCCGTCGCAATGTGACTAAGATTTAAGAAGCGGCATGGCCGTCGCCCCCCCGTTGCATGGCTTCGGAGGGCCATCGCAATCGCGACGGACCTACCAAGCAATTGCGACGGGCGCCTGCATCGCATTGCGACGGGTTTCCGTCGCAATTGCGACGCCCGTGGGTGGATTAAAAAAAAAAAATTAATTTAATACATTGCTAATGAACCACATTAATGCTTTTTTCTTTCAACAAATGAGGACAGCCACTGTAAAGACAACATGATAATGTACACTCACTGTAAGGACAGTCACAAATGAGGACATCTCACAGTGACTGTCCCTAGTGTAATTGCCACTTGAATGTATTGCTATTCAGCCACATTAATGCTTTTCTTCTTCAACAAATGAGGATAGTCACTGTAAAGACAACATGATAATGTACACTCACTGTGAGTGTACATTATCATGTTGTCTTTACAGTGACTATCCTCATTTGTTGAAGAAGAAAAGCATTAATGTGGCTGAATAGCAATACATTCAAGTGGCAATTACACTAGGGATAGTCACTGTGAGATGTCCTCATTTGTGACTGTCCTTACAGTGAGTGTACATTATCATGTTGTCTTTACAGTGAGTGTACATTATCATGTTGTCTTTACAGTGTCAATATATGCATTATTACTTAAACTGAAGAGTACTCTAAATAATATGTCATTGTGGAGTTCTGATTGCTTCCAATTTGATATACGCTTGTTCTACTTATGTATCCAGCATCATGTAAGAAAAGTTGATGCTTTTAAATAGATTCATTTAGCCATGAAATTCCTGTGCATGTTACATACAAGATTCCAAGGCCCAAAACTGATTACTCATTATAATTCATGTACAGAATGATAATCAACCACAACGAGGCATGCATAGGCGCTGCTTAGATTTTGAGGCATCAGAAGCTCGTAGAAGAAACTTGACCAATGGCTCATGGAATGCAACAAACTTATTGCCTAAAACAGGAGCATTGGTAACCACAGATGATGGTTTTGAAAAGAACACTTCACCATCAATGTCACGTGAGGGAACTGCAATTTCTGATGGCAAGTAACTTGTAGTATATAAGAGAGATGTAGGTACAGATGCTGGGAATACATTGCTAATGAACCACGTTAATGCTTTTTTCCTTCAACAAATGAGGACAGTCACTTTAAAGACAACATGATAATGTACACTCACTGTAAGGATAGTCACAAATGACGACATCTCACAGTGACTGTCCCTTCTGTAATTGCCACTTGAATGTATTGCTATTCAGCCACATTAATGCTTTTCTTCTTCAACAAATGAGGATAGTCACTCTAAAGATAACATGATAATGTACACGGGCTGTAAGTGTACATTATCATGTTGTCTTTACAGTGACTGTCCTCCTTCAAGTGGCAATTACACAAGGGACAGTCACTGTAAAGGCAACATGATAATGTAGAGAAACGTTGTCATTTGTATTTTCAACAATGCCGAGAGAGATTCCCTCCGCGAAATCACAGCTACAATTTCTGAGTACGTTGGGTTTATTTTTCTTTTGCCATTATTATGTAATCTGGTATTCAGCTGTTACAGAGCTAAAATACCCAGAAATGAGGACATATCTGTGTTGAATTTATTGTTAGCGGCTCTGGTTATTTAGAAGTTTAATTTTATTTGTTCATCTTTCAAGCACAAATGTTTTATGGACCGTAACATCTTCATTGTTTCGGGTATGCAATGAAACAGCCGTAACTTGCAACTACCTTCACGGTACTTGTGTACATTATCATGTTGTCTTTACAGTGACTGTCCTCATTCAAGTGGCAATTACACAAGGGACAGTCACTGTGAGATGTCCTCATTTGTGACAAGGACAGTCACACGAGGACATCTCACAGTGACTGTCCCTTGTGTAATTGCCACTTGAATGTATTGCTATTCAACCACATTTATGGGCCCGTTTGGACCCCAGCACACAGTAGCATCTATAGAGAAGAATATCCCAGGTGTAACAAGTTGTAAGAATATACCAACAGTTCTAAGAAGTTCCCTAGCACATAGTAGCATCTACAGAGAAGAATATACAACATGAGGGCAGCCACTGTAAAGACAACATGATAATGTACACTCATTGTATGTGTACATTATCATGTTGTCTTTACAGTGACTATCCTCATTCAAGTGGCAATTACAGAAGGGACAGTCATTGTGAGATGTCCTCATTTGTGACAAGGATAGTCACACATGAGGACATCTCATAGTGATCGATTGTCCCTTGTGTAATTGCCACTTGAATGTATTGCTATTGAACCACATTAATGCTTTTCTTCTTCAACAAATGAGGACAGTCACTCTAAAGACAACATGATAATGTACACTCATTGTAAGGACAGTCACAAATGAGGACATCTCACAGTGACTGTCCCTTGTGTAATTGCCACTTGAATTACACAAGCGACAGTCATTGTGAGATGTCCTCATTTGTGACAAGGATAGTCACACATGAGGACATCTCACAGTGATCGATTGTCCCTTGTGTAATTGCCACTTGAATGTATTGCTATTGAACCACATTAATGCTTTTCTTCTTCAACAAATGAGGACAGTCACTCTAAAGACAACATGATAATGTACACTCACTGTAAGGATAGTCACAAATGAGGACATCTCACAGTGACTGTCCCTTGTGTGATTGCCACTTGAATGTATTGCTATTCAGCCACATTAATGCTTTTCTTCTTCAACAAATGAGGATAGTCACTCTAAAGATAACATGATAATGTACACGGGCTGTAAGTGTACATTATCATGTTGTCTTTACAGTGACTGTCCTCCTTCAAGTGGCAATTACACAAGGGACAGTCACTGTAAAGGCAACATGATAATGTAGAGAAACGTTGTCATTTGTATTTTCAACAGTGCCGAGAGAGATTCCCTCCGCGAAATCACAGCTACAATTTCTGAGTACGTTGGGTTTATTTTTCTTTTATCATTATTATGTAATCTGGTATTCAGCTGTTACAGAGCTAAAATACCCAGAAATGAGGACATATCTGTGTTGAATTTATTGTTAGCGGCTCTGGTTATTTAGAAGTTTAATTTTATTTGTTCATCTTTCAAGCACAAACGTTTTATGGACCGTAACATCTTCATTGTTTTGGGTATGCAATGAAACAGCCGTAACTTGCAACTACCTTCACGGTACTTGTGTACATTATCATGTTGTCTTTACAGTGACTGTCCTCATTCAAGTGGCAATTACACAAGGGACAGTCACTGTGAGATGTCCTCATTTGTGACAAGGACAGTCACACATGAGGACATCTCACAGTGACTGTCCCTTGTGTAATTGCCACTTGAATGTATTGCTATTCAACCACATTTATGGGCCCGTTTGGACCCCAGCACACAGTAGCATCTACAGAGAAGAATATCCCAGGTGTAACAAGTTGTAAGAATATACCAACAGTTCTAAGAAGTTCCCTAGCACATAGTAGCATCTACAGAGAAGAATATACAACATGAGGGCAGCCACTGTAAAGACAACATGATAATGTACACTCATTGTATGTGTACATTATCATGTTGTCTTTACAGTGACTGTCCTCATTCAAGTGGCAATTACAGAAGGGACAGTCATTGTGAGATGTCCTCATTTGTGACAAGGATAGTCACACATGAGGACATCTCACAGTGATCGATTGTCCCTTGTGTAATTGCCACTTGAATGTATTGCTATTGAACCACATTAATGCTTTTCTTCTTCAACAAATGAGGACAGTCACTCTAAAGACAACATGATAATGTACACTCACTGTAAGGACAGTCACAAATGAGGACATCTCACAGTGACTGTCCCTTGTGTAATTGCCACTTGAATTACACAAGGGACAGTCATTGTGAGATGTCCTCATTTGTGACAAGGACAGTCACACATGAGGACATCTCACAGTGATTGTCCCTTGTGTAATTGCCACTTGAATTTATTGCTATTCAACCACATTAATGCTTTTCTTCTTCAACAAATGAGGACAGTCACTCTAAAGACACCATGATAATGTACACTCACTGTAAGGACAGTCACAAATGAGGACATCTCATAGTGACTGTCCCTTGTGTAATTGCCACTTGAATGTATTGCTATTCAGCCACATTAATGCTTTTCTTCTTCAACAAATGAGGATAGTCACTCTAAGGACAACATGATAATGTACACTCACTGTAAGTGTACATTATCATGTTGTATTACAAATGGACCTTATGTTGGTCGGGATATAAGTGCAAAAAAAAAAAGGAACGTTGTCATTTGTGTTTTCAACAGCGCCGAGAGAGATTCCCTCCGCGAAATCAAGCGGGTTATCATTTGTGTTTTGAACAAAGCGGGTTGTCATTTATGTTTTGAACAGCACCGAGAGAGATTCCCTCTGCGAAATCAAGCGGGTTGTCATTTGTGTTTTCAACAGCGCCGAGAGAGATTCCCTCCGCAAAATCACAGCTACAATTTCTGAGTACGTTGGGTTTATTTTTCTTTTGTCATTATTATTTAATCTGGTATTCAGCTGTTAGAGAGCTAAAATACCCAGAAATGAGGACATATCTGTGTTGAATTTATTGTTAGCGGCTTTGGTTATTTAGAATGCTTCCCCACAATACTTAATTACACAAGGGACAGTCACTGTGAGATGTCCTCATTTGTGACAAGGACAGTCACACATGAGGACATCTCACAGTGACTGTCCCTTGTGTAATTGCCACTTGAATGTATTGCTATTCAACCACATTTATGGGCCCGTTTGGACCACGACACACAGTAGCATCTACAGAGAAGAATATCCCAGGTGTAACAAGTTGTAAGAATATACCAACAGTTCTAAGAAGTTCCCTAGCACATAGTAGCATCTACAGAGAAGAATATACAACATGAGGGCAGCCACTGTAAAGACAACATGATAATGTACACTCATTGTATGTGTACATTATCATGTTGTCTTTACAGTGACTGTCCTCATTCAAGTGGCAATTACAGAAGGGATAGTCATTGTGAGATGTCCTCATTTGTGACAAGGATAGTCACACATGAGGACATCTCACAATGATCGATTGTCCCTTGTGTAATTGCCACTTGAATGTATTGCTATTGAACCACATTAATGCTTTTCTTCTTCAACAAATGAGGATAGTCACTCTAAAGACAACATGATAATGTACACTCATTGTAAGGACAGTCACAAATGAGGACATCTCACAGTGACTGTCCCTTGTGTAATTGCCACTTGAATTACACAAGGGACAGTCATTGTGAGATGTCCTCATTTGTGACAAGGATGGTCACACATGAGGACATCTCACAGTGATCGATTGTCCCTTGTGTAATTGCCACTTGAATGTATTGCTATTGAACCACATTAATGCTTTTCTTCTTCAACAAATGAGGACAGTCACTCTAAAGACAACATGATAATGTACACTCACTGTAAGGACAGTCACAAATGAGGACATCTCATAGTGACTGTCCCTTGTGTGATTGCCACTTGAATGTATTGCTATTCAGCCACATTAATGCTTTTCTTCTTCAACAAATGAGGATAGTCACTCTAAAGACAACATGATAATGTACACGGGCTGTAAGTGTACATTATCATGTTGTCTTTACAGTGACTGTCCTCATTCAAGTGAAAATTACACAAGGGACAGTCACTGTGAGATGTCCTCATTTGTGACAAGGACAGTCACACATGAGGACATCTCACAGTGACTGTCCCTTGTGTAATTGCCACTTGAATGTATTGCTATTCAACCACATTTATGGGCCCGTTTGGACCGCGGCACATAGTAGCATCTACAGAGAAGAATATCCCAGGTGTAACAAGTTGTAAGAATATACCAACAGTTCTAAGAAGTTCCCTAGCACATAGTAGCATCTACAGAGAAGAATATGGGTCAACGAGGTTGACTTCAAAGCCATGCAATCTAATGGTAATAGTAATATCATAATTTGACATACTATCAGAAATACTTCCTAAATCGACTATTCAATCTTATAAGAGATGGATTCATGAGAACTATTATTTATGAAATATGAGTCAATGACTTTAATTAAAAAAATTACACAATCTAATTCTTGTAAAAATATCAAAATTTGACACATTGAAAATACCTTCCAAAAGTATCGTTAATTGATTAATATGAATCACTACTCATGAAATATAATTTTATAAACCTAATCTAAAAACTACACAATAAAAATCTTAATAGCAATATTGTAAGAAACTATTCCCAAAAGCAAGCCTAATAAAATTTGATGAAAATAATTTTTGTTTCACTCAACTTTGACATTCACAACTTCCTCTTTTATTATAATAAGAAAAAAAATGTCTTTTTAGATATACCTCATGAACCATACTCGAATAATCTATCATTTTTCTTCTCAAAAACATATTTGCAGAGCTTGCTTCTTTTACTTGTTTGTACTTTTATCTCTCTGATGGAAAGGGTTCCTTCAGGACACATTTTTCCAAGTTCACTGCTTGAGATATTTGAGGAGGGTTCCCCTGCTTGAGTATCCATCCAACCCATATTCGAGTAGTTCTACAATTGCACAGTCTAAATTAATAATACTGACAATTGAATGATGAATGATGATACATAGAATTGATATAAACTAATCCTAAAAACACTAAAACATTATTAATATATTTATATTTCATAAATAAAATTGATATAAAAGATTTGGAAAGATACATTAAAAAATAGAAAAACAGTAATTTATAATAGAAGGAAACTTAAATTGCTATTTAAAAAAAAAACAAGAGTCTTAAATCTTATCATTTTGTTTCATTATCATCCATAAGTACACACCTCTAGCATAATAATTATATTTTACCACCCATAAAATGAAAAAAAGATTTTCACAAGAGAAATTGAAGCTAGATTATAAAAATGAACCATCTTATTGGAAACTGGAACTGTTATCATACGCAAAAGGACTACAAAATTTCACCTTATCATACCCAGATTGTTGCTTTGCCTGGCGGAGGGAAATTTGATCAGTAAAATTAACACAGAGTATGTTGTCTCCATTGTCATGCTGGATAACAAAACACCAACTTTAATGGGCATGTACTGTCCCTTGTGTAATTGCCACTTGAATGCATTGCTATTTGATGCAGGGGCATCCCTAATGCAAGCCAAAGACACCATGATTGAAGGAAGTTGCCATGAAGCCAAGGAGTCAAATCCTATCAATTGGAACATAAGATTTTCACCTTGGAGCTTTGAAGGATTGACTGGTGAAAGGTCCTTTTGATTGACAAATCAGAGTCTTTTTGAATGACAAATCAGAGTCTTTTTGAATGACAATAAATTAGAATAGGAGTTTTAGATGTTTTCTTGGTTTGTAATAAATATTAAGGATTGATTTTATCTCCTTATAAACATCCACTTGTTGGACACAAGACCCCTTGGTGACTTATAAACCTTGGGCATCTTTTGAGTCCTTGGATGAAATGAGCATAGTAAGTGTTTATTAGGTGTCTTTTAGATGTTGTTAAGAAGTTTGAAGGTCCAAAATAACTTTAATAAGGTTCCTAAAGTTTCACAACACATTTTTAACCTTCTCGGCAAAGTTGTTTGCAAAGTTGTAATGCAACTTTAAAAGTTGCTTAGCAAAGTTGACATTTGTTGGATAAACTGTTCTAACCACCTAGATGGTTGAACCAACATTTGGAGAGCCTATTTTAGGCTTCAAATGGTCGAAGACAGACAAAGAACCAGTATTGTAATCATTTTGCTTTCATAAAAAATAAAAATAACCCTATTTTAGTGCATTTCTGGTGAAAAACGAACTCTGTACGGCTGTACGGATGGTGGTTGGATGATAAAATTTTCCTGGAAGTTGTAATAGTGACATCTGATGCTTTGGAAGTTGGTTTGATTGATTCTCTTTGTTTTATATCTAAGTTATTTCAAATTTTCTGTGCATTGTTTACAAACCCTCATTTTCAGGGTTTGACTGATGTAAAGACCTTAACTCACGTTTCAACCATTGGAATTCCTTCTTCCTTGGTGGAATGAGAGTTAAGGATGTATA
This sequence comes from Chamaecyparis obtusa, assembly GCA_027943335.1. NCBI lineage: Eukaryota > Viridiplantae > Streptophyta > Pinopsida > Cupressales > Cupressaceae > Chamaecyparis > Chamaecyparis obtusa. The sequence goes on along the minus strand of BSBK01006158.1, from coordinate 182,388 downwards.
TTTGTATATTCTAAAAGCCCTGACTACTCTGCATCACTATTGAACCACATTAATGCTTTTTTCCTTCAACAAATGAGGACAGTCACTGTAAAGACAACATGATAATGTACACTCACTGTAAGGATAGTCACAAATGAGGAAATCTCAGAGTGATTATCCCTTGTGTAATTGCCGCTTGAATACATTGCTATTGAACCACATTAATGCTTTTTTCCTTCAAGTGGCAATTACACAAGGGACAGTCACTGTGAGATGTCCTCATTTGTGACAAGGACAGTCACACATGAGGACATCTCACAGTGACTATCCCTTGTGTAATTGCCACTTGAATGTATTGCTATTCAACCACATTTATGGGCCTGTTTGGACCACGGCACACAATAGCATCTACAGAGAAGAATATCCCAGGTGTAACAAGTTGTAAGAATATACCAACAGTTCTAAGAAGTTCCCTAGCACATAGTAGCATCTACAGAGAAGAATATACAACATGAGGGCAGCCACTGTAAAGACAACATGATAATGTACACTCATTGTATGTGTACATTATCATGTTGTCTTTACAAGGATAGTCATTTGTGACAAGGATAGTCACACATGAGGACATCTCACAGTGATCGATTGTCCCTTGTGTAATTGCCACTTGAATGTATTGCTATTGAACCACATTAATGCTTTTCTTCTTCAACAAATGAGGACAGTCACTCTAAAGACAACATGATAATGTACACTCACTGTAAGGACAGTCACAAATGAGGACATCTCACAGTGACTGTCCCTTGTGTGATTGCCACTTTAATGTATTGCTATTCAGCCACATTAATGCTTTTCTTCTTCAACAAATGAGGATAGTCACTCTAAAGACACAATGATAATGTACACAGGCTGTAAGTGTACATTATCATGTTGTCTTTACAGTGACTGTCCTCCTTCAAGTGGCAATTACACAAGGGATTTGTGTTTTCATTTGTGTTTTCAACAGCGCCGTAACCCTCCGCGAAATCACATCGGGATATAAGGGCAAAACAAACAAGAACGTTGTCATTTGTATTTTCAACAGCGCCGAGAGAGATAAACAAACTTAAAACTCAGACTTAAGAAAGATGAAGGCAATGCTTCAAAAGGCCGATGCCCTAAATACGGGAAAACACAATACCACCATTAAACGATGCCCTAGTCACCGTATCAATGCTGCCAGCTCCGTACCAGTATGCTGACTGCTCACTTTCATCCTGTGATAAAGGTAACTTCATTAATCATACTTGAAATGGCAGCATACGAACTAAAGCTGATGAACATTTATAAACTAAAAGTTTAAAACTACAGATTACAAATGTAGTAGTTTCATACGAAAAGAACTTGATGTCTGAAATTTACCATTAGAAGTATCCAAAGGAATACCACAGTACTGTTGAACTTGGAGAATCGGAGATGATCTACACAGCAAGGTTCAACAGCTGTAAGGACTGTTACACCATCTTTAGCATTTGAATACATTTTCTCCTTGGCTTCTAGTGGATCCTCAAAGACCCCCAATGACGTTTTCCCTACAATTATCAATTGTCTGTCAGTATGAGATATTAATAAATAAACATTAATCACAATATTAGGCAAACAATGTTCTTGATGTCTGAATCTAAATCACAGAAAGCTCTAATAAAGCAGTTCTCAGTTTCACATTAAACTAAGTTTCAATTTCAAATGGTTATAATAATTTTTGCAAGTTATAAGTAGCTGGTTACAGTATATGACATAAAAAGAAAAAAAATCATTTCTATTCTTTTCTTCTTTTTCTCTTTCAACGAAGCTTTTGCACCACACAAATGCATACCAAGAATTTCTCAGGAGGTTTCAAGACCATTGCATACCAAACTTCTTCTCTGTAGATGCTACTGTGTGTCGTGGTCCAAACGGGTCCAAATAGACCTAGTGACTCTAGTAGGTCTCCAAAACCTGTTCTGCAGCAATAACTCTTCAATTTGACAAAGGACCTTATGAACTTATATGTTTTTTGAGTACCCTTTTTGATGTTCTAACAATCCTCCAACTCCCAGACCTTGATTCCACTCCAGCATATCAATGTCCTTATTGAGTCCGCAGACCTAATGCATGCCTTTGGGTGTGGGTTCCAAAACAAGGCATTGAAAATGGGTGCATGAAACCAAGATCAGAGTTTGAAGATGTCCACCATGCTCTAAAGATCTAGATTCAACAAGGTTTGAGGTCCTTTACTTGCCGCTACCCTCTGATCTTGCATAATCCATCAACTCCTAGTCAAGAACATTGAGATTCTTGACCTAGGGCTTGCTCTTGAAATTCTCTGGCTTAGTATCCTGTTCCAAAGCTTTTAAAATATGAAAATAAACCCCCTTAACTTGCATTTTACAAAGAACAGAGGATATCCTATGGTTTATTTGCAAGTTAAGGCCATTTGAATGCAATAACCCAAAAAATGAGGGTTTGACAGAACAACAGATAAGAAAAAGGAATAACTTTGATATAAGGTGTCTTGAATCTACCAAATAAACTCTCAAAGCATAAGATATAAATACTCTAACTTCCACACTGGTCTGCCCTCCCTTTCACATCCGTACACTGTACAGTGCTTGAAGGAAATGCACAAAAAAGGCTCTGAAATAGTGGCTCTATCTGACAGAGAGTCCATGCTAGGCTTCATGACTAACCTAGAGCACATTCCTTGTTATGGAGGAAGTTTGAATGGTGAAGAACTTATGGAATGGATAGAGGACCTAGATAACCATTTTGACTACAAGTATCTTATTAATAACCATTTTGACTACAAGTATCTTATGGATAGAGGACCTTGATAACCATTTTGACTCATTTAGTATCTTATTGAGCTTCACTTTGTTTCGAGAATATAGTTTAATATTCTCTACTAAACAGGGCCAACCACGTGAAGGTGGAAGCTCATTTGGCCCCACCCCCCTCCCCCTAACATCACTCTACATTCCCCGTTAACATCTAACATTCATTCATTCTTTCAATTATTAATAAAATGTAACATTCAATCAATATCACATGATAACATTCATTAACACATTAGATTCGTTAACACACAACATTCATCAATATGAAAATAAACACATAATTCATGAACATTCATTAGCACATAATTAAATTCATTGAGACATAAAATTCAGTCATTATCAATTAAGGTATTTAGATGACAATCATTTCTTTTTTCTCTTTCTAATTTTTTTTTCTATGTAAGCTCTAAGAGGAGCATCAGTGTTATCATCAATACCCCCCTCATCAGTTGTTTTGTTCTTTGTTCTTGATGATCTCAAATTCCTATGCTGCTGCAAAGGGGGGTCCTCTACAATAACAAATAAAATAGTTAAATTTAAAATATTTAATTATAATTGTTACAAGTATTTAATTATTTTAAAGAACATAACTGTGGCGCTCTTTAATTACCTGATCTGGCCACATCATTTTGTCTAGACTCAACCTCAACATGCTCATGAGCACCGACCCCTTGATCCTCTACAGTTGCTATACAAAATGTTACATTAATCCAAACACCAATTGTAATTACATATAAAAATTTTAATAGCAAATGTATACCTCCACCACTAGGATGCACATCATGCGAACCTTCATTATGCATAGATTGTGTAGAAGGATTGTCAGGCTGCATTCCAATATCCTACACATTGTTATCATTGCTTTCTTAAAATAGATATACTCACTTTATATTAGAACTTAACATCAAATAGACTAATTGGTAAAGTATTCAATTTGAAATAAATTTCATTTAGCTTATTTACCTGTGGCTCAGATGCATCATTATTTGAACCTTGCACACTGATTTCAGCTCGTAGCCGTTCAGCCACGGCTCTATAGCCTTGTTGGAAGCCAATTCTCTTGTCCTCTTCTGTGAGGCATCTATTGAACTCTGACCCCTACATTTTTTCTTGGTATGGTGAATTTTACTTGCATTGTTTGATCAAAAAAAATTTCCTTGCAATATATAAAAAAATTGATACAAGTTTTCATTTACTAATACTTACAACTCGTGCTTGAAGTTTGGAAAAACCACCAGAGCCGAGCTTGTGTGTCCCGTGCTTTTCTAATCTTGCCTTTGTTGCCTTTGATGTGTCAGGCAATCTATGAAAAGTTTGAAATATGTTAGAGACCAGTATAGGAAAAATTTAGAGGTTAATTAGTACATAATTACATTCTCAAAAGTATCACATACCTTGCTCTACTCTCTACTGGCGTAATTCCTTTTTTCATGTCGGCTTTATACTTTCCATCCAAAATCAAACCCTTCCACTCAGCCTCAAGAACACAGGGCGGACGCTCGTGCCTTGGGTTAACCTCTAAATATTTCCTGTACTGGTCCCTAATATACTTCAAACATAAACCAGCTCTTTCAAGGAGCTTGTTTCTCTCGAATGCACGAGGTCCAAAAAGCTGGGTCATACTATGTGCAAGATCATCCTTCAACTTTTTATCTTGGTTATTCCACCTTTTAAGTAAAAAAAAACATGTTAGACTCATAAATGAAGAGAAGCTACCTTTAATATAGTTCAAGAAATTGATGAAAAGGAAAACTATTCTAGCAATGATATGAAATCAAAATAGTGGTTTGGGGTTTTAGTTAGGATATGATGTTCCACCATGTACGTATGGTGGGCCCAAATATCCGCAAACACTCGTCACCAAGTTTTCGCCAAAAAATATCATTCCCTACAAAATAATCATGGGATCATTAGTCGATGAAGAGTGATCAAAAACTAAATTACTATTATATCACTATAGAATAATAATAACTTTAAAGTACCTGGAAGTTTGGATACTTTTAAGGGAACGCCTTCATCGTCGCTGATGATCAATACACAATCCTTCACCGTTCCCGTACTAGGAACACGGGAACATCCAGGAAATGATGTTGCATCGGGACTTGTTGCATCTCCTATTGCAAAAAATGAAAACCATTATCAAATGCCTCCAAGAAATAATACTTCAAGGGAAATAAATTGGTGCAGAGCACCCATGGCACAAACACAATCAAGGGATCTACATCGTAAACACATAACACTTAAACACATAACAAAAGAGAGAAAAAGAGGGATTTGTGTACCAGTAGATGGTGCAACAGTTGGTGCATTTAGGCTGTGTGTTGTTGACATGGCAGTCGGCAAGACATTTGTGGCTGTCCTGGATGGAGGCGGCGTTGTCATATCATCATGGAAAGGAGCTGAAGAATAAAATTTTTAGAGCATGCATAAATATAGAACGCGTGGACTAGCATGGACAAGATTGTTAGAGCATTAAAAAAAAAGATTGTTCGAGCATGTATTGTCAATGATTATGATCATTCCTATATATATTCAGTGGAAAACACAAGTGGGGAATGGAACATGTGATCTACCTGAACCACTTGCAATACCGGCCTCATCATGGGAATGGGGTTCAAAATTATGCAAATAACTCTGTAAAGACAATGCATCCATATTTTAATTAATGTCATAAAAGAGCATAACATAAAAACCATTATTGAACTCTTGTAATAATTAAAAATTTCATTAATACTTACTTTAAAGTTTTCAGAAGTGCGCAACAACTCAGCTGCCCTGTCTTTTATTTCCTGAGTCTGAGGATGTATGGATACCAAACGTAGAAGTTCTTTCCCAATTTTCTTTAGCAGCTTTTTAATGGAACCGATCGGGTCATCGGTCTCTGCTAAATCAATAAAAAAAGGGTCCACAAGGGGGGACTCCTGAGGGACTGCAGGTTGCTTTCCCTCTCTCTGACCACCGGCCCTCTGTGACAACAATAGTATTAGTATTATCAAAATTACTCCAAAACAATGAAGAAAATAACATTAAAAAAAATAACATTTTGCTTCTATCTAGTTTGCACAATTACAATGAATCTTACCTGCTCATGTGTAGATGAGCTAGGAATATCGTCACCATCACCTTCGGGCGGTTGCTCCATATTGTGCCCCTGTGTCAAAGATCAAGTATAAAAATGTTAGCCAAAAATTTAATAACTAAATGGTATGTTGGAGTCATTGATTAGAAGTTGGTTTAATAGTATGTACCACCCCCATGATAGTAGCCTCATTTGTATCTATGCGGTTCAAATTGTAATCAATAAGAAGCTCTTCCCCTGCACGTATTGATTTTATCGCACAGATGAATACACGATTTCCCTCGCGCGCCTCAAATATGCAATTGGGTTGCTTTATAGTTGACCCAGGTCGTGTACTATTTATAAAACCTGCAATATTCCCTGTTGCTTTTGGCCTTCCATCAATGTATATAGCCACACTTTTACTTTGATTATTGTCTTGCTGTTGTATATAATTTTCCGAGAGTGCATACCTGCGCATACTTTTTTTATATTGAACAATATGCATCCAACTTTTGTAATCGTAACATGGTCCAACATACTCCATCAATTCAGAAACTTTGTTGTAAGACACCTTTATGCCATCCATAGAAAATAGGCCCAAACCATGTAATGATGATGGTGCTATGCGATATATCCTCTCATTAACACAAAAATCAATGTTTATTGGAGGAAGTTCCTTGGGTACCCAATGTTTCTGTAGATGTTGGTACCTCAAGGGCACCTCGATGTCGCCTTTCATCTCATCATCATAAGAACATGACCCCCCTTGAGCAAGGAAAAATTTCATGTGTTTATTGAATTTCCTTCTAGTCCTTTGACCTCTAGTTAATCTCCCTATTCTAGATAAACTGCATGTCTCACTTTCCTCTTCTATTCCTATATTTCCCTCACTCGAGGAAGACACTTCTGACAAATACCTATTTGCTGGTACCTGCAAATGGGAGAGATCTTAGAAGACATCAATCTTACTATTGATAAGTGTATTAAATAGACTTTCTATAAGGTGTATTGACTTATACCTGTCGATCCATGAGACTGTGCGGGATGCTCTTGAAAGGGGTTCAATTTCCTGCAAATGTAATTCAATTATCGTGAGCATAATCACATCATAATCATAATCACATCCATCATAAGCATCACATAAAAATTAAAAACATTAAAACGTACACATTATAACACTTATAGCTTTTAAATAGATAATGAATAAACTATGTAACCATTTAAGACAAATATATTTCTATCAAGAAATGAATATTAAATACATTAAGGATTGATGGCATACCTTTAAATTTCATCATCATCATCCTCATCATCCTCATCATCATCATCATCATCATCCTCATCATCGTCGTCATCATCATCGTCCTCGTCATCATCGTCGTTGTCGTCATCATCAACATCATCATCATCAACATCAACATCATCTTCATCATCATCATCAGTAGCAGCATCATCTTCTTCTTCTTCTTCATGAAAATTTGTCTCAGGAACATCATCCAATAATTGTCGATCGTGATCATCATCTACATCATCTTCTACTTCTTCGATATCTTCTTCTTCCATCGCATTATACTTTATCGGCCTTCCTCTCGGTTCATGTCTAACAACAAATGACCAACCCGGTTTATGTGAAACCTCTGAGTAAAATACCTGTTCACATTGGCTTGGAAGAACATAGGGCTCATCCCCAACTGGCTCAAACGACCTTGTATTAACCATTGTAAATCCATTATCATGTTCAATAACAGTTCTATTAGGATCATTTGGATTAAGTCGTAGCCTGTACCATTTGACAACGAAGAGTACTAATTTGAAGGAACTAAAGTCGCACTCAAATATATCATCCAAAATGCCATAGTATTGATTTTTAGACTCTTGAGGATCTAAGTTATTTCTAGATGAAATATTAGTCACTTGAAAGACTGCAGTTATTCCATAATCACAAGTTTTCTTCGTGTCATCCAACACTTTGACGCAAAATTTTTGACCATTACAGAACATACCCTTGTGGTGTTTAACCTGCAATAATATGTGAAACATGTCAAAATTATTATATCGTGAGTTGATAAACATACGGGTGATTAATAATTTTGTACGGACCTGGAAATCTCTTAAACCATATGCTAAATCTATTTCCCTTTGCGTAACATTAGAATCTCCATTACGATGAGCTTCTTTAACCAATGAAGATACACCTTCCCATGTTAATGTGTGACCAGAATGTTGACATCGTTCAATCCATACCGTCATCCAATCAAGATTGTTTGCAATATACAAATGTAGTGCATCCCACTCTTGAGCAACTGTACAAAAAAAAAATAGACGACTTACAACCGATTTATTTTGAAGATTAAGAAATAATTTATTACAATAACATCTTATAATTTATTACCTGTCACTTTCCTCAATCTACCTTTCCCCATCAAGTACTCCCCTTTGAATTTTTTAAAAGGGTCGAGATCCCAAATGCGATCTACATGGATATTTGAAGCAAACTTAGGAAGATATTCAGTAATGTACACCATAGTCTGGTATACCATGTATCCCTCTACCATAGAACCCTCAGGATGTGCTCTTTGTCGAACCAAAGCCTTCAAAGATTTCAAGTGCCTCTCAACCATCCACATTGACCTAGTGTGTGCAGGTCCACACAATTCAATCTCCTCAACTTGGTGTATGAGGTAGTGTTCTTGTGCATTGAAAAAAGTTGGAGGTAGACACTTTTGCAGTTCACACAATAAATGAGGAATTCTTCTCTTCCAATAGTTTATATCTTCTTTATGGATTTCTTTAGATGACAACCACCTACATTAAGAGATTCAAGTCACAAAAAATATATAAATACGAGACTTTACAAAATAATATACAATAGATTACATAGCAAGAAAAACAAATCGCGAATATAATAAATATATACAACAAATTGAACAGATATTACTGCTTACCTCATGTATTTTCCAAGATCATATATCACTTGTTTGATGTTATTGTTGAAGTGCTCTGGGAGAGATAGAGGTAGCACGTACTGCAGTAATTATAAACCAATCATTTCATTATTTTCTAACATAACATAATGAATAGTACACGTAGTTTATGAATATATTGTAAATACAGAAGAACATAACTTACCTTGATGAAAGTATGCCAATGATGTGTTTTGAGCCCTGGCCCAAATTCACTTTTCTTTGATATGAGATTGCTTATGTTCCCAGCAAATCCTGTGGGAAATCAAATTTTTCGTATGACTTCTTTTATGGCATCACTTTGCTGCTCCGTTAATAACCAAGGAAGGGCACTTATATTAATCTGATCTCTATTGCTATTTGAGTGAATGAAATTCTTCAGTGCATGATTGGATTCATGAATGTCATTACAAATTTTGACAATTTTTTCTTTGTCACGCCTTCCATCCAGTATTTTCCACAATGTCTCTGTTATATTCTTTCCAACATGCATAAGATCAAACAAATACACAATTTGTAGGTCCTCGTAGTAGGGCAACCTACTAAATTGTCTGGGATAGCTTTTTAGTCCCTTTGGAAGGTTGTCAGTAGTGCCTTGACGACCTTCACGATCATCAATTACATAATTAGTAAACAAAAATCACAATAGAAATATATAAATTACAAACATAAACCATTAAGTGGAACGACATTACCTCAACGATTAATTCTATTATATTCCAACTTCCATAGGCGAGGTTTCATTCTTCGTGGCTTTGATGTAGTCTCTTCTTTCCCATTGAAAAGATGTTTTTCCATACTTCGATACTTATGATTCCTGTGGAGGAAGTGTCTGTACTCATCAAACACATGCTTTCCTAAACTTTTTGAATGACGAGATTTCATCTTTGGACCACAAACTGGACATGCAAATTTTCCCTTTGTTTGAAGACCTACAAGATAATGATATAATTGGATTATTAAATATGTTGATTTTTATAATTAGAATTATCATGCGCAACTTGAATTCACTATAACATACCACAAAAATGTGTTAGCCCTGGGGCATCATGTATTGTCCATACAACTATTGCATGGAATTGAAATTGTCTTTGTCCTATTGGTCTAGACACGTCATACATAGTGACACCGTTCCATAACTCCACCAACTCGTCAATAAGAGGCTCAATATATACATTCATATCTTTAACTTGATATTTACCTACTTGAATGAACAGTAACATTACATAATTATTGTGACCATTTTACTGTAAGATTTGTAAGTACATGTAAATTAATAACTATCAAATGATAAAATACCTGGAACAATCATTGCCAACATAATGTGCTCCCTCTTTATTGACATCCATGGAGGAATGTTATTGTTGATAACAAAAATAGGCCACACCGAGCAAATAGATCTCATCTCTCCAAATGGATTGACACCATCCGCTGCCAATGAAAGCCTGAGATTACGAGGTTCTTCTTTGAAGTGTTGCCACTTTTCCTCTATGTGCATAAATGCCAAACCATCCGCAGGGATTCGAATAATGTCATCTCGACTTCTATTGCGTGCATGGTAATCCATAAATTGTGCCAAGCTAGTACACCTGAATAATTGTCGCATCCGTGGAATAATGGGGATGTAACAAAGAACCTTGTGAGGCACCTTTTTTGTTATTCGATCTGTTCGATATCTACTCGTATGACATACAGGGCATTGTGTTGCAAATTCATGTTCTTTATAATATATAATATGATCATTGGGACAAGCATGTATTGCTTGATACTCCATTCCAATATCTTTCATAATAGCAGATAATTCTCGATATGAGCGAGGTAGAATATTTGATGGTGGTAACAAAAAATCGCCTATCAATCTACAGCAAAAAATATAAGTTGTTAATATAAACAATATTAGTGGTATATTATTCACCCTTTGTTAACTATAAAGACATATATGACATACCTTAACATACGTGACATTGTTATGTTGGATAAACCATTCATAACCTTCAAGTTCAACAACAACAATACAGCAGAGAGAAGAGTTGTTTGGGAGTCTTTGTATAGGGGCTCATATGCCTTCTCAAGTAGAGGTACATCAAGGCTATCATCATCATCATGATCAGATCCGCTTGGACTAAATGTGTCATGGATCAATGTATTTATACCATCATCTTCAATTGTGTTTTCTGGCGCATGATCGTCATCTTCCATGGGATCATTATCTTCACCTTGGATATTCGCACCCCCATGTTCCTCCATATCATGTACTTCCCTAGGGAGATCAACCTATATAAAATTTATTAACATAAATAAACCATGATCTTCAACTCATCATCAAGTGATTTCATATGTATATAAATTGTTAAAATGATATAATGAAAAACTTACCAATGGATGATAGTCATGCCCCCCTTCAATGTGACCATTCTCCCTACAATGTCTCTTAACTGTTTTGATTAGCAATCTTCTACGGTTTAAGCCCTTACAAATTTTGCAGGGACAATAACATTTTCCATCACCTTTTCTTTTCAAGTTAGACCACAATCTAGCGATTGTCTCCCTATTTTGTTCTTCACTTATATTATCTGACATGATCGTTCTTCGCAGGAAGCAAAAATTGGGCTATGAAAACTTCGGTCTACAACTTTCAGTGACTAAGCAAAATTGTCAAAAGTACACAAAACATATAAGCTACAAGGCCTTCTTGCTTAGCTCTAGAAGCTCTCTAGCAATCAAAACATATAAGCTACAAGGCCTAACAGCAATTTCAAAACATATAAGCTACAAGGCAAGACATATTACATGACATGGCAAAAGGATTAAAATATACATTAGATTAAAAAATATACAATTTTCAAACCTGAGCGCGCGGCTATAACTCGTGCAATGGTCTTCTTGCTTAGCTTTAGAAGCTCTCCAGCAATCAAAACATATAAGCTACAAGGCCTAATAGCAATTTCAAAACAAGGGTCATCAAAAGAACCAAAAACAATGTGTGCAAACAATACCTTGTGAAGTGGTATAGACAATTAGAAGATGCTACTATGTGCTAGGGAACTTCTTAGAACTGTTGGTATATTCTTACAACTTGTTACACCTGGGATATTCTTCTCTGTAGATGCTACTGTGTGCCGTGGTCCAAACGGGCCCATAAATGTGGTTGAATAGCAATACATTCAAGTGGCTTACACAAGGGACAGTCACTGTGAGATATCCTCATGTGTGACTGTCCTTGTCACAAATGAGGACATCTCACAGTGACTGTCCCTTGTGTAATTGCCACTTGAATGAGGTCAGTCACTGTAAAGACAACATGATAATGTACACATACAATGAGTGTACATTATCATGTTGTCTTTACAGTGGCTGCCCTCATGTTGTATATTCTTCTCTGTAGATGCTACTACGTGCTAGGGAACTTCTTAGAACTGTTGGTATATTCTTACAACTTGTTACACCTGGGATATTCTTCTCTGTAGATGCTACTGTGTGTCGTGGTCCAAACGGGCCCATAAATGTGGTTGAATAGCAATACATTCAAGTGGCAATTACACAAGGGACAGTCACTGTGAGATGTCCTCATGTGTGACTGTCCTTGTCACAAATGAGGACATCTCACAGTGACTGTCCCTTGTGTAATTAAGTATTGTGGGGAAGCATTCTAAATAACCAAAGCTGCTAACAATAAATTCAACACAGATATGTCCTCATTTCTGGGTATTTTAGCTCTCTAACAGCTGAATACCAGATTAAATAATAATGACAAAAGAAAAATAAACCCAACGTACTTAGAAATTGTAGCTGTGATTTTGCGGAGGGAATCTCTCTCGGCGCTGTTGAAAACACAAATGACAACCCGCTTGATTTCGCGGAGGGAATCTCTCTCGGTGCTGTTCAAAACACAAATGACAACCCACTTTGTTCAAAACACAAATGATAACCCACTTGATTTCGCGGAGGGAATCTCTCTCGGCGCTGTTGAAAACACAAATGACAACGTTCCTTTTTTTTTTGCACTTATATCCCGACCAACATAAGGTCCATTTGTAATACAACATGATAATGTACACTTACAGTGAGTGTACATTATCATGTTGTCCTTAGAGTGACTATCCTCATTTGTTGAAGAAGAAAAGCATTAATGTGGCTGAATAGCAATACATTCAAGTGGCAATTACACAAGGGACAGTCACTATGAGATGTCCTCATTTGTGACTGTCCTTACAGTGAGTGTACATTATCATGGTGTCTTTAGAGTGACTGTCCTCATTTGTTGAAGAAGAAAAGCATTAATGTGGTTGAATAGCAATACATTCAAGTGGCAATTACACAAGGGACAATCACTGTGAGATGTCCTCATGTGTGACTGTCCTTGTCACAAATGAGGACATCTCACAATGACTGTCCCTTGTGTAATTCAAGTGGCAATTACACAAGGGACAGTCACTGTGAGATGTCCTCATTTGTGACTGTCCTTACAATGAGTGTACATTATCATGTTGTCTTTAGAGTGACTGTCCTCATTTGTTGAAGAAGAAAAGCATTAATGTGGTTCAATAGCAATACATTCAAGTGGCAATTACACAAGGGACAATGTCATGAGCCGTGACATATTGAACTTAGTATAATAATAAAATGATTAGATGATATATAATAATCTATTATTAACGGTATATAACAATAATATATAATTATTATCAAAAGATAATAATAATATATAGTTAGCATAATAAGTAATATGTTAATTAAATAATATTAAAATATTAATAAATAATATAATTATGATTATAATTATAATATAAATTAATAATAAATAATTATTAATAAATTATATATATTATATTATAATAATATATTAAGTAATAATATTAAATCAATTATTGATATAATAATTTTAATATATAAATAATATTAATAAACCTCTCAATATAAAACAATATGTTATCACTATAATAATATTTATTATAATATTATTAATATTACTAACATCATTAATTATAATATTTAATAATAACAATAACATTAATAATAATAATAATAATAATAACGTTTAAAGCAATATCGAATATCTGTAATCGATATACATCTACATTAAACAGCTGCATTATCTATCACGATGAGGAACGAAGAAGTGATACAACAATCACTAGTCATTACACATCGATACCATGAGAGGATGATTAATGAACCAAATACTATGAAGTCAAGATCAACATGATATGAATAAGGGATAGGTCGCTATGTGTTTCAGAAGATGTATTGATAAGCAAGAAGGATAACCATTCATATATTATAAATAATCATTAATTGCACAAGTTTAGACAATGACATATCCGATAAAGCAATATCAAACATGAAGACCCGCTAGCAAATATGCACCATCACTTCCTATGTTATCATGACAATAACATAAACTAGATTGAATTCTACTATCTATATCAATAGACACCACATAGGAGGATATCGACTAAAGGATTGAAAGATTATCGATTGTCTGAGATAAACCACATCTTGTAGAAACACAAAAGCATCAGTGATTATATCACAAGCTATTGATGAATGAGGCATCAGTCATGGATAATAAGTACAATGTATCCTTAAGTATTAACAGGAATGGAAGTCAATTTGAAGATCAAACTCCATTACCAGCAATCAACCAATAAATGGACAATTATCAGAAAATGATATCGACTTATATCAGAGTAGAAAGATTGGATATCATCATAACAATATGGGATAAGGCAAGAGTTAATATCGATTGACTAAATACTAATGATAGTTAGACCAAACTAATACAAACACAATGGATGTTAACTACTGGTTGCACTACCAATTAGGGAAGATTACCTTCATAAAAAGATTTGATATTGAGTCAATTTGGGAGTTATCTATGATCAGAAAATAATGAAATAATATTATGTGAACTGTCGGATTATGGAAAGGTGTGCTTAACAAAGGGACATGGAGGAAGAAACAAGACACGTCTCATTCATAGCATCTCTTCATTTGTTAAAGACAATATAAGAATGCATTCTCGTCAGTCACTCAAGGCATCATTAGAACTTTATTTACTTATCCATATTTGGATATACTCAATAGAGCATCTGCCTTTGGCAGTTTGGTTTCAAGTTTATCATTGCAGATCAGAGACAACACCATGATTGCACAGATAGAAAGGATAGTCAGAAACAGCATCAATATTTGAAGTTGCAAGCATATAATTCAGAATCTGAAATAGCAACATATCACTCATAGCGATATTACACATTTGCATAATTACATCATCATATCAGACACAGCAAATACATTGCTGTAAGCAATACTTATTGATTGTATATCGATATTGTTTATATCAGACATACCATCATTATACTATCACTATAAGTGATAGGAAACATCATATTCATAGCATATTTCATATCATTATATCCGACAGTGCTATTAAACATATTGGTATCAATATCATCTTGCACACATATTGTGATTGAATCTGAAATAGCGGTTGATATCTTAAGTAACCTCCATTACTTAGTTTAATTGTAAGTATCTGATAGAGTAAGTCTGAGAAGTGGAGTAATTGTTCCTGTTTTCCAAGTTAGCCAAAAAGGGGACATTACAGACAATCACTGTGAGATGTCCTCATGTGTGACTGTCCTTGTCACAAATGAGGACATCTCACAATGACTGTCCCTTGTGTAATTCAAGCGGCAATTACACAAGGGACAGTCACTGTGACATGTCCTCATTTGTGACTGTCCTTACAGTGAGTGTACATTATCATGTTGTCTTTAGAGTGACTGTCCTCATTTGTTGAAGAAGAAAAGCATTAATGTGGTTCAATAGCAATACATTCAAGTGACAATTACACAAGGGACAATCACTGTGAGATGTCCTCATGTGTGACTATCCTTGTCACAAATGAGGACATCTCACAATGACTGTCCCTTATGTAATTCAAGCGGAAATTACACAAGGGACAGTCACTTTGAGATGTCCTCATTTGTGACTGTCCTTACAGTGAGTGTACATTATCATGTTGTCTTTAGAGTGACTGTCCTCATTTGTTGAAGAAGAAAAGCATTAATGTGGTTCAATAGCAATACATTCAAGTGGCAATTACACAAGGGACAATCACTGTGAGATGTCCTCATGTGTGACTATCCTTGTCACAAATGAGGACATCTCACAATGACTGTCCCTTGTGTAATTCAAGCAGCAATTACACAAGGGACAGTCACTGTGAGATGTCCTCATTTGTGACTATCCTTACAGTGAGTGTACATTATCATGTTGTCTTTAGAGTGACTGTCCTCATTTGTTGAAGAAGAAAAGCATTAATGTGGTTCAATAGCAATACATTCAAGCGGCAATTACACAAGGGACAGTCACTGTGAGATGTCCTCATTTGTGACTGTCCTTACAGTGAGTGTACATTATCATGTTGTCTTTAGAGTGACTGTCCTCATTTGTTGAAGAAGAAAAGCATTAATGTGGTTCAATAGCAATACATTCAAGTGGCAATTACACAAGGGACAATCGATCACTATGAGATGTCCTCATGTGTGACCTTTGTGAAGGCAAGTGCCAATTTGTACCCAAGTTACCAATATTGTGGCAAAAGTGGGAATGAAGCATTTAGGGGTCAAATTGGGAAAAGAAGTGTAGAAGTGGCCTATGTGAGGTCTAAATAGCCTAACTAAGTCATGGTTAGGGTCTTATGGTGTTTGAACAATAAGTTTTGAACCAAAATCCCAAAGGTTGTAACAAGTTGTCAATGTTGTCATTCACAACATTGACAACATTTGTGCAAGGGAGCATTTTCGAGTAAGATGGTTATGTAACTATATGAAACCATTGAATTAGGCATCAGATCAACTATAAGAGGCCTCCATCGATCTGTGCAAAAGGTTGGGGGGAAAAACATTTGGAATTAAGAAGATTTGTAGAGTAACACGGTTTTAGTGAATTCTTGAGTTTTTTTGTTTCTTTGTTTTCAGTTGATTAATGGATTAGATAGCTCGCAGTGTCTATTGGAAAAGTTAGTACAAGTTGTTTTTTTATTCTGTGTTGTATTTTTTTTGAGTTTTGAAGCATTCCAACTAGTTTGTTAATTCTTTTGTTAAGTACCCTATCATTGGTTTGAACCAGGCAGGTTGAACAAATGGAGTCTTAGCTCATCATTCCATTGTCAATTTTGTACGGGCTCTTGGAATGGGTGAGGAGACTCCATGTACTATATGTTTGGAAGGAGGGGCCCTGGGAAGCTCATTTTCTATGTTTGCAATGATGTCCTAGGTGAGTCAGTTGAGCACAGTTAGGGATGACAAATCATTACAAGAAGATTACAACAAGTTGAATGCATTGGTTGCTTCAACTAAAATCTCATGGAGAGGTAGACACACATCTAAAGAAGCCCCAAGTCAAATTAGAAGATTGGGTGAGTTTCTTTGGCTGCTAAGAAAACAAACTCTTAGTCAGACTGTCCAAGTTGTGTCAAAATACTTGTTTTCAGGCATGGCTGTAGCAGTTGGTGTACAAAAAATCTAGGAGGAGAAGACCTTAGATATCTTGGAGTTCTCAATAAAGGGCATCTGAATCCTAAGCCCTTTAGGTGGCTTAATATAAACAAAAAGGCTTGACAAAGGCCTAATTTCTAGCAGCCTATTTTTGGGTGCAATTGGCATGCATGGTTTGATGAACCGGATTGAAGTACTGATGAAAAGTATAGGTGAAGGAGTAATATTGAAACCAATAGAGGTCCTAGTGGCCAGCCTCTCCATGGAGTAAAGTTCTAGTTGAATGTGTTTCAATTTGTGAAGACAAGACTAGGAGTGTCCTAGTAGCTAGATTGGTATTGAGCAGAGTTCGTTGTATTTCTTGTTGGTGTGCACTAGTTGAAGGAGTGGGATCTTGGGTAGAGATACCTAAAGAGTGTAGGGATAGTTAAGTACCCTATCAAGTCAAAACATTGGCCTAAAGAGACCCTAGTGAAGGATAGGGAGTGAGCAAGACAAAGTGTTACATCAATTAACAAGATCATTTTTTGGTAATTGTGTACATTATCATGTTGTCTTTACAGTGACTGTCCTCATTTGTTGAAGAAGAAAAACATTAATGTGGTTCAATAGAAATACATTCAAGTGGAAATTACACAAGGGAATATCACTATGAGATGTCCTAAGTGTGACTGTCCTTGTCACAAATGAGGACATCTCACAGTGACTGTCCCTTGTGTAATTGCCACTTGAATGAGGACAGTCACTGTAAAGACAACATGATAATGTACACAATTACCGTGAAGGTAGTCACAAGTTAGGGCTGTTTCATTGCATACCCGAAACAATGAAGACATTACAGTCCATAAAACGTTTGTGCTTGAAAGATGAACAAATAAAATTAAACTTCTAAATAACCAAAGCCGCTAACAATAAATTCAACATAGATATGTCCTCATTTCTGGGTATTTTAGCTCTCTAACAGCTGAATACCAGATTACATAATAATGAAAAAAGAAAAATAAACCCAACGTACTCAGAAATTGTAGCTGTGATTTCGCGGAGGGAATCTCTCTCGGCGCTGTTGAAAACACAAATGACAACGTTCTTGTTTTTTTTGCCCTTATATCCCGATGTGATTTCGCGGAGGGTTACGGTGCTGTTGAAAACACAAATGACAACGTTCCTTTTTTTTTTTGCCCTTATATCCCAACAACATCGCAATTGCAAGTTAGGGCTGTTTCACTGCATACCCGAAACAATGAAGACGTTACGGTCCACAAAATGTTTGTGCTTGAAAGATGAAGAAATAAAATTAAACTTCTAAATAACCAAAGCCGCTAACAATAAATTCAACATAGATATGTCCTCATTTCTGGGTATTTTAGCTCTCTAACAGCTGAATACCAGATTACATAATAATGACAAAAGAAAAATAAACCCAACGTACTCAGAAATTGTAGCTGTGATTTCGCGGAG
Source organism: Chamaecyparis obtusa (assembly GCA_027943335.1). NCBI lineage: Eukaryota > Viridiplantae > Streptophyta > Pinopsida > Cupressales > Cupressaceae > Chamaecyparis > Chamaecyparis obtusa. Next base: position 163,571 of record BSBK01006158.1, on the reverse strand, counting down.
GGTTACAGCGCTGTTGAAAACACAAATGACAATGTTCTTGTTTTTTTTGCCCTTATATCCCGATGTGATTTCGCGGAGGGTTACGGCGCTGTTGAAAACACAAATGACAACGTTCTTATTTTGTTTGCCGTTATATCCTGATGTGATTTCGCGGAGGGTTACGATGCTATTCAAAACACACATGACAACGTTCCTTTTAAATTTTGCGCTTATATCCCGACAACGTCGCAATTGCGACAGTGACAAATGTATTGTCGTCGCAAATTGCGACGGTGTCGGGCTATATTTGAAAAAAAAAGAGCAAAACCACATGACATTTGCCTGCCGTCGCAAATGGCCATCGCAATTTCACCCCAAATGTATTAGTGGTACGATCGAATGGTGTTTGTCTGTACGAAAGGCATTTGGTTCTGCATGTGCCTACTTGGGGGCCGGGGCTTGGAGTGGCTAGTACCAGGACAACCCAAGGGGTGAGGGCTATGCGATGAAACTTACTTAGGTTGTTGCTTAGAGTTTCTACCAAGCCTTAGAACCTTTGGGAAAATATTTATACTTTGATCTTCTTTTCATTTTCTATTTGGGAAAGGTTATCCAACCCTAGGTATGGCCTAGCTATCCCTTCTCTGTGGAACTCAGTGTTTATCTCCTAGCACAGGGGAGTGGGCCTTTTGGTATCCACGTGGTTGGATGGAAAATATTTTTATCGAGGTACTTTTTTATGGATGCAGTGCTTAAGGATTCATGCTTGCATATTGTTCTAGCTTTGAAGAATGAAGACTTGTATTTATCTTTCGTGATGTAAAATTATTTTTTCCTCCCAAGAGGAGATGAATGTAATGTAATAATTAATGTATTTCAAAATGTTGTATTTGGAATGGGTAGACTTAGGAAAAAGGAAAAAAGGGAAAGCATGAACTTTATGTATAAGATGTATGTTGGAAAAGAAAAGGATTTTGTAACATTTCAAGTAAAGTAGTATGTTCTCATTATTGATTAAGTGAAAAGCTATTGAAAAAAAATGTAATATTTGCAATGTATCAAGTGTTTAGATGACTCTATTATATGATATTAATGTTTTAAATGTTATATCATTCATAAAGGACACTTAGGAATATAGATGGATTTAAATGGAAAATTGAATTGAAAGTACTTTATATTTCTTTATAAAGAATCTATAAATGTTGGGATGTAGTTTGCTTAAGAAATAAATCAAGTTGTTAGCACACTATATGGACTTAATTATTTGTACATTAGATGAATCTAAGTTAAGGGAACCTTGGAGGAATCTAGGTTAATCTATGTTTTGTTTATTTAATTCTTTTAAAAATTCAATTTTTTTCATAAAACTTTACTTAGGTTTTCTTTTATGAAGAGAATCTTTGTTCTCTTCCCTGGTTCCCTTGCGGGGCATGACAATGACACTCTTATTTACTTTATCAATTGGGTGTCTAAGATACACCTTGTTAATTCTTTCCATTTTACTTCTCTCATCATTCCAATCAGCTCCTATAGTGTAAGGAAATCTTCTCCAAAGGTGGAAAAACATATAGGTGATTAAGGATGAAAATCTGAATTGTGAATTCTTTGTCTTTTTTATCTTCTCAATATTTTCAATCAGTTGAATCCTTAGAATTTCACTCATATCAACATCAAATTTATTAACACACATAAGATAGGCTTCTTGTACCATACCTGATGCTATATCATCTTCTCTAGAACTAGCACATAACTTGGTAGTCATTATCTTACAAACATACATAACATCATTCTGCTCTATTTTACTTATTACAATACCTCTTCCATTGTATGAAGACTTAGTGTTGTCTAGCACTATTTTCTTCACATTTTTCTCATTTAGAGGAATTACTCCTTTTTGGATAAACCTGTTACTTCATGAATCAAATCATCTCTAATATCTATCACTCTATCATCCAACCAAAACTTTCCATCATGATTTTTTCTCAAATTAATCTTATTCCATTCATCATTCTGGAACTCATATTGAAACATATAGTTGATGATATCCAGTTGACCTAAATGTTTATACCCTTCCTTATAGGTCATATCTTGGTTGTATATTTTATCATATTCTTCAGTCATGCTACTGTCTCCTACAATCTCAAAATTACACTTCAAATATCTGTTTACATTTTCCAAATGCAATACTCCATCTGGTATAGATGATAAAGCTAAGATAGGATCATCCCCAGTAGGTTCTATTGGTTCCATTCTCACCTTAGGTCTAGGTGTGTCCTTGATGTTGTCAATTAGGGATACATCCATGATTGCACTAAAAAATAACTGCTCTAATAGTAAGCACTTAGTAAAATACCTTAGAATCACAAATTAGGGCTTTTGAGTAGATCTGGAAAAAATCTATCTCCAAATCCTTCAAACTACTTTCAATATTCACTGACTAGCTCTCTAAAACTCTTGTAAACTCATGAATGATCGAATGATATTCAATAAACCACTTTTATCTATCAAATCCTTCAAGATATTTTTGTTGTATTAATTGCATAAGTGTATTCATGCCAAAAAGTTGTTCCTGGTTGTTTGCAAACTTCTTTCACTTAGTGTGCTCTCATACATACTTAGAATTATATGCGCTCTTAACCATAGGTTCCTTACATCACTTTCTATCACATATTAACTTCGCAAGGCTTGATTCAAGTTCTACTAAATTCTATATTATTCCGGTGCTTAATCTGATGCTTAATTAATGAAATTTGATGCTCAATTAGTTTGAGATGGATTCAGAATTGGTTCCAACTTACTTTCAAATGCTTCACCTGAATGACTTCCTGATATTATGGATAGACTTACTTGATCTATACCTTTGACAAATATAACTTCTTCCATGTTACTGCTATTTCCCTTTTGACTATTGTTGGTATCCATATTTCTTCTGGTGTAGTTCACATTTCTTCTAGGATTAGGATTCATCATATTGTTCATTATGTTATATCTAGCTATGTGACCCATGTTATTACAAAGTTGAGAAACTATGACATTGTTTCCATATCTCGGTCCTGACTGACTAATTTGAGATCTACAATTTCTGGCAATATATCTAAAATTGTTTCATCTATAACACACAACTCCATTTCTTATATTGTTTGTTTCTCTAGTAGGTCTTTTATCTACAGGGTTATTATTTCTAAACATTCTACTATTATCTTTATTAATAGATCTTACAATCAATAGCTCCATGACCAAAACCATGACAATTATAACAATAACCAGATATAGGATTGAATTGCTTACCTGTACAATCTAATTTCATTTGTCCAAATGAATTGCATGTAAAACATCTACCTTTGAATTCATTTCGCATTTCTTTAGGTGATTCATCTTTCTTAAGTTGTTTAGGTACATCTTCAGTCTGGTTAGACTTAACTTTGTTTTGTTTTTCATCTTCTTTGCTCTTAGGTTGTTGAATTTTTGGATCTGGTTCTTTACATTCTTTAGTCTTCTTTGAGAATTTTTCTTCAAAATATCCAAGACCATTTTTTATCATAAGAAGGTTTCTGATAAGAAATATTTGTTTCAATCTTTTCACTGCTAGAATACGCTTTTTCAAGATGTTGTTTTGATTGAGTTAGTTCTCCTTTCACAATTGTATTGTACTTCTCAAGTTCAGCATACTGCAACTTTGTAGTCTTAAGTTCATATGTTACTTTGGTAAGTTTAGACCTTAGATCTTTATTTTCAGACATCAGATCTGATTCAACTTTTCTATTATCATCTTTCAAGCTCAACCTTAGATCTATAATCTTTAGTTCATGCTTTAGGATCTCATTTTCTTTTTTCAGTTTTGAAACTTCATCACTATCCTTGGTCTAATTTATAGGTTCTTTCTTTGATTTAAGATCTTCTATCTTGTCTTTTAGTTTCTCAATGTAGTCTGTTGCACTTTCATATTTGTTCTTCATTATATCTCTTTCTTTAGTAAGAATATCAATCTGCTCAAGGGCTTCTTCTAGGTTTTTCTACAACTGGTCCATATCCATATAGATCTTACTCAAGTTGTTAGGCCTTCTCTGACTAACTATTCTCTAATACCAATTTTTAGAAATAGGAAATACTGAGAGGGGGGTGAATCATTATTTCACAAAATTTTACTTTTTCCCACTTATGGATTTATGTAATTAACTTATAACTTACATAAGAAACTAAACTAAATAATAAACACAACAATAAAATAAAGGAACTCATAACACCATGTTTGTTCTCGAGGAAACCCTGGCCAAGGGAAAACCTTGGTAGGGATGATACCACAAATGATCCACTAATTAAAGGTATCTGGTTAAATATATTGACCATATTAGGAGTTTATTACATCTGTATAGTGTCTCGGTCCTTGTTAGAGGACTTTAGGCCTTGTTAGAAGCCTCAACCCTCTTAGAAGTTGGTATTACAAAATATGAATGTATGCAAGATGAGCCCACTTCCCAAACATGCAATATACAATAATAATCTTCAGTACAAAAGATAGAATACAAAAACCTTTTACTGCTTGCTGAATATCTTCAATATTTTGATCTAGCTTATAGGCTCTTCACAAAACTTTCTATCAGTTCACACTATTCTGATCATATATCATATTTTACATAATACAACATCAATACATTAATACAAAATCTTTGTTACAACTTTGCATTAGTTTCTTACAACTTCGCATTACATAATACTTTCCTTTATACCAACTATCTCACATATAGCTTTCCAATAGGCTTCCATGTTATTAAAAGATAATATGAACTATTTTTTCCTTAGGGTTAACATCTAGGATGTTGTCCCTAATTATTTAAGTCATTATTTTGATAAAAAAAATAATCCCTTAACTCAAATTAATCATTTACTAATCACTGCCATGCTCTGGTCAGCTCAACATTATTTCTGTAAAACATTAATATCTTAGTCTGTACATGTTGTACAGTCTTGTGCTTTTACATGTAGCTTCAACATACCTCATATAATATATGCTCAAGTTTGCATGCACTGAAAATACTTATGTGAACTTCTCTTATCAAAGTAGTCTCTATCTAGATAGATAAACATTGTTATACTTAGACAATTTTCTTAAGTTCGCATCCAAAACTTTATCCTCACATCATGTTGTCTTAATACTGAATATATGTTTCCATAATGACAACATCATGATATCCTACTCAGAAAAATTTACAACACTTAGATGCTGCCACAAACTCTTCTTATATGTTGTAAGCAGTATCAGATCTTTTCTTGACTACATCAAAAACAATTGCATCTGCTATATCCCACTATAGAAGAAATAGAACACTGACATCTATTATTATTTTTCTTCCCTCTTCAGGGGTAATATTGTCAAAATTGTCTATCATATCTTTCTTTATTTCCTCTCTAATAGAAGAGTCCTCTTTGTCAAGTTGTTATGCTCTTATCTTCTCACATTTGCTTTCAAAATCTGAAATGCTCATTCTCCAAGCAAATTGTACAAATGCCCTAGATTTCAAAAAATTGTCATCTGATAAAAATATACTACAAGACTCCTTTATTATAGGATCAAGCTCCTTAAATTTAAAATCTACCACTATTAGATCCATAGGAGAGGCAATTGGCTCTTCTGGCATTCCTTCTTGGAACTCATCCTCAGTCAAAACAACATTACCTACACTGCCTAGTTGAACCAATTGTTCTACTACCTCTTCATCATTTTTAAACATAAGTGGGCATTGAGAGGATGAGTATTCCTCTTCACTTTATTGGTAAGTCTCTTCAATTATTTGTATCTTAGGTGAAGGTTCATTTGGAGACTCAGATGCAGGCCTCTTGTATATCTTGTGCACATTAGCTGGTGAGGGCCTTTCTTCTAACTTATTTCCCTTATCATCCACATCCTATTTAGATTTCACCACAATATATATACCCTACCCTTTGTTGCATAATATAAGCTCCTGGGGCTATATTTGGGACAGGCATAATTCTCTTCATCATAATGCTGGCCTAATCAGGATTGGCCTCAACCACTCTAGATTTCTTCTCATTTAAAACACCCATGATTTTCTCAAAGTGTCTCATTAGTTTGTTTATTTTTTTGCCAAAAGGATTGATATCCCCTAAAGGGTTGTACTTTCTATCAAAATAATTTAAAAAATCTAAGGTCCTTTTATATACTAACCACTTCTCCTTTTTAATCTCCTACTCTTGGACAGAGAACTCATTTTTTATGATGTCTTCTAGGAAGTGGAATTGATGGGCCATGTCCCCTGCCTTTACCCTCAATATGAACATTTGATAAAATTATTCTGGATCAAAAAATATCTCAACTGATGTCCTCATTCCAAAAGGCTTCAAATTTTTTCCTAAATGTACCCAACCTCCCTTTGCAATCACAAAATGGTTTGCCATAGTAAAGGATGGGAAAATAGTACCTCAACCCCTTCCTATCAATTCCCTTTCTTGTAGAAAACCAATCCACCATAGTGTTTGTCTGAGGCCAATCCTCAGGGGAACTTGATATGGAAAAATATTTTGGGTTCCCCTAAAACCATAAACCCTAAAAATAATGGAGACAGGGTTTAGGATGATATGACCCTAGTTGTGTATAATCTTAAGCTAAGGAGAAAACTCCTTGGGTCTTATAAAATCCAATAGGACCTTTGGAATCCTGGGGTTTTCATGTGAGAGGAGTGACCTTAGCCCTGAAGAAAATACCTTATCAAACCTCATGAAACTATCCTCCACCCTATCCCAAGATAGATCCATGCTCCACAACTACACTGGAAGCTCCTCCCCATCCTTCTATTTTACCAAATTCATTTCTTTGTCAAAGAAAGATTCTCCCTTAAACAAGAACATGTGCATTAACAAGGAGTACCATCTGAAGGGCTGATCTACCTTAGATTTCTCAATTCCAATTAGTCCATTATGAACACAGTCAACCAAGTAAAGATAAAAATCAAAATTGAGTCCTACTACAGGATGCAAAATTTGAACCATCATGAACATAAAATGGATGGGCATAGGGTCAGTCTCATCCTCACCAAAAATTTTGCACAAGGACATGTATACTCATAAAGCACGAGGGTTGAAATACTTCTTCAAAAAGGGCTCTTTGGTTTTAGGTCCTTCTATCATTAAACCCCCAATTATTGCAAAATGCTCCCTCAATGGGCCACTTCTAATAAAATCCTCTGAGCCTCATAAGTTTCCTTCAACTTATTAAAATAAATTGGCTCGTGATAGTCTGTGGGTGTGCTGAATCTAAAAAATGCTCTAATTTCTTCAGCGGTGATAGATAAAAGAGGTGTCCCAGCCTTACTTCTGATAACCCTAGCAACCGGATCATAAGACTTAGCCACAAGCATCAACAGGTCTACATCCATGAACACTCCTGGAAAAAATAATTTACCCATGTCCAACTCCCATGCATTACAATGCAGAGCGTATGAATTTCTTTGACTGAACCATATCAAACCATTTACGATTGTATGGGCATCCCTCAACCAGTTACATTTATCATATAGCCCTTTGTTTACCCTCAACCATGGTGCATTGGGGATTAATTTATTTCCAATAGCCACATCATTTGTGGAGCGGTCTAATTGTAGTAAGAAGTCATCATATACTACCCTATCCTTATACTCAATCTTACCAGTGAAATCCCTTCATGGTGCTTTGATATCTACGACTAGGGTTTTTGTTCTTAATTATATTCCACATAAATTAAACAAAATGTTCACGATACAAAATTCACAGAAAGATGAGAAGTGGATTTAGCCTCAGTTAGACAAAGATAACATATGTTGGGTAAATAATTTTAGCAAGTGATGTCATGGGTTGTGAGTGTGAAGGGTTTGAACCCTTCCTCATGCCCTGGCATTTTAAAAGCCATAGAGCCCGCACACGGTTATGCATCCTTCCCTCTTGCAGTGCCTGTGTTCCATAGTACTTCTCCTGTGGGTGTCATTTGGGGTGCTTCTGGATTGCGAGCTCCTTCTTTTTTCTAGCTCCTGGTCTTGATGCCTTATTTGTTGTTGCTTCCTCCAATCTGTCTGCCTCTACTAGAGTCCATAAAGTGGAGGGATCTTATGCTAAGGCTACTTCCAAAGCTCTACATGGGCCTGGGGGTCCTTCTCATAGTGCGTTGTCCACTTCTCTAATTGTTGTAAGTTTCTATCTCTCTATCAATCTTTCCACTGATGTTGAAGAGGAGTTGGATAGTATATCTGAGGTCTTTAAGGAACAGGCTTTGATATGTCAATTTTGAGGATTCTGGCCCAGTCTCCCCTAAATGCATGATAAGGTGTCCCAAAAATGGGAACCAATAATATCAAAAAATATTCACATTTTTCCTTTAACTAAATGATTCTTTGTAGCCAAATTTGATAGATCAAAGGATAGATGTAAGATTTTGTGTCAAAACTTCTTCAGTTGGGAGGAAGAGAGATTTTTTCTTATGGTAAAACCCTGGCAGCCAGATTTCAATCCCTCCACTAAAGTTTTCAACAAGATACCCATTTGGCTTAGGCTCCCCAATCTCCCTCTTCATCTTTGGCATGATTCCATTATGGATGAGGTGGGGGAGGCTTTGGGGGAGTTTTTGATAGTGGATCACGACTCTTCTAATATTTTCCATTCTAACCTTGCCCACATTTTGGTAGAAATTGATAGTTTGTTGGGTCTTCCAATTGAAATTAAGATTGAATCATCTAAAGATTATTGGATGCAACAACTGGACTATGAGGGAATCCCTTTTAGGTGCAAGAAATGCTTTAAAATACATCATACTTCTACTCATTGCAGCACTAAATTTAAAAAGAAGAAATCCTCTCATAATTGGTGGAAGGGTGCTTCCATCTAGCATCAGTTTTGAAAAGTTCTTCTCAGGTTTTGAAGGAGTCTCATCATGTTTTGGGTTCGTAGATGCCTACAGTTGATGTAGATGGCTTATGCCTTATTTTTCCTCTTGTTGATCCTATTGGGACTATTGAAGATGTTTCTTTTGATGATCTTGCTGATCATGGACCTATTCTTCCTCTGCTGGCGAAAGCTAGTCCTTCTTATGGTGGTTCAGTGATTGTTATTTCTGCCATCCCTGCTAGTGTGTTGGTTGCTAAGGGTTTTGGTGATCTTGTCCCTCTTGTTGGGGTTAATTCTATCCCTATGCCAAAATTCATGTTGGTTAGCCCAACTTCTCTACTAGGAGTTGGTTATTCTATCTTGAATTCAATGTGCTGGCAGGAAGAGGCATCAAGAGTTGAATATGGTTGGATCACTATTAAAGGTAAACAATCTAAGAAGTCCTCTTCTTTCGACATGACCCTTTTATCCCATAAAAAGGGGACTAATGGATAATGTTGTTGCTATCTTCTTTGGACTGTTGCTTCTCATGGTCCTATTTTGCAATATTCTTAGTTTGATGTTAGGCCTTTGTGCTTTTTTTTTTGGCTAGTCTATTTCATTTTGAGAGCCTTCAATGTCCTATCTTAAGTTTTATTTGTTAAAGGGTTTTGAGGCCTAGTAAAAACCTATTTTTACCTTAATAAAAAACAAATTCATAGAAAAAAATTACTTGTTTTTGCATTGCAACTATAATTCTGAAACCCTTGAAGCTCCTTCTATATGCAAATTCTCCGTTTTCACTGTGCTCAAGAAAATAGTTTCGCTATGTGTATGATGAAATCTTTGTGAAAATACAATCTCATCAAACAAATATTTACCCAATAGCTAAAATTGTCACACACTTCATAATAAATTTTACAAAAATTTAATTGAATGCTGCCAGTGGTCAAAATGTTCCTTTTTGAAAAATTCAAATTCTTGTCATCGATGATATTTTAATGCAGACAGATCCTACGGCTTAGATCACGTCATTTTAGACTGGGTCCACTTAAAAATACCACCTAGAAATTTGAACAATAAGAAAATAAGACATGGAAGCCACTTGGCAAAGAAATGTCAGTACCTTTTTACCTTTCTGCCCTAGCCACATGTCGCTTAGTAATGAAGATGTAATGACTAAAAACCTTGCAACTTCCCATTGTGGGCTTACGAAATCTATCAAATCTTATCTGATCTAACCCTTCTTTAATAGCCCTACTGACCAAGCAACATGACATCACCAATGACACGCATCACATCTTCATAAAGCAATAATGAATAAAAACCTCACAATTTCTCATCATGGTTTCATGATAGTCATTAGATCAACTTTGATCTAACCGTCTTTAACTCTTCAATCTTTGACCACGTGGCACCTTGTCATGGAGCCGCAATGATAAAAGGTCATGCATCTTTTGATCATAGGCTTGTGACAACTATCAGATCTTCTTCTATCTGACCATTGATTCAACTTTATTCACAACTACATTGTGATGTCATCAAGGACACATGTCACACTATCGCAATGCCATGAAGGATAAAGTTCAAACATCTTTTCATAGAGATAATGTGTTGGCCATTAGATCAACCTTGATCTAACCAATACTTATCATTTGACTTGAGCTCTGACTTGGGTCTACCATCTGCCAGGTGTTGTGCGTGTGAAAATTGTACCTGTTAAGAAGCCACAACACTTCAGTAAAACATTATAGATTAATGATAAGAAAAATAAGAAATCAACAAATATTTCATCAACCAGGAAATCTACTGCCTTTTAAGAGATGTGAGTATGGTATTCTTAGATTTAACCAAGATCAATGACAATGTAACGTCTAGACGAAGGATTTTAATACTAAAACAATTGAAATGAATGCAAGATTTAATCTATGTTTTTGTAGTTTTCAATGCAATAACAACAATTAATCTAGATGAAAATGATCTAAAATTTGATAAAAATGAAATCAAATTAAGCTATGAATGCAAAACTAAGAAATTGAATAACAATGATCTCAAAAATGGAAGCACAATCTCTCAAGAACTCGATAGTATAGCGTTGTTGTTCTCAAGATTGCACACCCTTTGTGAAGAACTGATGGTCATTTATATAGAAATTCCAAGATCTGATAACTCATGGAAAAGCCAAAAATCACTCCTTGATTGACTCAGATTGATTGGCAAGTCATCAGGGTATTAGAAATAGTTAACTTTCGATAATCATGCAAATCAGCTTTATGACTCACAATCAGATGTTGAGTTTAGAAACTTAACAGAATGAGTCAAAAAGTTGATTTTGAGTTAACTGGCCTTCTGATTTTTGTGTAGATAAACATTGATTTATTTAGTTTCCATGTGTTTTATTCTCAACCCATTTGATTTAATTAAAATAACTGATTTATGGGTTAATCAATTATTAAATCAAACTTTATTCAAAATCATATTATTAATTCAACAATTCAAATTAATCAATCAAATAAATATTCAATCAACTATTTTAGAATATTTAATTAATTTTCAAATAAATAATATTAATTAGGAATAAATAATTAAATCTAATTAAAGTGATTAAGTGGCTAAATAAAGTTTAATTAATTAAATATTCAATATATTCAATCAATCACACTTAGGATAAATAACTTGATATTTATCGCCACATAATATTTAATTAGAGATAATTAAGATAAATTAGGAATATTCCCTCATGCACATTTGTGATAGAATCAATTAGGGTTTTGATAGCCTGATGTGCAGATGTGCCTTGGGTTAGGACTTTAGGGTCGATTTCGATTAATTTGTTGATATAGGAGGTTAATGGTACTGAAGCCCATTTTTGGGGTATTACATTTTGCCCCTCTTTGAATTACTGTGTGAAGCGCAATGGTTCAAAGATAAATCTGTTTGTTGAGAGCCAGGACTCAGTTCTATCATGAAGAAACTGATCCTGATTTGATTAACCGATTTCGAGATAAAAATCAATTTGAAGATGTTGATTCAAGTCCTAATTGACCAAAGAATCAAAGATGATGTTAAAAATAGCAACTTTGAACCTGTGATTATAAAGAAGTGATACAACACTTGATTATGAACCTATGACTATGAGGAATTGAATATCCTGACTCCAGACCTTTTGTCCAAAGGAATCAAAAGGATACTGTATGCACCCAAAAATGGTCGCCTAGACTTTGGGCCCCATTTATTCAATTTATCAATCCTGAATCAGTTTTATCAATAATCAATATTTTCAACATTATCAATTTATTGATCAAGTCTTAATTTCGATCATATATTGGATTTTTATCCTATGGGCTAATCATTTATCCTAAGTCTTTATTTGATTAAAATGAATATTTCCTCCTCTTTTGATTAAATAAAAAGCCCCACCTTTCCTCTTATCCTAAGCTACACAAATAAAGCATTATTCTTATTTTACAAAAAGGAAAAAAGCACTTTTGTCTCACATGAACACAAAGTCAATTCCTATTGGAGGATACTTGTGCACACGGATCACTCCTCTTTCAAGCTCCACTGTTGATTGAGACTTTTGCCTCTTAATCTCCATGGTTCATTCCTTTGCATTTCTTATAAAAGGAAAGCTCTCTCCTTCATTTGCATATCATGTTTTTATGCTAACTTTATGCTGCAGGAATCCTTGAAGACTTTGAAGCTTTTTAGAGATCATTGTTGCATCCTACTTTAGATTTCTTCATTTGCTTCATAGTTTAGTTTACATTCTTGCATAAGTAGTTTCATTTTTCATGGCTTTCATAGCTTAGATTTCCTTTCATGCAATAGCATACCTTCACATAGCTTAATAAGAGGGATTTGTAACACTTGTTCTTTCTATTTCCTAGCCTAGTCGCATTGCATTTTCATTTCTTTAGACTAGTTTGCATTGCATTTTCATAGTGATTCTTGAGGATATTGGCACTCTTTCCCTTGTCCTCATTTGAATCTCTCATTGTGTGGTTGACTAGCAAGGTCACAAGCTTGTAGTTCTAGCTGAGAGCAAATACATCATAGTCCCTTGCAACTCCATGCATAGAGAGCTATGAGTTGCTTTGTGAGGCCTCATTCTTGAGCAACCTTGCATGTAATGGTTCATAGAAGTGCACCATTTTAGTGTGTACATTTTTGGTGCCCACCATGGGTTGACTAGCAAGGTCACGTGTGGTTGACTAGCAAGGTCACAAGCTTGTAGTTCTAGCTGAGAGCAAATACATCATAGTCCCTTGCAACTCCATGCATAAAGAGCTATGAGCCACTTTGTGAGGCCTCATTCTTGAGCAACCTTGCATGTAATGGTTCATAGAAGTGCACCATTTTAGCATGTACATTTCTGGTGCCCACCGTGGGGCAGAGTAGATAAGCTTTGTCCTTTAGTTTCTTACATTTTCATCATTTTTCAGATTATTTTTTAGAAATTTTGCAGTCTCTGGCCTTTTTCTCAAAATATCGCACGATACTTCTCAGGTATATCATGTGATATACCTTACTATACCAGTGTGACACTTCACCCCAGAGAAGAATCGCCTGGCAGTATTAAGGTATATCACCTGGTGTCATGCGAAGTATCGCCCGCGTATAGAGAAGTATATCACCCGAACTGAGGTATATCGCGCGGGTATAGAAAACTATATCACGCGATACTGGTGAAGTTCAAGGTATATCACCTGATCTGACAGAGACCTGCAGTTCAAGTTTTATCATCTGAATCTGATCATATTTAGTTTGTTGGTTTGCTTTACTGTATTTAGATAGGTCTAACCTGCATCTTTTAGCTTAGGTAAATCAGTTTCTTGCAATTATTTTCATTTAGATTTTAGATTTTGCTAACTTTGTGGGTCTAACTAGTTGTGGTGGTAGGTGCCTTTGCTTGAGAAGCTTGCCAAAAAAAAAAATGCATGTCAAAGAGGGCTACTAACAGTTTTTGCAGGGCTGCCCAAGCATAAAAACAAAAAAAAAAATCTTCCTTGTTTATTTGCTTTCCTTTTAAGTGTGGCAAAAATTAGTTGTTTCATTTATTAGGCACTTAAGATCTTGTTGTAGGAATTCTTGGGTGGTAGGAGAAGTATGCTCTTCACCATTTTGTTGAACCAAAAAATCTTGACCCATCTTTGAATTTTGAAAACAAGAAGGTAAATGAACTTTGCTTGGTGTGTTTGGGAGAGATTCTTGAGATAGGGGAGTATGCTCTTCACCCTTGTGGTGAACCAAAAACCTTGAACCTCAAGAGTTGATTCACTTTTTATTTAGTTGTTAGAATCTTTTAGCGGGCCTGCTCTTGAGCAATCAAGAGGAACGACCCAAGTGGGGACAAGCTTTTTGCCGGCTCTTCCAACCCACTATAATCTCAAGGCTATCAAGGACACAAAACCTTGGTAGACATAACACTTGTCTTCGCTTGATGTGAGTAGATCGTGGGATTGTGACCATGGGGAAAACATTGAGCAAGAATGCTTAAGGTACTCTTGAGGCCGTGAGGTCCTAGTCCTTTATGAGGAGCAAGAGGGGTGTTATGAATGGAAGCCCTTACTAAGAACCATTAGATAGAAGCCACCTTATTTAGCCGCTTATCTTCTTAGTGCAAAGATTGATCCAAGTGGTTTACCCGGATCACCTTAAGATACTCACCATATGTGTCCCTTTGGTTGTGTCATTTGACACTTCCATGACAAAGCCAATATCTCTCATGGGTAACCACTTGGTGTGAGGTAAGGGGGAATCAAGTTATGGGCTAAGTTGGTAAGTATTGAGCCTTGACTTTTTAGGATAGATTTTCTTGAATTATCTTTGGTTATGTGATGCCAGTGTAAATGTTCTCACATACAAACAATCGGTAGCATTCATAGGGTGCTTTTTCAATTCTAATATCACAAGTGTTTGTCTTGGAAAGGTTGCTTTCGCCCTTGTTTCAAGTGTTTTGAGACATGTTTGATCCCTCACTGTTTGCAAACCTGCCAAAATTCTACTGACATTGTGACTGAAATCGAAGACATCAACCCCCAGACCAAAAATTTTGACCAAGCAGACCCAAAAAAATGCAAATTTTACACAGTTCTGGTCAAGAGTTAAGTAATCTTGCAACAGTATCACATCCTTTAGAGCAAAGTATCGTGCGATACTTCACGGGTTCGAAAAGTATCACCTGCTTTGAGAAGGAATATCGCGCAATAGTTCACCCCTGGCAGACTATCGCCCACCCTGCCTGGTGTATATCACCCGACTATTATAAGGTGTATCACCTGGTATAAGGTGAAGTATCGCACGGTTGTAGGTATATCGCCCCAGTAGCTTAGAGTATATCGCCTGGGTAATTCCTGTCATGCTTGCAATTTGGTCAATTTCAATTACTGTTAGTCAGGTTAGGTCCTGGAGTAGGCTTCGTGCTCTAACGTTTGAGACCTGTCTTGACTCTAAATTTCTATTTTTAGTCCTCTGGGATAGCATCATCTGATTTACAAAATCACTTTGGGAATAATTATCAAATTAGAAGGCCATTCTTGGTGCCAAGGTTCATCTCTAAGATTGTTAGCTACATTCTTGGAAAATTTTAGTGCTCTTATTGTCGAAATCGCTTTCACTTAAATCTCGATTTCAATTATATTTTTGGCCTAGTCCAACCTCCTAGTTCAAAAGTGCAAGGGTAGTCACCCTTTGATTTGATGCACCTTTTTGACAGTGTTGGTAAAGCCCCTTTTCTATCTTCTTATTTCTCTTTGGACAATAGAGGACTTTAATTATCCTAGTTTGGCGCTGACACTTTGAGAGGTCACCTTATCATTGAGAGTATCTTTCTTTCATGTCAGTTATGACAAGGTACCAAGTCAATCAAGGGAAGCGACCCCCTGTTGCCTTTAGGTAGTTACCACCCGTTAAGACTCATCAACAGCATAAGGGAAAAGGACCCCTTTTTGATCAATCACCTAAGAGTGAATCTGAGGTTTGTTTTAATTCGAAAGCTAATCCTAGTGAAGTGAGCACCTCTTTTGTACCACTTTCATCAAGTATGGACATGAGTTACACTTTCACTTGACAACAAAGAGAAGCCATGAATCAAACTCTTGAGGATATCTTCCAATGACATAGGAGAGAGTATGGTAGTTCTTCTCATGCTAGTCCACCCGGGTCACCTCCCAACAACGTGAGGTATTTTGATGTTCACCAACGAGCTGAGAGACATCATAAGAAAGCTCACTCAGATTTAGGGTCACAACATGAGGACCAGAACAATAAATCTAGTGATCACCACATAAATGCAGCCAATGCAATAAGGCATTCGAGACCATCCTCCCCACTTAAAGATACCTCTCGATATGCAAATACAAGATTGAGAAGCATTGAGAGGGAGAAGCAAGCCTATTTGGATGAACAAGCTGCTAAAAAGGAAAAATTTAGACAACTAGAAGAAGAGGAACGTGCATTATTGGACATAAAGAAGAGAGTCACCCAAGAAGAAGAAGATAGACTCTACACACAACAACTCCAAAGCTGATTCAATGGGAGGGGAACCAATAGTGGGACCAACTCACCCCCATCTACCCCTTCGCCAAGTTCTAGAAGAAGATCAAAGACACTCTCACAATCCCCAAGTCCTATAGGAAGAAGGGTTTCAAGATATGATCATCATAGGAGACGATCACCTCATAGACATTCAAAGCAACCCTCCCAATGAGCACATCATGGCTCACAACATGGAGGAAGTTATGCCAAATTTGACCATATGGATTTTATGACTATGCAACAAGAACCATCATTTCAAGCATATGTGGAATGATATGTGGAACAAAACAAGGATCAATTCCTAGAAAGCCTTATCAACAAAGGTGCTAAAGTTCCATATGATTTTGACATCCACCAAAAGATTAAGAAACAGAATCCTTCAACCAATAAGGTGATCATGCAAATGCAAAAGGATATAGAAAGGATGAGGGCTCCTAAGAGCACATTTAATTTGGACTCCATATGTCCCAACCCGATTGACAAGAGTGTGGTGTTGGTTGAGTTCCCTAAGAAAGTTGAGTTTCCAACCTATGACAAATATGATGGCATTGGTGACCCTCATGACCATGTTCAACAGTTCTACATAATGAGCTTTTCTTTTCATCATGAAGATTCCTACTTGATGAGATTATTTTCGAGGAGCCTCAAAGGTCAAGCCATGGAATGGTTCACCAACCTTACTCCTCCAGTAAGGACATTTAAAGAACTCGTCCAAAGATTTGTTCAGCATTTTGCTTATAATCTATCAAGGTCGGTCACAATGCTTGATTTGTGCAAGCTTAAACAAAGTCAAGGAGAACCTTTTGTCACTTTCCTACAAAGATGGAGACATTTGTGCTAAAAATATCCAAGGACAATTCCTGAGGAGGAAAGAATAGACATCATTGTGAGTAACTTAGTGCTGGAATTAAGATATGAGGTAAGAAAGATACCATTTAATTCTTTTGACACCATGGTAGAAGTGGCATGTCACATAGAAGATGTCCTAAAAGAACAAGGAATCTTGGCCAAATCAACCAATAACAACAATGGCCAAAACAACAACAATCATAGTTATAAGGACAAAAAGAACTCCTATTGGAACAAGAATAAACAGGTGGTCAATGACGGAGTTGTTGACTCACCACAACCTAAGAATGAAGGAGTTCTTAATCTCTCCAATGTGGTACAAGCCATGAAGTTGCAAGCATCCTCAGGACAACAAGAAAATAAATCCAAGTATCAAGGGAAACCCAAGAAGGAAAAGAGGTAATTCACCAAACTTGGGGACTCCTATGTAGACATTTTCAAGACACTAATTGCTCATAATTTGGTGCAACCTCAGGATCCTGCCAAGCACTACATACCCAATCCTAAACCTCATTGGTGGAATGAGAAAGCCTTTTGTGTCTTCCACAATAGAATTGGACATGATATCAAAAATTGTTTTAGGCTTAAACATCTTGTCCAAGACCTCATTGAAAGTGGGTGATTACAAGTTGATGGTTTAACCACTAATGCGGATCATAAGGCTTTTAAGGAACCCTTGCCCAAATATGAAAAAGGGGAGAATTCTAACAACAAGCATGACAAAGCTGCTATGAACTATGCCTACACCAATGCTGAAAATGTTATTAATATGCTTGAAGCGGCTGATGATAATATCAACATGATGAGAGGGAGAGATCCTTATGGATATGATGTGGATTCAACTCCTATGTCTGATGAAAGACCCGTTGTGGTGCTAAGAGGTCCTCACTCATGAAGAATGCCCCAATCCCTCAATGTTGTTACTAGGGGTCAGGCTCAAGCTCCCATTATTATCAGAGGTCCTAGCACTTGTAAGTCTGAGCAGCCCATGTCCAAGGGCATTCCTCCTAAATCTGCCGTTGGTCCTGGTTCCAATTATAATCTTATTGACCAATTACAATGTACACCCATGCAGATATCTATTTTTGAACTTTTAGAATTGTCCCCTAAGCACAAGCGTGTCCTTGAGGATGCTTTGCGAGCAGCCAGTGTCCCTAACAACTTAGATATTGATCAATTCTAGAATATGGTCAACCATTTGGCTAGCCCTCATTACCTCACCTTCTCAGAAGAAGATGACAAATCCATCAGTCACCCACATAACTTGCCTTACACATCGAAGTCATGATTCATAAAACCTATGTCAGGCATGTATTGATAGATGGGGGTGCGGGGCTCAATATTTGTATCATGAGTTTGTTGAAGGCTCTAGGATATTTTGAAGAAGTCATTGACATGAGGAAAAAGATCACAATCAAAGCATATGATGAAGCTGAAAGAAGTTCTAAGGGATTGGCCATTTTGCCTATCCGCATTGGCCCAGTAGAAAAGGACATCTTATTTCAAATTTTTGATGTTGGTCCTTTAGCCTACAACATTTTGCTAGGTAGGCCATGGATTCACGAAATGCAAGCAGTCCCCTCAATGTATCACTAGTGTGTTAAGTTTCCCCATAATGGTGTAGAAATTTGCATACCTGGAGATAGTGCTTTGTCAGTTAATAACATTTCTGCGGGATCACATGTACCTTTGAATAGGGAAGCTGACAGCCCTATTATTTCCCTTGAACAATGCAAGAAGAAGTTTAAGACCATAGATCTTGGGATGGGAGATTATAAAATTGATTCTTTTGCACAAATGCTGATCTCTCCTAGGTCTTATGGGAAACCATCACCAAATATGAAACCTTCATCATCAGCAATGACATTATTCAGAAAGTTTTTTGAGTCTTCGGTTCCTATTTAGGAAGAGAAAGAGGAAGTTGCCGTAAGGGACTGGATCTATCATGAGGAAAAATACCAACACAATGAGAGCTTTGCTCCTTCACCTAAAGCTTATGGGAGAGGGTATACGTTGGTTAAGAATATGGGTTATCCAGGATATGGTCCCCTTAGCCATAGGTTGGATGCTAAAACTGAGCCTCTTGACCATGCCCTTTTTGGATGAAAGAATAAGTCAACAGTTGGCTTAGGTTTTGAAAATAAGAAGAAGAAAGGTGTTCCTATCCCAGTTGTGATGGATAGTAACAGTGATTCAAACTACACACCTGATCTTTCTAATCAAAAAGACATGTCTGATGATTGGGTGCCTTCAACAAATCTTCTTTGGGGAGATTCAAAAGATTTGATACTTGATGGTCCTACTATCCCAGCTGCGACAGATAGTGACTATATGAATGCTAGATTGACAATGGAACATGTTGCTATCCTAGCTACAATGGATAGTAACAATGCTAGCATTAGAGAAGGGGAAACCTTTCCCAACCTTGAGGCTTCTACATCACGAGGCCCAAATGATGATTCAGACACAAACTCACATGAGTATGAATGGGACTCACTTTCAGATGCAATAGTTGATTTGGACATGGATGTTGTCCATACTTATAGTACCCAACCTGATGCAGCCAACAAGCTTAGTGTAGGACTAGAGGATTGTACTCCTCAAATTTCCTTAGTGGATGACGCTTTGTTTGGTAGGATGAGTCCTAATTCGGGTATCTTAGGAGAGGACTCGATGAATCCCAATTGTATGGTCACCAGAGATAACACCTTTCACATAAATAAGATTGAACCAGTCATTGACCTACCCCTTGTTCACTATGACCTAATTGACTAGTCTCAGCACCATCAAGAGCCTAGATTCCTCACTTTTCAGAATGACTATGAACTTGCCTACTATCTGAATGCTCTTGAACCCATGGCTTCTTCCACCAGTGAACTGAAAACAAGTATGATGGAGCCTGATATTAAGTACCTCAGTCTAAAAATAAAAGAAAAAGAAAGAAAGAAAAATAGGTCTAATGGTGAAAACCACTTTGTGGTGGTATCAGAACCAAAAATAGTAAAAAGAGATGATGCATCTGAGAGTGAAAACCTCTTTGAGGTGCCTAAGGATGGGGTACTTAATAACTTGCCGAGTTATTTTCAGGACAGATCATCAGTATTGATTGAGCCAAAAAAACCAGTTAATTTGAACACAGACGAAGCTCCTCAAATAATTCATCTTGCTCAGTCTTTATCAGAAGAAGAAACCAAGGCATATATACAATTCTTACAAAAGAAAAAAATTAATTTTGCATGGACCTGTTCAGACATGCCAGGGCTTGACATAAATCTTATAATGCATCACTTATCCATAGCTCCAAGAGTCAAACCAGTGAAATAGAGACTCAAAAAAATGCATCCACATGTAGCTCTCCTTGTCAAAGTGGAATTAGAAAAACTTTTGAGCACTAGATTCATCAAAGCCATCGATTATGCAGGATGGATCTCAAACATAGTACCGGTTTCCAAACATGATGGGTCCATTTGTGTATGCATAGAGTTTAGAGATTTAAACAAAGCATGCCCAAAGGATGATTTTCCACTTCCAAACATTGACATGATAGTGGACATGACAGCGGGCTATGAAATATACTCTCTAATGGATGGTTTCTCAGGATATAATCAAATTAAAATAGCTCCCGAATACCAAGAGAAAATAGTGTTCACATGTGCATGGGGAACCTATTGCTGGAACGTCATGCCATTTGGGTTAAAGAATGTAGGAGCAACATACCAACGAGCTATGACCATAATTTTTCATGATATGATGCATAAGAACATGGAAGATTATGTGGATGATACCTTGGCTAAATCAAGAAAAAGAGATGCACACCTTACTGATTTAGAAGTAATTCTAGATCGCATGGAACAGTTTCAACTCAGATTGAATCCAAAGAAGTGTGCATTTGGTGTCACCTCAGGCAAACTTTTAGGATTTATAATATTAGCAAAAGGTATAGAGGTTGATCCCGAAAAGGTCCAAGCAATTTTAGACATGCCACCTCCAAGAAACATTAGTCAGATGAGAAGTCTTCAAGGATGATTCCAGTCAATTAGGAGGTTTATCTCACAGCTGGTAGATAGAGCACAACCCTTTAATAAGACACTGCATAAAGGTGATTCTTGTGTATGGAATAAGGATTGTCAAAAGAGCCTTAATTGAATAAAATAATATTTGGCTAATCCTCCAATTTTGATGCCGCCTATTCTTGGGAGACCATTGATTTTATACATTTCAATGACATAGTCTTCCTTGGGGGCATTGTTGGCTCAATTAAATGATACTGGGAAAGAATAGGCCATCTACTATATCAGCCATACTCTAGTCTCTTATGAGATCAATTATAATAACATTGAGAAGTCTTGTCTTGCAGTGGTGTTTTCTTCTCAAAAGTTGCGACACTATATGCTTGCTCATACTATACATTTGGTTGCAAAAATTGATCCTCTTAAGTACTTGCTTAGTAAGGCTGCCCTCACAGGTAGACTTGCTAAATGGATGATGGTCTTAACTGAATTTGACATAGAGTACATTGAAAGGAAGGCCATAAAAGGGCAAGCTATTGCTGACCAATTAGCTGATTTCCCAATTCAGGATAGTATGCTTGTTCAAGTGGAATTCCCAGATGAACACATCTTGTATATGACTACTCGCACTTGGAAAATGTTCTTTGATGGTTCCCACGTGCAAAATGGATCAGGTGCTGGAGTATTATTTGTTTCTCCACATGGGTACAATATTCCAAAGTCTTACAAACTTTTATTCCCATGTATGAATAATATTGCAGAATATGAAGCTTCAACCAATGGATTAAGAATGGCTATAGAATGTAACATAACAGAGTTACATGTCTTTGGGGATTCCCAGTTAATCATCAACCAAGTCAATGAGGAATATCAAACCAAGGATGATAAATTGATACCCTACAGAAAGATGGTTGACTCATTGAAATGTTACTTTACCTTTGTGACGTTTCAATAGATCCCTAGGACAGAGAACAAAGCTATAGATGCCATGGCCACATTAGCTTCACTTCTTCAGTTGGAGACACATGAATCATGATTTGAATTCCTGGTGGAAGAGCTACACCATCCCATCTTTGACTCGTCTGACAGCCATGTCATTTGTACCATTGTCACACACGAGTCTTCCCGATATGGTGCTATCTATTCATATCTTCATGATGGCATCATCCCCGACACATTCAACTATTCTGAACACTGAAACCTTATCCGTAATGCCTCTCACCACACCCTTATCTCTGGTGATTTATATAAGAGGGGTTTAGATGGGACTCTCCTTAGGTGCTTGGAAAAGGAGGAATCCAACCAAGCGTTAGTTGACATCCACGAGGGTATTTGTGGTGGACATTCTAATGGTCTTTCCATGGCCCGAAGGTTGCTTAGGGCGGGATATTATTGGCCCATAATGCAGATAGACACAGTAGCCTTTGCTAAGTCGTGTGAAAAATGTCAGAAACATGGAAACCTGATTCATGCTCCAGGTAGGGAGCTGATCCCTTCTGTTTCTCATTGGCCATTTCAGTGCTGGGCCTTTGATCTAGTTGGGCAGATTCATCCCAACTCATCAAGTGGACATAAGTTCATTATTACTGCCACTGACTACTTCAAAAAATGGGTGGAAGTTGTGCCACTTTCTGTTGCTTCAGGGAAGACTATCTCTTTGTTCATTTTGAATCATATTATTTGCCGATTTAGAGTGCCTTCTGAGATTATCACTGATAACGGTGGTCAATTCAGGAACAAGGACCTAAAGCATTTATGCAAGAAGTTTAAAATTAAGCAACACTAGTCCTCCATCTATTTTCCACAGGGAAACAGATAGGCAGAAGCCTCTAATAAAACCATTCTTAAAATTCTTCATAGGACAGTGCACAAGAATGGTAGGGATTGGCACTTGCAAATCAATCTAGCACTATGGGCTTACAGAACAAGCATTCACACACCTACAGAAGCCACACCTTTTGCCCTTACCTATGGTGCTGAAGTAGTATTACCTTTAGAAGTAGAGATCCCATCACTTAGAGTCTCACTCAAAGGATTGATAACAGATGAGGATTACCGCGCCATGAGGTTACAGGAACTAGAACTTTTAGATGAGAAGCGTAAGGCTTCCTTTGATCATATAAGAGTGTATCAGAAGCGTATGTCCAAGGCATTCAACAAGAAGGTTCGCCCTAGAGAATTTCAAATAGGTGATCTTGTTTTGCGAGAGAACCCTAAGAACCAACATAACAGAGAACAAAAGGGTAAGTTTGAACCTAATTGGCTTGGACCATATGTCATCACAGTTGCTTTTGGTACAGGTGCATATTTACTGTCAGATCCAGATGGAGAACAGCTCCCTGATCCCATCAACATTTTGCACCTCAAGAAGTTCTACCCTTAATGCCCATTTCTGTCTGGGGGCATCCTTTGTACATATTTATGGATCCTGAAAAATACCAAAAAAATAAATAAATTCATATATGATGCTGAAAAAATCCTAAAAAGCATAAAAAGTCCTGAAAAAATACAAAAAAAAATCAAAAATTCAAAAAAAATAGAAAAAGTGCCTTGGTGAAAACCTGGAAACAGGCGCCTTGGTAGCAAAAATACAAAAAAAATAAAAAAAGAGAAAAATTGCAATAAAATCCAAGTGGTGAAAACCTGGAAACAGGCGCTACTTGAGGCCTTTGCACCCCTATTTGTTAGCATGCATCCTCGACACTTAGCCACTTTCCATCATACCTTGACCTTATTTGACTTGAGCTGAAATTGGTCTTTGTCTTTGTCTAGGGGGCATAACTATGTGCATTGGTCCTTTAGGTGCGTTTGTCTCTTGGGGCATTTCACAACAAGTGTTTTTCAACACCACCCCAAACAGTGTTTTTCAACACTACCCTTGCGTCGAGTGTTTCTTAACACTTATGAGATGTCTTTCCCCAATAGTCTAAGTATGATGTGATATTTCTCATTTGCAGATGCAATAACTAGAGTCTGACTCTATGACCAACACACACACACCTAAACAATCAACTCGCTGAGATATGTTGACTTTATTGTTCTTTGTGTGTTGTCTATGAGGATTTATTTGATGAGTGGTCTCTCCCTGAGAAGTTTTCGATGATGCATAGCTAGAAGACTGAGGGAATGAGAACATATTTTATTTCTTTATCTGCTTGTGGGTATATTTTGTTGATCCTAATTGTCATGAGAATTTATGCTGGTCTTACTTGACACTATGGATTGACAAGGTATTATCCTTGACTGTTGTGTGAGTGCATGCTTCTAGTTATCCTGACTTTCATGTGTCTTGATACAAGCATAATCTTGCCATATCAAACTTAGGTAATCTCACTACATTAGTCATCTTGACCTCCATGTCTTTGATGCCTAGGTGGGATTTCTACATTTCTATCTGATAAAGATCACATTCATATGCACATAGTTATGCTAGTGTGCATTGCATGATCTTGCGAAACTACAAATAATGCTCGATGATGATAATTAGATGTCTATTAGCGTTGTGACCTTGCAAGTCAACCACTTTCATAGTAGTTTGCATTTTTAGGTTCATGTTAGTCTAGTGTTGCATTTTGCATATGGAGAGAGCTCTCCTTTTCATCTTACGTGGACCTGTTAGTCAACTGTGCTCACCTTTCCTTCTTCTCGATCATGTCTTTCACTCCTTGTCTTTTTTCATCTCGAACCTGTTCTTGTTCATCATAAGGGGTTAATCATATCATCATATCTATATCACAACTATCATTTTCAGAAACATGAGTCTATATCATACACATGAGCATTAAACATATATCTATGAGAGAGAACATACATAAGCATATACATAAACATTTTGAGTAAAATGACATGACAATATACATAAACTGATACATCTATCACCAGTGAGACATAAAACACATGATCTATCAAATATCCAATAATCTCATATATACATCACTGTCATGATACAATATACAATATGGGATCCCAAAATCTGGATCAATATCTCAAGATATGTCTAAAATCTAACTCTAAACCCTACGACTGACTGCCACCCTCATGTCCTGGTGCTGGTAGAGGTGGTGTTGGATCAGGAACTACATCTGATCTACCCACTACTGCAGAGTATGATGGCACTCTCTGATCCTCTGGGACTGCCTGAATGTAGAGGCCATAATAATATGCAGCTCGCGCTACCTCTCTCTGTCTCTCTGCCAGGGAAACCTGTAGTTGCCTCTCCCGACGCTCTGTCTCTGCTCTCTGATCAGTGAGCTACTGCTCTCTCACTGCTATAGTAATCTTGAGCTGCAATATCTCAGCCTTAAGAGCCTGTATCCTCGCTCTCAGATCATCTCCACTCGCAGGCTGATCATGCTGTGCCTCTGCCTGCCGGCGAGCTGGTCTCGCCTCATCCTCAGGCGTCGCTGATCTCTATCCCCGTGACCATTTCTGGCCACCTGATCTAGATCCCTCCCCTCTCTCCATCCTCCTCCCTCTCCCCCTCCCACCATCTCCTCCATCTCCTCCATCTCCTCCGTCCCCCCTATCATCCCCTCCATCTCCCCCTGTACTGGTACCTGCGCTTCTGGTATCCTAAACTAAGGGAATGGTGCCCTCTGCCGCTCTGCCCTATATGCTACATCAACCCTTGCATCTACCACATTTGGGTGATACTCCCAGGGCTCGCTCCTAATACCTGTTGTCTCTACGATGGCCTACTAGTAGTCTAACATGGGTAGCCACCCATGTCCCTCCTCATCCCTGACTCAGGCATATGTAGTGGTCTCTGTCGAGACCCACTGCTACCTCCCAAACTACCACCATACCTGAGTGATGCAAAATCTCTCTACAATCTCTGGGTGTCGACCTACTAATGGTCAAGTGCATAGCATGTAACTCAACTCGTCATCTGCATCACTCCATCCCTCCACATCCCTGTATGGCCTCCATGTGAAAGCTGTCATCTCATCTAGGATCCTCCAGTAGTATGTCACATTCCCACTATGAGCATGTGATATGAACCCCACATATCTATATATGTATGGGTATCTCCTCTCCCTCGGCTGAACCCTCAGGCACATCACCGCAATGTGCTCCCATGCCCACACTTGTGCCAGGATGGCACTGCACGCCCATGACCGACTGTCCCTGTACACAATCTCATGTAGCTCATGGTACATCTCCGCTAGTATGGCCGGACCCCATGCCATACGCCAAGGTCTGCCTACCAAGTCCATTAGTAACCTGGCCCATCCGAGCGGGAATCCCTTCTGACTGCGATCAGTCATCAGGATCTGTGAAATGATCAATGCTACAATACATGGCACTGGGAAGTCTCTACCAAAATCCTCTACCAACCTCTCCCAACTGACATGCCGGTCAAGGATAGTCACATCCTGGAACATCTCCTGGATCATCCGTCGCCCCTCAGTCACATCTTGATCATAGTATACCTGTGCCATCACATGAATCATGTTAGTTTTCATCATATGAAAATATTACACTTACACAATTTAAAAAACATGATTATACTTATAGGCTCATTGTGACATGGCACTCATAGGATCCGGGACACATCCTCTAGTGTGATGGATGCCTTGCTTGTGGGAAGATGGAAGGTGTTGTGCTCGCTATGCCATCTCTCAGCCAGTGCAGTCAACAACCCATGGTCAGCTCTGATGTCCGAGAATCTTAATAAATACCTGAATCCCATAGTCTTAATGTCCGCATTGCCCAGATCATCTAGATCTCGGACACACCTCAGCCCGGTCACCTTCGTCACTCTGATGATCAGCGCTGGAAAGACCTCATTCAAGCCATTAAACCAAGCCAATTGTTAGAACATATCATGATGGATGCCTAAAAATTAGTCTAACACATCTTTAAATACCTAATATTGTCTGGACCCATGTCATTTTTGCTTACAAAAACTTGAAAATTCAAATTTTACACTTGGGCGATACTTTTTTTTTTTGGAGAAGTATCATGCAATACTTCTCCCTATAGTAGTGCGATATACTTTGGGTCGTGCGATACTTCGCCCGATATCGCGTGATATTTCTCCTAGTATCGTGCGATACTGGTGCCTATACTCGCGCGATACTTTGGGGACCCACGAAGTATCACGTGATATTTAGCCCCAAAGGGCACGATACTTCTAAAGTATCACGCGATATTTCGCCTAACTTCAAAATTTAAAATTTTAAAAATTTACAAAACGTGCTTAAAAGGTATTAAATGACTCAAAAACAGTGAGTTTTTTGAAAACATAACGAGGCAGGATAGTGTGGTGGCCGGTTGTGCAACCGGGTGCGCTCGAATCGATGCCTATGGACGGGAACTCTGCTTGCTGGGCTATATTCTCTCTCTCAAGCTCTGAAAATTCTCAAATCACTATAAGACAAATGATTTTTGAAAATGACATTTTCACCCCTTTTATAGCATTTTGACTTTTTGACCAATTTTCAAAACACCTCAGAATTGCACAAAAATTGCACCCCTAACTAATTTCGACGTCCTGGATCCATTTTTAGACTTGAAATCAAAATTTGAGGTCTTCTTGATAGTCAAAATCATATTTCAAATCTTCTCCTTCTTCTGAGCAGTTGACTAATTTTTTTGAGGCATAAATTAATTTTCGGTGGAATTTCTTCCTTTTCATGTCTCTCAATTTTCTAGTCTTTCATTCACCCTATCTCTTTTCTTCTAGCTCATCACTGGGGCATGCTTCATTGCCTAATGGTTAATCTATTTCCCTTTACCTTTGATTGTGATTTCATTCTGGTTTGTTCAAATCTTTATTGATTTGCTGTCTCTCCTCTACCTGATTTCGATTTCAATTCTGAGGGGGCAGTATTTATGGGATCCTCATCCCCGATTCCTTGATTCTCTTGATTCAGACATCTTTTGTGAGCTTTTGCTCAAATTTGAGATTCTTATCTCCTACTTTGAATGTGATCCCGAATCGACCTCATGTTCAAAGGCCTTCGTTTATGCTTTGTCCAGGTGTGATCCCGAATCGACCTCACATCTGAGATGTTTTGTGATCCCAGATCGATCTCACACTTCAATTCTTCTTTGATTGCATGTGTTCCCAAATCGATCACACATTAGTCAAAGAGGGGAAAATGTATGCACCCAAAAATGGTCGCCTAGACTTTGGGCCCCATTTATTCAATTTATCAATCCTGAATCAGTTTTATCAATAATCAATATTTTCAATATTATCAATTTCTTGATCAAGTTTTAATTTTGATCATATATTAGATTTTTATCCTATGGGTTAATCATTTATCCTAAGTCTTTATTTGATTAAAAAGAATATTTCCTCCCCTTTTGATTAAATAAAAAGCCCCACCTTTCCTCTTATCTTAAGTTGCACAAATAAAGCATTATTCCTATTTTACAAAAAAGAAAAAAGCACTTTTGTCTCACATGAACACAAAGTCAATTCCTATTGGAGGATACTTGTGCACACGGATCACTGCTCTTTCAAGCTCCACCATTGATTGAGACTTTTTCCTCTTAATCTCCATGGTTCATTCCTTTGCATTTCTTATAAAAGGAAAGCTCTCTCCTTCATTTGCATATCATGTTTTTATGCTAACTTTATGCTACAAGAATCCTTGAAGACTTTGAAGCTTTTTAGAGATCATTGTTGCATCCTACTTTAGATTTCTTCATTTGCTTCATAGTTTAGTTTACATTCTTGCATATGTAGTTTCATTTTTCATGGCTTTCATAGCTTAGATTTCCTTTCATGCAATAGCATAACTTCACATAGCTTAATAGGAGGGATTTGTAACACTTGTTCTTTCTATTTCCTAGCCTAGTCGCATTGCATTTTCATTTCTTTAGACTAGTTTGCATTGCATTTTCATAGTGATTCTTGAGGATATTGACACTCTTTCCCTTGTCCTTATTTGAATCTCTCATTGTGTGGTTGACTAGCAAGGTCACAAGCTTGTAGTTCTAGCTGAGAGAAAATACATCATAGTCCCTTGCAACTCCATGCATAGAGAGCTATGAGCCACTTTGTGAGGCCTCATTCTTGAGCAACCTTGCATGTAATGGTTCATAGAAGTGCACCATTTTAGTGTGTACATTTCTGGCACCCACCGTGGGTTGACTAGCAAGGTCACATGTGGTTGACTAGCAAGGTCACAAGCTTGTAGTTCTAGCTGAGAGCAAATACATCATAGTCCCTTGCAACTCCATGCATAGAGAGCTATGAGCCACTTTGTGAGGCCTCATTATTGAGCAACCTTGCATGTAATGGTTCATAGAAGTGCACCATTTTAATGTGTACAGATACCAACTATGAACCCTTCAGTAACTAAGAATCAAGGAAATAACACATTTAAACTGATGGTTACGAAGAGCTGATATAGTTTACAAGATTAAGAGAATACTAGATTGATATGTATTTTGATGAATCTGATATGCCCCAAGTGATGAGGACTTTGATTAAGTTGACAATTAGACTTGGTTGTTGTCCTGATTACTGAAGAAGATTGATTAACAGATTTGATAATGGTTAATGATATAATACCATGCCCCCTTTTGGATTAAAATTGAAATCTGGTGAGAAATCCAATGTGAATTGATATGAAGCCATGTGATCGAATTTGGAATTGGTTGTATACATCCGGGGGCTTATTCTACATCATTTAGAGGTCTTGTTGACCAATTTTGACTAGGTTTGACCATGGTTGACCAAGTGAAAATTCAAAAAATTTAATGTAAGATGATCAAATAGGTTGAGATCTAGATTTGTTTGATTGTATGAAGGTCGATTATGCAAGCAGTCGGTCGTCTTGGGTCCAAACTTTTAAATCACATTTTTGACAAGTGAAATGATCTCACATTTTGATTTTGATCCCAAAAATGGATTTAGGACGTCGAAATTAGCTAGGGGTTCTATTTTCATGCCAATCGGAGCACTTTTGAAAATCAGGTCAAAACCTATATAAGGTCGAAAGGGTCATTTTTGAAGTCATTTGACTTTTTGGCTTGTGGAGCCCTCTGAGTGATAAAATGGTGGTTCCAGTCTCCTCACATTGATTCAAGCAATCCTGATGATTCTAGAGACCCTAGTAGTATGGGAACCCGGTAAGTGAATTTCTTAACGCTTCTTTGTATTCAATTTAGCACGTTTTAATTTAAATTTTTGAATTTTTACATGTTTTTAAGTATTTTTAATTTTTGCATCATGGGTTGTCATAGGACACTTTGTGCATTGTTGTATGGTAATCCAATTTGAGTTCAAGTGTCATGTGTGTTTTCTGAGTGTGTCGTATGGGAAGGACCTATTTCTCATACAATATTTCTTGGAATCCCATGTTTGTTGTATGACATAGTATTTAGTGTCATTTCAGATGAATTGTCGTATGGGTTGTTGTATAATGTCATACAACACTTGATGCCAGTTTTTTTAATTTCCTGAATTGTGGTATGAAAAATAGTGAGAATTTTTAGGGTACTTAATGCAATTTTTCAAAAATTTTGATTTCTCAGTTGGATTTAATGGAATTTATTACACCTTCTTGAATGTTAAGTTTACCGATTTGTGTGCATTTTGCGTTGATTTTGATTGATTTACTAATGTCGCTCTCGCCTGTTTGGTATTTGCAGATTAGGTAGCCCAATATTCATGTTAGAGTTTCACACCTGAGATCAGGGCAAATCATGGCTTACTTACAACATTGATCGAGTGGTTTCACTCTAAGACTCGGACATTCCACCTTCCTACCGAGGAGATCACCATTATTCTAGAGGATGTATATCAGATTCTCAAGATTCCTTTCCATGGTGCCCACCTTGACTATTTGAGTTTAGGGAACACAAGTCTTCAGGTGTTCTGGACTGTATTCAGTGTTGATGAGTCAATAGCATAGTAGATCCCATGGGAGACCCTGGTGCAGAGGTATGGCCAAATTGACAGGTTAGAGAGCATCATAGTAGGGATGATTGGAGGGGTCATCATGTCAGACCATCAATAGAATAGTTTTCTCATGGGTTGGGCTCCGATGGTGCAAAGGATGATGGCACATCCTATAGAGTTTGGATGGGGATAGTGCCTTCTAGCACATATGTTCTCTGAGATGCATGAGGCTGTATATCACAAGGGAAAGAGCTTTGTCCACAGAGTTCTAGTTTGGTAGATATGGGCATGGGAGCATATCCTAATTTGCAAGCCTATTTGTGGTGGTGAGAGGCAGCCTCAATAGCCTCTGGTATATAGATATTTAGGATACGTGACCTAGGCTAGGATAGATCAAACTAAGTACTGGTGGTGACTAGATGACATGATGGTCATAGTCTAGAGACCGTATTTATAGGTAGAGGCATGGCCCACTGCTAGGGCACAGTTTGGTTATTTTTGTGAGAGCTACCCACTCATTGGTCAATTGACCAATGTATTGGAGAGATTTCTCATTACTCACATATGAAGGCAGTATGGCCTCATTCAGGATGCCCCACACGAGTTCACATCATATGCCTAGAAGGTATGGGATATGGGGTTAGGCTAGAGCCCATGGCTATCTTATGTCATTTGTATGTAGGAATACATTGGTTTACAAAGAAGGGACATGGACTAAAGGGTACATGTGGTTGATGCCAGAGTTATTGATGCATATAGGGCACACTTGGTGGAGCACCCCTTCTTGTGCTTCTCAGATCCTACAGATCCTATTTCCACCATGGAGGAGGTAGATGATGTGATAGGTGCTCCTTGTGGTAGGGGTCGGAGGAGGCATGATACATAGATTCTTCCTGCACAATAGACTCCTCTTGTGCAGAGAGTTATTGGAGTGACCACCTAGCATAGATAGGAGGTGAGACCTACCCCGATGCAATGTGCAATTCCTACACCGAGACCCTCAGTGGCATGATGCAAACATATTAGAGGAGAGGGTGGTACCTTAGGTGTTCTAGGTAGCACTATAGAGGTTGAAGAGGTTATGGGAGTGAATCTAGATGTTCCCATGGGAGAGGCAGATGAATCTCTTGATTTTGATTTAGGTGCAGAGGTTAGGAAGTGGAAGGAAATAGGAGAGGAGTTGGGAGGCAAGGAGGGAGTGGTGGGTGGTGATGATGTAGTGGAGGAGGGGTTGAGATATACTCCAAAGAACACTATATGCTGACTCCACCAGTAGATCAGGGAGCTTAGAACCTAGAGACTCTCTCTGGAGATTATATTGGCAGAGTGGGACACATAGCTATGAGAGTCCTGAGAAGAGACACGGATCCTGAGAGAAGAGGTGGTTCATCAGACCAGTAGGGCAGCTTACTATGTTTCAGAATATTTTACAGCTATCCCTTTAGATTAGAGGGTGATGTCTTATTCTCAGTATATGTTGGGCTTAGAGGGAGTGAGGGAACCAAGGGAAGATCCACCACCATAGGCCCCTATCGGAGGAGGAGACACACCTAACATTGAGGATCAGGCCAAGAGCAGATTTGGATAGCATCCTCTTTAGTTTTTTGAAGATTTTGACAATTTTTTGATGTACACATATAGCTCATTGTAGCTCATCTTTTATGATGTATTTGTATGCACATTGTGATTCAATTGTACTATATATTTTGAGATGTACCCCTGCACTATTCTGATATATATATGAGATGCAATGATTTGACTTCATTGGACTTTTTGTTTTGATTTATGATTTTGTTCATCGTGTGATGCAAATGTATGCAATGTTTAATTGTCTTTTTTTGATGTATGTATGAGTATGTATTTATGGATGAAATTTTTATAGATTATTAAAATGCACTTCTTTGTTTATTTATGAAAATTTATGTATGCAATGGATGGATAAAATAATGATGAAAATGTAAATGTAGTGATTCACATGATGTTTTTGTAGGTACATGAAGAATTTAAGTGCTCATTCTTTGTCAAAAAGGATGTGTTAACCTGAGATGACAAATGCTTG
Source organism: Chamaecyparis obtusa (assembly GCA_027943335.1). Classification (NCBI taxonomy): domain Eukaryota; kingdom Viridiplantae; phylum Streptophyta; class Pinopsida; order Cupressales; family Cupressaceae; genus Chamaecyparis; species Chamaecyparis obtusa. Next base: position 130,426 of record BSBK01006158.1, on the reverse strand, counting down.
CTTGTTAGTTGAAGAGATCTTCACATTACCCTTAGTCTTTTTATGTTAAAAGTGAAAACTTGAGAACATTAATTGATATGCTGAATTCGAAACATGAATGATATGCAACCAGACACAATGCAAGACACAAATGAAATGTATCCTAGGACCTAGTCACTGATCTTTTGTTAGTCTTTTTCATCACTGAATATTTTTGGTAACATTGGATGTCGATACAATGTCCACTAGTTAGGCAACCATGAACATATGAATATTGACATTTAGTCAGATTTGTCAGATTAGATATAAGCACCAAGGCACAAGAGCTAGGATGACCTAAATATCATGTCCATTTTGATTTAGCAATTTGTATAAGTGTCAGAGCATAAATGTTGTGATGACCTGAATATGCCTTGCATACAAACACACCAAGAAGTGGGGAGTTCATCCTCTCTTGAATGTAAATATGAAAAGTTTATTTTCAATGACTCATGATGAGTCATGTCATAAAATAATAGTTATACTCGTAGTGACCCTTTATCATTCACATCCTTGGGTAATGTCTCATTTCACATTAGGAGTAAGAAATCACTCACGAGAAGAAAAAAACAAAAGATTATGCCCATGTCCTTTCTTCTTTAAATTTGGTGAAGGACATCATTAATTAGCTCAAGAGACATAATATGCAAAAATATCATGTGAAACAGTCAGCATAGAAAAATATTTCAGCATATATCAGAGATTTCAACATATATTAGAGGAAGGGATTCTGAATAGAAAGCCTAAAATTAGGGCTAGGAAAAGAGAAGAGAAAAGGCAGAGAGTAGGGAAGGAGAAGGAAACTTTGACTGAATTTTATATTGACAACCGCATTCTACAGGAGGTTAGGAGTACTATTGACAAAACCAACATTGAAAAATGGCTCAGTAAGGATATGAAGGAAATGGGTCACAACCTGAACGTGTTGGAAGAAGAAATGGAGGCTCTTAAAGGAATACTAGAAAAATGCACTGATGAGGTTTTGATGAAGGTAAATACTAACAATAATGATGATAACCTAAATGCTATAATTTTTGTGATTGTGGATGAAAAGTTAAAGGATATTAATGAAAAAATCAGCTATAATGGTTATTGTATTAGAGAAATTCTAAAGCACAACAATAAGGGCCTCAAGTTATTTGTAATGAATGTAAAAGCTTTGTATGCCTACCTGGAGAGTAGTCTACTAGAAAAAGATACCATTACGATGGTTGATGATGTTGGGGGTAAAGGTCAATCTTCAGGACCTAGAATGAGAACCATAAGCAACCTCAAGAGGAAATTTCCTGAAGTTCCTAAGGAGCTTACAAGCCTCAAAGAATCCATTGTGAAAATGGAGGAAATGTAGAAAGAGGCTAAAAAGGCCACTAAAGCTAAGATGCAAATTATGCAAGCTTTTTGTTGGGGGGTTGATGGTAGTTTTGTTGTCGACTGTCTTTTTTAGCTTTTATACCTAGTCTATTTTTTTGTTGTTTGTAGGTTTTGGGTCCTTCTCTTTGTTTCTTAGCAAGCATTCTATGTTTGTATGATCTCTATTGAATATCTTATGCTTCTTTTGTAAATAGTTTTGGGGGCCGTTCAAAACCTATATTTACCTTAATAAAAAACAATGTGTTTGTTTGTGTTGGTGTCAGTTGCAAAAATCCTTGACTAGGAGGGAGATAGAAAAACTGACTTATATAAAGCATCAAAGGGTACTGACTGGATATGAATCATCTGAGGTATTGAGGACCATAGGATATGACTTGGAATGCCCCCAAGTTGTAAACAATGATCAATTTTAGATTTTTGTTACGTTGTGCCAAACCAACTTGTTGAATTGGAAGATATATACAAACTAAAATAGGACAGAAAGCTAGGAAATTACCAAGATTGTATTGATAGCTGGAGCATTTCATATAAGTGGCGCCTGTTCTTTTTTTTGTACTTTCATTTTTTAATTTATTTTTTCCATTTTTAAAATTTTTTTGTTGTACCATCAAGGTGCCTATTGCTAGATTTTCTCCAGGATGATCATTTTTTTTTCAGGGCTTTTTCTAATTTTTTAGTTTATTTTTTAAGATATTTTAGCCATACTAAATGTCTAGGTGTAGAATTTATTTAGATGAAGAACATTGATCGGTTCTCGGAGCTATTCTCCTTCAGTCATTGAGAATAGCCATTTGGGTTCAAACTTCCCTTTGCATTCTTGATGGGATTGATTTTTAGTGTTCTCTCTCAAGAATAGATCACCAACTTGAAATTATCTGTGTCTGAATTTCTTGTTGTAGCCTCTAGATATTCATTTCTAATATACTCTGAGATGATCATATGCAACTTGTCTGTGCTCATCTAGTAATTCAAATTCTTGCAACCTAGACACTCTGTAATCATCATCAGTTACTAGACCATGCATTCTGATTCTAAGAGATGGGATTTCAACCTCTATAGTTAGTACCGCTTTAGTCCCATATACTAAAGTAAAGGGAGTAGCCCCAGTGGGCATTCTTATACTTGTTCTATAGGCCTAGAGAGCTAGATTTATCATTAGGTGCCAATCTCTCCTTGTTTTTCTAATCATGTGATATAAGATTTTTAGTAAGTTCTTATTGGATGCTTTAGCTTGTCCATTTCCTTGTGACTAGTAGACAAATGACCAATGTTGAGTGATCTTGAATTTGGAACATAAAGAATCTAGGTCCTTATTTTTGAATTGGCCTCCATTGTTAGTGATGATGGAGTGTGGGATACCATACTGACAAATTATATAATTCAGGATGAACATAGAAATTTTTTTATTAGTTGCTTGTGTCAAAGGAACTCCTTCAACCCATTTTGTGAAATAATCAGTTGCTATGATAATATGGGTGTGACCATTTGACGAATGCAGATATATGGATCCTATGAGATCAAATGCCCATTGTTGAAAGGGCCATTGTGTTGTAAATAGAATCAAATATCTACCAAGAGCATGAATTAAGTTACCATGGACTTTGCATTTCTTGCAATTCTTGGCATATTTCACGGCCTCCTTCTCCATATCTGGCCAATAGTACCCCATCCTAATGATTTTTCAAGCTAATGTTAGATCATTAGAATGTGACCCACAAATACCATCGTGGACTTCCTCCAATTTTGTGGTTTGACCCTTCTCACTCTAAACATCTAGGGAGTGTACCATCCAGACTTCATTTGTATAGATCATTACCAATGATGACATACTATGACGTGTTTAGGATAAGATAACATTTTTCATGTCAGTTAAGGGTATCGAGAATGACTTGGTCATGAAGGTAGGAGTAGACAATTTTGTAACATGAGGAATCATGACCAACAATAGTTCAAATCATATGGGTTTATGGGAAATTATAGGTAGGGAATGATAGTGCTTACACTAGGAATTTGTAGCATAGCTCATGTTCTGGTTGTTGCAGTAACGATGACAGTGTAGCCATGGTGTTAACTGCCTTGTTCTCCATTCTCAATATCTATTCAAATGTGATAGAAATAAAGAATTTATTTAGATCATCTACCATCCACTTGTATGGAATGATCTTTTCATCTTTTGTTTGATACACATCATTGAACTGGTGAATGACTAGTTGGGAGTCTCCATGAATGTGTAATTCTGTTATTCCCATTCTATTGCCAATTTCATTTCATTTAATAGAGCTTCATATTTTTCTATGTTATTAGTGTAAGGAAACTTAATTCTAAATGCCTTTGGAATGGAATATCCTTGTCGAGTGATGAACAAGATACCAGCTCCAGATCCATTTTGTGTGTAAGACCCATCAAAGAATAACCACCATGTTCTGGAGGATAGGTGCATGATAGATTTATTAGGAAATTCCACTTGCATTGGGTGGTCATCAAACATTGGAGCCCTAGCTAGTTGATCTACAATGACCTATCCCTTTATGGATTTTATTTCAACTTACTCAATGCCAGATTCACTTAGTATCATGACCCATTTTTCTAATCTACCCATGAGAGCAGCTTTGCTTAATAAGTATTTTAGTGGATCTATCTTTTCTACTAGGTGTATGGTATGAGACAACATGTAGTGCCTCATTTTTTGTGATACAAAGATCACAGTCAGACATGCCTTCTCTATCATAGAGTAATTCTTTTCATATGCCACCAAGGTTCGATTGATTTAATAGATATCTCTTTCTCTTTTATTCTCATCATGTTGTGCCAATAATGTGCCCAATGATGTATTTGTTGTGGAAACATACAATATCAATGGCTTTCTCTGAATAGGAGGCATGAGAATTGGTGGATTTTCCAAGTATTGTTTAATGTAGTTAAAATTATTTTCACATTCTTCACTCCATTTGTAAGTCACACCTTTATGCAATGTTTTAGTGAAAGGTTGTGATATGTCAACTAATTGAGAGATGAAGCATCTGATAGATTCTAATCTTCCTTGCAGAGTATGAATTTGACTAATATTTTTAGGAGTTTGCATCTCCATGATTTCTTTGACCTTTTCCGGATCCACTTCTATACCCTTCTTATAAATAATGTATCCTAGGAGCTTTCTTGAAGTGACACCAAAGGCATATTTCTTGGGATTTAGTTAGAAACTAATTTTTTTTATTTTGTCCAATGTTGTAACCAATTCAGATAGGTGTTCAGATCTCTTCATTGATTTAGCCAATATGTCATCTACATAGTCTTACATGTTTTGTGCATCATATCATGAAAGATAGATGTCATTGCTCTTTGATAAGTAGCACCAACATTTTTTAGACCAAATGGCATTACATTCCAGCAGAAAGTACCCCACACATAGGTGAAATTTGTCTTCTCTTGATCTTCTGGAGCTATCTTTATTTGATTGTACCCAAAAAATTTGTCCATTAAGGAGTACATTTCAAATCTCATAGTCATGTCCACTATCATATCAATAGTTGGTAGTGGAAAATCATCCTTTGGGCATGCTTTGTTTACATCTCTAAAATTTGTGCATACTCATATAAACTTATCTGGTTTTGATATTGGAATGATGTTTGATATCCATTCAACATAGTCTATGACTCAGATAAATCCTACCTTGAGTAATTTCTCTAATTCAGCTTTGACAAGAAGTGCAACATGAGGGTACATTTTTCACATCTTCTACTTTATTGGTTTAACTCCTAGAGCTATAGAGAGATGATGCATAATCAAATCAGGATCTAATCCTAGCATGTCTGAATACTTCCATGAAAAGTTTATCTTTTTTTTCCATTAAAATTTTGGTAAATTCTTGTTTCTCCTCTTCTGATAGGGATTGTTCAACAGGAATCAATTGAGGTTCCTCCACTATTCCTAAATTGATAGATTGAGTTGGTCCTATAAAAAATGATGATCTATCCTATAAATGAATTGGAAGGACATCAAATATCTCATCTTTGGGCACCTCAGAGAGGTTTTCACCCTCGGATATGTCTTTTATTTTTACTATTTTTGGCTTTGAGACTGCCACATAGTGGTTTTCACCCTTAGAGCTCTTTTTATTTTTATTTTTCTGATTAAGATATTTGATATCGAACCTTGTTATGCTAACACATGGTTCACTAATGGAAGTTGTCATAGCTTCAATCTCATTTAGGTAGCATGCTAAAGCATAGTCCGTTCAAAAATTATGGATATCTTGGCTTGGGTCTCTGGATGTTTGGTCAATAAGTTTGAGATGTTGGATGGTAAGTTGAGGGAAGGACTATCTAATAGTGTTTACACATATAGTGGTGTCATCATTGGTTCTGATCTGACTCTCAAATTCTAAGGTGATATTACTACTCAAGATGTTTAGTTCGTTAAGCATCTCAATGGCATCGTTGGACCCCGTGTTAGTAATAAGTGAATTAGTTTCATGAGGTATGTCACGTAGTTATAGAATCACGTTGATTGTAGGTGAATATTGGTGAATATCATCAATATGTTTATCTATTATGAGATCCTCTTCTTTTGGTTCTAGAATGACTCCCCATTCATAGTCATTAGATTCCTCATCAGGATCTCTAGGAAATTCAAGAACATGTGTGAAATCAAGATGAATTCCACAAGAAAGGTTGCCTTTAGAGTCTAAATGGAATTCATATTCATGAGAATTTGTCTCAAAATCACTAGAGTGTCCCAAATGTTCAGCTATGGTGAGGGATGTACCTTCTTCTTTCAGTTTGTTTTATGGATCAGTCGATTCTTCTATAGCAACTATTTCTTGTCTACCAGTATGTTCTTGTGATGTAGTAGGTTCTTGTGTGTCTACCACATTGAATATTTCTTTAGGTTTATTTTTATCATTAAGAAGGTCTATGATGTGCTGAGGTATGCGCTCATAAGGAAAAACATCTATTTTATCTGAATCATCATTGTCTTCATGATATGTTTCCTCTTCATCTTAAATATTTGTTCCTAGTTATATTTTCTCTATGACATGAGTAGAGTTCCCACTGAGATGGAAAGGTTTTCTTTGATAACCTATACCTGTTGTATCTTTGTTTGTTCTCCCACATTGTTCAATGGGTTTTATGATACCTTTTCCTCTTGTTCCTAGAGGTCATTTTCTAGTGTATCCCATTTTGGAAATTAGCTTGTGTCCTAGTCCATATGATTTTAAAGAAACCTTAAGTGATTTAGATTCACATTTTTGAACCACTTGTGATTGAAATAATATAGCCTCTTCTTCATCTGATTCTTGTTTTGATACTTGTTCCATGATGAAACTCATGTCATAGATGACCTATGGTTCTTTAGTTGTAAGTTTCATTTTCTTTGAAGATAGCCCATAAGATTTAGGCAAGAGTCGGAGAGACGTAAGAGATAGAACTGATTCTATTGTGTATTCTCCCATACCTATATATATGATTTTGATCTCCTTAGCTATGTCTTCCATTTTTTATATGGAGACTACATCACTCTATTTTGTAGAGGAATCTTTGTTGTTTGGAACAAGTTTATTTGCATTTTCTTTCAAATCATTGCAAGATACGGACATGTCTATGAGTATTGTAACCTCTAATCCATCGTATGGGAACTTAATACATTGGTGATATGTTGGTGGAATAGCTTTCATTTCGTCAATCCAAGGTCTTCCCAAATGGATGTTATAGGCCAGCGGGAGGTCCAATACTTGAAAAGTGATGTCTCTGATTACAGGTCCTATTCTAATAGGTAGAATGATGACTCCTTTTGAAGATCTTTCTTTCTCATTATATGATTTTATTTTTATTTTATTTTTCTGTTCAATAGCATCTTCTGATAACCCCAGTTGAGTGACCACTTTATATGAACAAATGTTTAGACCAGCTCCTCCATCTATGAAAACACGCTTGACACGATGGTTTTTAATCACGACCTCAATATGTAATGGCTGATTATGTGGGTGACTGAGTGAATTGTCATCTTCCCCTGAAAAGGATATTTATTGAGGAGATGTCAAATAACCCACCATGGTCTAAAACTGATAAAGATCAAGATATTCTAGAACATTAAAATTGATTATATGTTTGTCTAGCACTGCTCGATGAGCAGGAGAAATCTAAAGAAACTAGAATATAGAGATCTTTGCATTAGTGTGTTGAAGTTGTTGTATAATGTTGTATCCTAAATTTTTTTTTTGGACTCTTTAGAATTTGAAGATTTAGATGAATTCCTTTTTTTAGATGTTGATGCAAGATTGAATTGTACTTTTAGGGCATTTGATGAACTTGAGTTTAATCCTGGAAGAGTTACTTGAGCTTGAGATCGAGTGACTACATTATCTAATTTTTTTTCTTTGTCCTTCTTGACAATGGTAATGACATTGCAGTGTTGAGATGTGCATGTCTCTACCATTTTGATTATGTCATTATTACCGAAGTATGTGTAATTGACCTTAGCACCCACATTTGGTTTGGAAGAAGATGATTCTCCCTTAATATGTTTTAGAAAAGGTTTCATGAATGTCGTATGATCATTATTGGATTTATGGTTGTCAATAACAATTTCTCCAGCATCAATTTTATCTTGAATAAGATGTTTCACGTGCATGCAATTATTGGTTTTATGACCCTTGTTTCGGTGAAAATCATAGAAATCACTCTCCTTCCACCACTTAGGTTTGACTTCTGGGTCATAAGGTTTCATCTCAGGTAGCATGATGATGTTATTTGCCAATAAGGTTTTCATGGCAGATTCCAAGGACTTACCCAAATGAGTGAACTGGCATTTTGGTTTTGTAACCCATGGTTTGTATTCATTTGACTTTTAGGAAGCCCAGTTGCCTATTTATCTGAGGCTTTTATGGTTTGAGTACCAATTGTGAGGTTGAATGCTGGTGCTTTGGGTGGAGCATTAATGTAATCAACAACACCATCTATGAAAATATTTTTATTCTTGTTCCAAAATTTGACTTTATCTTTGTTATTGGAATTGGAACTTGAATCATACTTATTTTCTTTGTAAAGGGTGATATCCCTCTTGCCAAAAAGTATGTCCTCTATATTCATGGCACTATCTACCATTTTTTCAAATGAAGTGTGATTTTGCATCTAAATGTGATAGTTGATTTCTGGAATTAGATTATTGATAAAGATCTTCAATTTTTCATTTTTTGGAATTTGTCGAGGATATAGCAAGAACTTTTTCCTCCAGCATTTGAGAAAATTCAGGAATGGTTCTCATATTTTCTGTTTCAAGTTACAGATGTCTATCATTGTGACTGGATGTTGAATATTGTAGGAGTATTTTTGATAGAACAATTTGATCAACTCCTTAAAGGTCTTGATTATTGGAGGTATTTTGGAGAACCAATTTATGGCTGTCCCTCCCAAAGATCATGGGAAGAGACGCATTAGGTAGGTTGGTTCATGCATGAAATCCATAGATAGGGTGCAAAAATCTTTGAGATGATCTTAAGGATCTGAATTTCTGTCATATTTTTCATATTTTGGTAGCTCCACCCCTTTATGGAGTGGTGGCATATACAAGTTTCGATCAAACAAAAATGGACATAGGGCATCCATCAAGAATTCTTTGGGTTCTTTCTCCTTTTCTAGTTTGTTGATTTTGACTTTCATAACATGCATCGTTCACATCATGGTTGTGATGGGGGTTTCTTCCTCTTGTGTTATGATGTCTTCAACATTAAAATTTTGAGGAAGTTTAGCTCCTTGTTGGGCTAGTTGTAGGAAGTATTCTTCTTCGTCCTCTTGAAGGAAATTTTTCATGAGTTTCTTAAAAAGATCATCATCTCAGTATTGTGCAATTTCTGAAGGTATGGGCTCTTGAGCCCTTCCTTCATCAGAGTTGTGGCCTTGTGAACCATGAATAGTTTCTCTTTGATACATAGAAGTGTCTTGATTTTTATCTTGAGTTGGTTCAAGAGGAGTTCTGTGACCTCTCTTAAGTGTAGATTGTGTAACCTTCTTCATAAAGATCGTGATCATATGGTTGATGAAAAGATTGAGTGATAAGAGAAGATGAAGATGATTTCTTTGGATCTTCTCTTTGTTTTCTATATAGGGAAGCTCTAGTTTCCACCATTAAATTTCAAGTGAATCTTGTAGCAAGTTATGACAACTAAAATGACAATCTAATTTAGGAAGACCACTAATATAACCTTGTCAAAATGAGCTTTGGATTGTTGATGAAAAGATGAATTGTACATAAGCGAAGGGTACAATATTTGAGATGTATGGGTAGACACCCAAAGGATAGTGGACACTGATACACAACACTTAGTTTTTAAGATATGATGACAAATTAAGGTTGGTTGACAAGGTTTTTGATACAAGGTGAAACGTATTCCAGATTGAACACTCAAATGACAAATCAAGAAAATAGACCACTTTAAGAAAATGAAATTGGCTTGTTGTTTTTCTTCTTTGTACCTAACATAGTGAATTTTTCTGATAGACTTTTGATCCAAACATACGGTTGACTGACTTTTCTATTAACAGTATGAATTTTTTGATAGTTTTTGAAAAATTGGTTATGATAGTATGTAGGCTCGTATGACACAAAATAGACCCTGGCACGATAATTTGGAATCTCATACGATAGTTGACACCATAAAAAGGTTTTATGCTTGCAAGATTTGACAACACTTGTACGAAAATCACTGGCTTCTCATATGACAATACGAAGGTTTTGATAGGGCAATCCAAGATTTTGAGCAATTATCGTACGACAATTAACAAGTGAAAATGACAATTGACACTAGAAAAGGATTTTTGCTTCAAATTTTGGATTTTTGATGTTTTTGGTCTTCAATTTTGTTTCAAGTTTGCTTTCCAATTTTTAGGTTCAGTGTGTTTCTAATTGTTTGAGGATGTTTAACATAGCAATAGGATTACAATCACATAAAACACTTTGGGAACTAACTCAATGAATCAATCACACCTAGCTTAACCTAACTAGGAGAAGAGATGCATTACTTTCTCATTGACTTAGAAACATATCTCCCAACTCCCCACCATATTGGAGGCCAATAACATGCAATGGATATTGACACCCATATATGTCTGGTTGTTAACATTGGAAGAAGCTCGATATGATGAGTTTCTTGGGGTGATTACTATTCACCTCGCACAAGAACTACAAATCCTTCAGAGGTAGATCAATAGAAAACTAGATTAGGTTTTAATCAAGGCATCTGTTCACAAATGTCTTGCGTAGTCCCACAAGTAGGATTGAGGCTATTAACCCTATGTGGACTCAAACCTATGTAGTCTCACAAGAAAGATTGACGTGGCTCTATTCTACATAAGATCCAAGCATGTTCATGGAAAAGATAAAATCAAGGTTCCAAGATCAAGAACAATCATGTCTTTTGAGGCTTTAACCTCAAGGAAGAGTCAAATTTTATAGTGGGGTGGAAGAGTTGGCTTAAAACTTGTCCCGACTTGGGTCATTCTCGGGAGATTTTTACCTCAACCGGCACACCCTCTATAGGTTTAATTGAAATGTCAGGTTGGGGACCACATGATTTGGGTTTCTGATTCTCTTAAAAATAGAAGAGAATAATCCCCTAACCTTGTCATTTTTCCTATCCAAGACATGCCAAATAGAGTTAATCCAGAGATAGTACACATATTTCCAAGGGGAAGATAACTTCTAGGTTTCTAACTCTCTGAAAAGAGAAGAGCATAATCCCTCAATATCTATCACAATGTCAGTATGACACACGTAATTAATTAACTATGTACCTATGAAAAAGAAATTCTAACCAAATAGAATATTTTCTCAATGAAGATTTGGCAACCTACAAAACCACAAGTCAGAAATTTTGAGTTGATTGAGTGTTATTTTGTTGGAAACTACAATTGAAACAATTATTATATTGTCCTTGATGTCAAACCTTAATTGGTGAGATAGTTTCTATCTAGGAGAGTACCATATCTAATTATTGATGAACAGGATTAGGGAGAGGAGATAACAAGACAACCTAAGGAAAGGTTGAGTTATTTGATACTTCAATGGGTACTTGATTATTTGGCACATTGATAAGATAATGTATTATTTATCTAAGTAATAAGAAAGACTAAAGAAGTAGGCTTAACCGAGCAAAAGTAAAGAAATCTAGTTTAAGTTGAGTGATGTTTGTGTCGACCGAGTGCTAGTATATGCTGAATAAATCTAGTGTTGATCGAACATTATTATATGTCAAGAGATAGGAAATTACCGAGCAAAGATAGTGTTTGTCGAGGAAGACAATTTGTAGAGATGATCGAGTTACAAAGTGATGACCGAGGAGAAGAATACAGTATTGACCGAGTGTCAATATTTTACATTTGGAGAAAGAAATAAGATTCCCAGCCGACATAGTTGAATTCTTGGTATATGTAAATCATGTTGACTTTATTAATGAATTGTATGGAGAATTTAACGCATGGTAAAACATTTTATTATGAATTCAAAGAGAAGTTTGGATATGTATCTAGAAGGAAGGATGAAGAATATAATGATGGATGGATTCGATGAATCTGACCTAAACCTAAGATCTATAGAGGTGATTAAATGGAAAAAGATGGATCTACCTAATCAAAGAGGTATATAGGAAAACCTAATTATGAGGTTAAGGCTAGCGTTAGTATGGACGTATTCAGGATGGATGTATTCAGGATGTCCCTTAGGAGTATACTGCTTATGCTCGCATTGTGTGTGAGATAGGGCTCGGATGGACACCACGGCTCAGTTATGCTTTATGCACTGATGAGTACAGTCATATCATTGGGAGAGACTGGGAGTATCACCCAGATGTGGTGGATGCAGGGGTTACAGATGCATATGTGGCATGGCTTGCTGATCACTGGATTCACCAATTTTTTGATCCTACAGAGCTGATACCCTCCATGGAGGAGGTTATGGATGTTACAGGGGCTCCTATGAGAGCAAGACCGAGACCATAGGTGGTACACCCTACTCCTTTGAGACAAAGAGCCATGGCTCCCTCACAGAGAGCACCAAGACATGCGAGACCTCCGCGTCCTTCTACATCTATAGTGGGTACATCTTTCGGGACACAGAGACGGAGCAGAGGTGAGAGTGGTACACTGGGCGGAGTAGGATCTGCAGATGATGTTCTAGGAGCTAAGCAGTTTCCAAGTGATACAGGTGTGGATGACACATTTGATTTGGGTGCTAAGGTTAGACGCTGTAAGGTGCACAGGGTTAGCACTTCTTCACATGCCGATCAGCCAGCACAGGACACAGATATGCCAGCAGCTGATGCAGAGCCTGCAATTCCTCTTACTTTGGCTGAGATTATCAAATGACTTAGAGTCCAGGTCTGGGACCTGAAGATAGAGCATGCCAGATTAGAGGAGAGACATCGAGAGTTAGATAGGCGGCGTACAGAGCAGCGCGTAGAGATGCAAAGATTATAGGCAGAGGTGATTCATCAAACTGCACGGGCCTCATATTATGTATCTGCTTACTATGCAGTAGTCCCTACTGCACAGAGAGTGCCCACCTATTCGTAGTACATGGCAGCATCAGAGGGAGCTAGGGCATCGAGAGTGGAGGCGATACCAAATGCACCACCTCCTCCTCCACCAGATGCAGAGGAGCATGCTGACAGTTGATTTCTCTTCTCATTTGTTACTTTCTCACTGATACATTATTATGTCTGATAGCTCTACGGAGCTCATTCATTTGTACCCTGTGCCAGTAGTGTACCCCTGACTATTTGAGATTTTTGATATATAGATGAGATTGATATTTTTGGTTGTGACATCATGTGTACTTGTCATTTTTGTTATGTATGATGATATCATGTGATGTTAATGCTATGAGTAGTGTAGAATGTATGTATGGATCAATGCAATGCAATGATTTCTTTCATATGTATGAATGTTATGCAGATGTAATGATTATGGAAATATGTATGTTTATGCAATGGATGTAAATGTAATGCAATAAATGTTTATGATATGATATGTAAATGCAACGATATACATGATATGTTTTGCAGGTTGATGAAGACAAGTACTCAGTCTTATGTCAAAAAGATGGTTAACCCAGGAGGATCATTGCTTGCGATTCTATGAAGAGACCTTCGAGTTAGGTTCAGCTCTTGTTAGATTTGAAGATGTGATTGAAGAATCATTTAAGCTTTGAAGTTTATTTAGCCATTGTGAGATCATGCAAACATGCAAAATGCAAAGAGACATGCAATATGAAAGGCAACCTAAGACCTAGGACCTAGTCACTGATCATATGTCAATTTGTTATCATCATTGAACTTTTAGGTAACCGGATAAATCAATACAATGTCCACTAGCCATGAAACCATAGACATATGAATATTGATTTGTAACGCTCAAGAATTAATACAACACCCACTGGTCAAACAACCATGGACATATGAATATTGATTTTATTTTTGGAATGTCGGATTAGATATAAGTACCAAGGCATAAACACCAAAATGACCTGAATATCATGTCCATTTTGATATAGCAATTTGTACAAGCATCAAAACATAAATGTCATGATGACCTGAGTACGCCTTGCATTGCAAACACATCAAACAGTCAAGAGATCATTCTAAATCCAGTGTGAATTACCCGTAGTGACCCTTTATCGTTCACCTCCTTAGGCAAGATCGTGTTTCATAGTAGGAGAAAGAATTTACTTTAAAAAGATAATAGTTAGATCAAACGTCCTTGAATTTTTTGCGTATCAATGGTCGAGGTACGCATGGCCATCCAATTCAAGATAGAGGCTCTTACAGTCGGACACCATTTCAATCCAGAATTTCCAAAGTTATTAGATTTCACATACAAGCAAAAAACCAAGAAAAGATTATGCCCCTAGTCATCACTCTCTAAATCCTATAAAGGACATCATCGAAGAGCTCGAAGGGACACAATATGCAAAAATCTCAATGTGAATCAGTAAGCATACAAGGAGATAAAAACATGAAAAGCATAGATTGTTTTCAGTTTGTTTTGATGTTTGATTGTTGTAGATGCAAAATCCTTTCTGGAGACGAGACAGATAGACTGACTCAACTTGAAGCTTCAAAGGACTCTGACTGGATAGGATATGTCTAAGATACATTGGAGGCCATAGGATATGATATTGATTGCCCCCAAGTGTTAAACATTGATAGATAGGATACAGACGCTTGAGCTGATTGGTGTACAGACCGCCTTATTGAAAACTGGAAATGCAAAAACAAACCGGGAGATATGTACAAATTAAAGCAAGACTGAAAGCTAGGAAAGACCAAGATTGCATTGATAGATGGAGCATTTGGAACAAGTGGCACCCGTTTGCCAGGTTTTCACCATCTTGGCAAAGATTCTATTTTTGCTACCAAGGTGCCTGTTTCCAGGTTTTCTTTAAGGCACTTTTTCTTTTTTTTCTTTTTTTTTGTATTTTTCATTTTTAATTTTTTTTTGAATTTTTGATATTTTTGATTTTTTTGCAAATCATCAAGGCGCCTATTGCTAGGTTTTCACCAAGATGTTCATTTTTTCAGGACTTTTTCTGATTTTTATAATTTTTTCAGGACATTTTACCATAGACTGAATGTCTTAGGCGTAGAATTTCTTCAGATGGAGAATGTTGATTGGTTCTCGGAGCTGTTCTCCTTCAGTCGTTGAGAGTTGATAGGCACCAGAGCCAAAAGTAGCAGTGATGACAAAGGGACCCAACTAGTTGGGTTCGAACTTCCCCTTGCGTTCTCGATGGGATTGATTTTTCAGATTTTCTCTCAAGACTAGATCGCCAACCTGAAATTCTCTATGTCTGACTTTCTTGTTGTAGCCTCTAGACATTCTCTTCTGATATACTCTGAGATGATCATACGCTGCTTGTCTGTGCTCATCTAGTAGTCCCAGTTCTTGTAACCTAGACACTCTGTAGTCATCGTCAGTGACAAGTCCATGCATTCTGATTCTGAGTGATGGGATTTCAACTTCAATAGGTAGTACCACTTCAGACCCATAGACTAAAGCGAATGGAGTAGCCCTAGTAGGTGTTCTGATACTTGTTCTGATACTAGTTTTGATACTTGTTCTGATACTGGCTCTGATACTTGTTTTGATACTTGTTCTGATACTTGTTCTGATATTGGTTTTGATACTGGTTCTGATACTAATTCTGATACTGGTTCGTACGACAGTTGCTAACAGGGTTTTAACTTTCTTGAATTTGCTGGTTTGAAAACTCGTACGACACTGGGTTCTCAATCATACGACAAATGGGCAATACTGAAATGACACTTGACAAAACTCGTACAACTTTTGACTTCCTGAAATGACTTTTGACTCCAGAAAGAATTTTACGTCAAATTTTGCAAATTTTAAGGTTTTCAATTTTGGATTGTTTGCAAATTGTTTTCAAATTGTTCATTGGATGCAAATTTGAGAGATGAAGCCTTAATTTTATAGAAATCTAGGGCTTTGGAGGTGCATGGATAAAAGCCATAAATCACTCAAATAACTCAGGTTGATTTTTGAGTTATTTTTAAATAAAGGATAATTAACTCACAAAAACATGCAAAAGCTAAGTTTTAACTCAAAATAGAGTTTAGCTTTAATTGATAATTGATAGTTGTCTATTTTTATGATTGTGCATGTTTTATTTATGAATTAATTTAATAATAAAGTGATTTATGCTCAACTTAACTGCTTTTTGAAATAAAATAATTAATTTATGGGTTAATTAACTATTTTACCAAACTTTTATTAAAAATTATATTATTAAATAATGACAACATGCTTTAATTAATTAAATAAGAATTTAATCAATTAAAGATAGGAATTTTGATTTATTGTCAAAATTAAATAATACAATTAATAATAAATAGAATTAAATTTAATTAAACAATTAAGTGGCAAGATATTAAATCTAATTAATTAAATATGAAAATATTCAATTAATCAAACTTTAGGATAAATGTGATTTATTACCAAATAATTATAAAATTAAAGATAATTATGATGATTAGGAATATTACTAGGAATATTCCCCGATGTAGAATTTAAGATAATCAATTAGGATTCGATGATGTGCAGATGTGCCTTAGATTAGGACTTCGATGTTGATTTCATTCGATTTGTAGATGTAGGAGGTTAATGAACTTATAGCCCATTTTTGGGGTATTACATATACGAGCAATTTGAGCAATACAAAAAAAAAACAAATAGTGCAAGTATCTAAGACTCAGAGAGAAAGTTTGCATCAAATACATCATAATATTATATATATATATATTGCTATATATAATACTATGAAGTATTTCAAAATTGCAGTATATAACAGAGCACTGAATATTGCAGTAGAATAAATATAAAACAATACATTCCTTTTTCATCTTTTTAAAGATATTTCTTTTCAATACAACTCTCTACAATGGAGAGCAAAAGAATAATATATTTATATAGTCTTTCACCTTTGATCTGAAAACAAATCCTTTAAAAAAACTGAATATCGTGTCTAATTATCACAAAGCAGTTTTCAAAAAAGAAAGCCTTAACAAAATAATAACCATTTTCTATTTTGAGATAACCATAACAATGTCTTTTGTTATCTCCAATAAGTCTAAATAGTGTCTCTAACAAATAGTCTTCAAGAACATTTACTACTTTCAAATAATAATCGTGAAATTGTCATCAATTTTCTTTGCATTTGTGGGCCTGTTGTAGGGATGGTTTTTGGCTTCAAACTTGTCATTGTATTGATCTTTTTTGGTTTTTTTATATGGGGTGGGGTTATTTTGACAGAATGTTACATACCCCGATTGTACAGGGATAGTCACATTTTGAGGAATTAAACACTTCCAAACTTTAATAGAAACTATCAAATACTTCAATGTAAATGCATCATAATACCATAACAATCCATTTAGATCCCTAACAACCAGTAATAATGGCACCTTGGAGGAACAATAAATCACTCGCGGGTTGTTCATGAGTAGAAAATTTAGGATAAACACAAAATAATGATGCCCTAGCTTCATGTAATGTGAAGAACATAGCCATGGGCTTATCAATAAGTACCTCATGAATGTAATAGAAGCAATGTATATAAATCGAGATCAAAATCTCAAACACTTATATAGTGATAAAAAATATGCCAGCAAATAAACAATACATGATGCCCTGGCACATTGCTCACGGGCCTTAAGTAGGTAACCAACAAGTACCAATAGCATAGAAGCATAAAATAATGCCAGACAAATGGAGAGTAAGGAAATCCTTATAGGCGGTCCTCCTTTTACACCAAATAACAGTGGCAACTCTCACAGACGGTCCTCCTTTCACACCAAAATAATAGTGGCAACCCTCGCAGGTGGTCCTCCTTTTACACCAAATAACAGTGGCAACCCTCACATGCGATCCTCCTTTTACACTAAATAATAGTGGCAACCCTCTTAGGCGATCCTCCTTTTACACCAAATAATAGTTAAAACCCTCGCAAGCACTCCTCCTTCGCACGCTCCAAGCTTGATCTCATAATGAAATGAGATATGAAATCTTTTTTGTTTTAAGTTATGCCCATGTTGGTCAAAATTTTGACCTACTGTAGTATTTGGAGACCCATGGAAGAATTCATACTTGCAAGTTGGAAGAAACTAAAGATGCTTCTATAACCTCTTATGCTCATAGTTACAACCGAATCATTTGTTACCAATGGTTGCAAACTGAAATTCATGTGGACTCTACCATTTCTATCTACAATGGAATTGCATTATTAGAAAACCTATGGTGGAGTAGAACCATTGATTCCTAATGTGGAGAAAATTGTAACTATATTTGGTTATCCTATTTTCAACATTATCTTTCCACCTTAGCATCATTAGTTTCTACAAATTTGTGATTAGAAACCCATTGAAATATGGAAGGGAACCCTTGGTGTATATGGATGCATAGGTGGAGAAAAAGAAAAAAAATTCAGTCTTTATTTGTGCTTGTTGTTTCAATGGATATGTACCTGACTCGTAGTTGTTTCCAAAGTAATTACGTGAGCCTCCTTCTCACCAATTTGTTGCAACAAATTATTTAATAATCCTGTAATTATTATTCAACATATACTTATATATGTGTTTGTTGTAAACAAAAAAATAAGCAGATTTATATCAAATTGAAATACAGGCTCTGTATGCAAATTTTCTTGTAGTAGAATTCTATGTAAATTTTATATTATTTATGGGTGAATGAAAAATCATAATTTTGATCGAGGAAGAGTACAAAGTTGCTCGTGTTTCATCACTAGGCATACTGAGGAGGCAAGATCCACTTCTTGGGATGACTGGTGATTTAGTTTAGGTTCGTTGTATGTTTAATTTTTGTGTGTTAGATTTTAATTAATTATAGGCATAACTTATTGTTTATATTAGTTTAAATATTGTAATCTATGTAATTGTACATAATTATAATTGATTCTCATTTTTTTCAGATTTAATTTTTAATTTATGTGGCTTGTTATTTATTTCCTATAGTATTAAATTCTAGATTAAATTTTATGCTTTATAATGCTCTCTAGTTTTTAGAATAGTTTCTTTAAGAGTTGTGAGTTTAGTTCATGTCGCTAGGAAGTGACAATTCCTGTCACCAGGAAGTGATAGTTCTTGTTGCCAGACTTATTTTGGTTTGTTGAAGGTTTATTTCCATGAGTTTTAGTTTCATTCATCCCCACTTGGTTTTCTATCTTCATCCCTTGAGCAGACAACCACTATACCTTTCATCAGTCTATGACACTGGATTGATATTAGATGAAAGATGAACTAGCTATTAAATCTTATCAATTATTCTTAATATATTGGAACCACAATCTTTCTCTACAGTTTTTCTTGCAGTTGTGGCTTCTCCTTGGCAGCTATATGAGTATTACTGCTAAACAATATCATTCAATTGTTGAACTTCCCAAGATCAATGGTTCCACTATTATGCAACCTGCAAAACCCTCATTGCATTGCATTTTCAAAGTTTTTTTCCATTAAAATATTTGATTTTACATGTCAAGAAGGAAATGACTGTTCAATTTTTATGATGTTGCTTTAAAAAATTATAAGTTATGTAGTGATGCATTTTAAAATCTGAATAGCATTAAATAATATTAAAATTGATGAATTTAAAATAAAATAAAATAGTTTGGGACTCTAAAACATGTTAGAGATTAAATTTGTTTAAAAAATCAGAATTTAAATTGAGTTAATGGATGGAAGGTAAAATTCATATATGATAAGTTTTATATATAAACTCAAATAAATTGTGATAGGAATCTTTAATTTAACTTCTTTTGTCATTATTTATATGCATTACATTACAGATTTTGAGACTATATACTTCCCATCATCACCTTATCAAAACCTTTGTTTTTAAAACAAATCTAATATGCATTTTCCAAAAGAAAGATAGTTTTGATCTTAACAGAAGCATCTTTTAAAAGTAAATGTTTGGAATATTACATCAAGTATGTACTACAATGTATATTGAACATCTTGACAGAAAAAAATTTAACCATGTAAACTTTGATAAATAATTCAATTTTTAGCTCACCTAACAGAGAGCCCATGAAGAAAAACAGAGAGGGAAAGCCTGCTTTGAGGGCATTGGTACAAACAAGGCTCCACTGTGAGATGAAAGAAACCTCTTTTCCTCTTTCCCACTCCCATAATATTGGGTTCATCTCATTTATTGAAGATTTTGCAGTGCATATTTCTATTAGTTGAGTGCCATTAGTGGAGCACCAAGAAGGTTGGGCATCAGTAAAAATGGTGACGAAGGTGTGTTGAGCATCGAATACCACACCCAGGGAAACAATCTCCACTTGGAAAAACTGAGCTCTTCCAAAACCCCCAACATATTTTTCATTTATTTCGTCAACAGAAAAAATGTTTTGCTCAACTTGTCGCATTTTTCTTAGATGTTGTTGATCCTCCATTGTTGGTTATATTTGAAATCCAAAAGCCTGTAAATCTTTGAAAGAAGGCTTGTAAAAGAAAGTCTTTTAGTGGATAATAGTAAATCAATGAAACAGTAAACTAGGGTTCAATGGGTTCACCCGAGGATCCAATCATGAATCCCCTGTGGTTGCAGCAGGTGGGGGATAAATTTCATGAATTATGCTCTAATCTATTTAAATGCAGATCTAATTTCATCTTTCAAGAAATATTTGGATGACATTCTCCCTAAGGATCCAATGGAGCCCCTATTTTGAACACCATGGATTCTTAGCCCTAATGTGGAGGATGAAAATAGGACTTGCAGTAGGCTTTCTAGGCTACTATCCAGTAGTTTTCAGGCTAGGTTGAATAGCTCCCTATGAATTTTGTAGCTCCCATAGTAATGCCCTGGAAAAAGGTAGACCATCCATGAGGTCCAAGATGAGGCTTTCCCTCTCCATCATTAGTGTCCCAATGTGAATAGAAAACACATTAGGGCTAAGAATCGATAGGTTCAAGTTCAAAACAAAGCAGTGGACATCAATGAGCTCATGTTTTCCCCTAAAGCTGAACATAACTCAAACCATGTTACCACTAAACGCAAGTCTCAGTCCTCCCTCGAGGGCCAATTTTATGAAATTAGGCAAGGCATGACATTTCCCTTCCTCAACGTTACAAGCCCATAGATCATTTAGTCACCCATTTTGGCCCCAATCGTCCTAAACATACACCTGATTCTCATCTACCACATTGCATAGTAGCTCATGCACATAGCAAACATTCAATCAATGACCAGACATAAAGAAGCATGGGATTTGACAGAGACATAATTTAATTTTGTAAGATACGATTTGATTTTGTAAGATACAATTTGATTTTGTAGGAGAAGATTTGATAATGTGAACATTTCACCCAATGATGTATCCTCCTTTATGGTGGTTAAAGACTGATACCGACATGAAAGAGGATTTCCACCCTCTTTCCTGGATAAAAGATGTTTTTTTTTGCGTCATACAAGTTTGGGGTGAGATCCCCACTTATAATAGCCTATCGGCTGATAAAGGTAGTTTTTTAGAAATTTAGAAATTCAAAAATTAATTTTATTTGAATGAGTAAAGTGTTTTGATTTCAAAAGAGAAATTTTCACAAAGGAATATGAAGGCATTTTTTTATGGAGTGTGAAGGAAATCTTTTTATCAAGGAGTAGTAAAGTGAAATTTTCTTGATGTACTTTTTGCAATGGGAAATAAAAGGAATAGATCAAGGAAATATGATCACAAAAGGGATGATAAAATGAAAGGTCATATGAAATTTAATGAAGAGAAACCGATCGATGTTGAAGAACTTATTGATGTTGAAGAAGATGCAACTCATGTAAGAGAGGAAATTGGTAGTAGTCGAGGTACAAATATTATTTTTGTAATGCAAAATTTGATGGAGATGAATGATGATTCATTTTTCAACCAAATTACATCCAATCACATGGTACCTGAAAGCACTATTAAATTGCATATCAAAAATACGTGGAAGGAATATTTTGAGAATAAATCTGTGGTGGGAATAGCACATTATTTGCCAAGTTATTCAAGAAAAGAGAAATGACTCCAATTTTGGAGTTGTTGGGTGTTGATAATAAGAAAAGCATAGGAGGTCAAGTTAAAGAACATAGTAATTGAAAATTTACAAGATGCATTGAATCTTGTTAATAAAATAGATCAAGGACCTAATTCAATTGCTACTTGTACATCATTGATGAATATGATCTCTAGTAAGAATTTGACATATAGAAGACAAGTTAAAGCAATTTCTGAATTATTGAATGTATCTAGAAGAACCGTTCAAAGATACATTAGGAGGAGAAATATGTTAGATTTGAATATTGAAAATAATTGGATATATATTTGTAGACTTTCTCAAAAATATAGAATTCCTAAAGATGTAAGAACATGTTTCATTGAATATTGGATTAGGAACTCTCGTGTTACTTCCCATAGAAGGGACACTCTAAAGCTGGAAGATGAAGAAACTGGTATGAAAGTTGAACATCCAAAACATTTAATAGATGGAACACAAAGTGAACTATTTGAAGCATTCAAGCAAGAATTTGTAATGTGAAAATAGGTCAGATAATGTTTGAGAAGTTGCACTCTTTATTTATACACATAAATAAGGTTCGTGAAACTTATTTTTGCCGAAATCATATTGAGTTTCAACTATACTTGCAATCATAAACAAAAATGTTATGGTGATACTTAATCAAGATACGTTCATCCCTGGAAGTACACTTTTTTTTGTAAATTCCATTCTATGTGATATACCAGATGATTTAGATGAGTTCAACGTCCAGTGTATAAAAAGTGAATGCATTGATTGCAGACATTGGTAGAAAATTCCATTGCAAATTGAGAATATTGATGTTTCACTGCCAATTTCGTGGAAGAGATTTGAATATGGGACATAGAAAACCAGGATAGGAGAGGAATCCAAAAAACTTGCATTGAAGGAGAGTTAATTTCCCTACCTTGAGTTTATGAAGAAATTTCAAACTATGATTTATCCACATATCCAACATTGTCATGGTGCATGAAGGCAAGCTAAACAATTTTGTAATTCCAAAAAAAAATTTCCACCTGGTTGTATTCTTTCAATTGGATATTTCTCTGAGAACTATATGTTTTCCCCTTAATCAAAGCTCCAAACACAATATTATCATTCTAAACAAGTTGCAATATTTGTGCAAGTGACCTATAGACATGCACAATTTGATTTGGGTGAGGTAGAAAGTATTGATCAAAATGAACTTATTACCATCAAGGAGGTTCATTTCTATATCAATGATGATAGGGTACATGATAGAAGCTATGTTGCTCATTTTTTTAGAATTTTTTTTGAAGATCTTGTGAATCGCGGGATAAATTATTTACAACATTGGATTTGGTCTGATAGTTGTGCAGGTAAGTATGTATTATATTATTCAATTCAAGTATATGCATATTTCAATTTATAGATTTTTATTAAAAAAAATTATTTGTACATGTGAGTCTACAAATTTATCATCTAGGACAATTTAAGTCTACAAAAGCCTTTAATTGGTTAGTCATGCAACATGTGAGATGCACTATTAAATTTCTTTGGAACTTCTTTGAATGTGGATATGGAAAAGGAGAGCATGATGGAGAAAGAGCATGTGTGAAGCGTGCACTCTGGCAATATGAACTTGAAGGTACAAATGGTGTTCAGTGTTTGATGTGTAAGTACATTCTTCAATTTTCATTTTCTTTTAACTGATAAGTTTCTTCTATGTAGGTAATATGATAAAGAATTCAAATAATATAGTTAAATGGTGTTGAGCTCATTTTTCTATTCGAGTCACAAAATACAAGAAACATTATTTTTGGGAAGTGAAAGGTAAATTTGTTTGAACTCAAATTCTTTTAAAATATCATGAAGTACATTTCACCTTTATCACAATTATTTATCTAACAATCTCATATTTGTAACAGATATTGATCGATCTAATCCCTACAATTGTCAATCAACTGTTGGTATTATAAGTTTACATCAAGTGATGACTTTGGGACACCACAAGTTCAAATCACCTAAAACAGGTCACCTAAACCATAAGCCCCTAATCTCGATTATTCATCAAGAAAGTCCTAATTTTGATCAAAATCTCTTAAGTCCTAATATAAGGCAATTCAATTTATTAATCTGATTTGACCTATATTCTGAGTCTCATTCAATTATTTCCCTTGATCTTATTTTATTAATTAATTCCTAAATCATAATATTATTAGCAATAAAATCAAACCTTATATCATTTATTTAATTAATATTTTGGGATATTGATTAAATAAATAGAAATTATCAACTAATCACAAAAAAAGGAATTTAATTAATTATGTCATCACATTTTTGGAGGAAAATGATTACTAAAATCCCTTAAATGTCCTAAAAAGGCATTTATGAAGTCATCATCCAGTCAACTGAAAATAGTTTTGGAAACAATTCAGTTAACAAGAAAAACAAATCTATTAACTCATCTGTCATTTTAGCAACTTCAGTTCTGCCTGGGAATTTTTCTGAATAATTGATTCTCTCATCCAATCAAATGAGTTGCAAGTGGATTGTGCTAGTTCAAAATGAATCTCAATCGTTCATCTAGAATCAATCATGTTCGTTCATTCTTGAGAAGATTTCTATATAATCTGGCCTCCATTCTCACAAGAAGGATCCCAATTTTTGCTTAGAGTAATGTTGTCGTTTTGTTTTCCATTTGTTTATTGAAATCATTGTTATCTATTTTAATTGAAAATGTTAAGTTAGTTTGTTTCATGTTTATTTCATTTATCAACATAGGAACACTTCAATTTGGTTTAAAAATGGATTAATCTTAGATTGAGCTTGGATGAACTTGTATTTCATAATAGTTTAGCTCTTAAATCCTTCATTTAGCTAGAGTCTAAAGTCACTAGATTTTTCAATGATCTGATAGAAAAATCCATACTCCTTTCTACTAGAAGGCAATGAGTCGCCTTAACTGATTTTGGATTTGTTTATGCTATCTTCATTGCTTAAGATCAATTATTTAATGATTCATTGAAGTGTAGTGTTAGCCACATTTTCACACTCACATTTTTGGAACTCACCATGGGGCTCAAAGTCCTTGATTTTCCTTCATTTTATTTTCACTTTTCATATTTTCTAACCTTGCATGGTTGTTTTATTCAAGTTTTTCAAGGCTAACCCTTGTCTAGATCGAGTTAAAGACAAAATCCTAGGGTTTTTGGAAGATTTGATCAGATCTCACAAACAGCTTGGATTTTTGGTTTGAATTTTTTACTGCAAATCAGGGATGGTTTGGATGTGTCTCAATTCAAAAATTATATTTTTTGGATCATTTTTCCATGATTTATTATTTTTTTTTATATTTTTCATAAAAATTCATTTATGGTCGCAAATAAGAGAATTTTTTAGAAAAATCACATTTTCCAGAAGATCTGATAATTCTAAAGAGGGTCTATTCTTTGTGTTATTAATTTGGATGAAATATAGGAGTTCAAAAATTTAATCTTTGAAAATTGGTTTATTTTCATAAATTAGGTCTCTAAGACACAAATCAGAGAATATTGTTAAAAAAATTACTTTTTTGGAAAGCAACAAAAACAAAAATAATGATAATTTGTAATTTTCATGATGAGCTTGTATTTTTGTTTGAAAATAGTCTAATGCACCATAATATCACTTTGATTTTAGGAAATAGGTCCTATTATGAGTCTCAATTTCATGTGAGATCTACTTTTTAATGTTGACATTATCATCTTTTTCATGATTTCACATGCTTGATTTGAGTTTGTGATTGTAGGATGCATGCTAAAGAAAGAAACAAAAAGACTACTGATGCTTTTGTGCAAGTTCCCTATGAATGAAACAACCAAATAATTTTTTTGCATTAATCTTGTTCTTAGGAACCTCACATGCAAGACATTTTAAAAAGAACAACTGCTTTGTGTATTTTGGAATAGTGAAAAGAATAGGAAATTATGCTCTTTTCCCCTTGAGGGAAAATCATAAATCCAGACCCTCGTAGCGATTATTTTTTTCTTACATTCCTTTAGATGGGCCTGTCCAAGTGGGAAAAGTACTCACCCTTGGAGAACGACCCACGTGAGCACAAGGTGTATGCCACACCACTCCAACTCACATTAAACAAATTGCTTCTTTGAGGCCAAAGCCTCAGAAGTCAGATTTCATTTGATCTTATACTCCACTCTCACCTGACCACGTAGTAGGTCCTGAGGGTCTAAATCACATTTATGTGACTATTGATGCAAAGGTGCTTTGTGGGGCTATATGCCTAAATCGCGCTTGTACGAACACAAAGAGTGTATTCGAATGAAGACCCTTACTAGACTCCATAGATTAACAAACACCCAGTTCACTCTTGAAAGTATGCTAATCCAACTGCAAAGGAGATAGTAACTCCCCCAAGACACTCATCATATCATGCTCCCATTAGAGTTTGGAGTCGGATAATATGGCATTGAGATATCTATTACATGTTCTCCAGTGGTCGTATTCTAATTAGCTATCAAGTGTGTACCTAAGTCAATGAGAAAGGATTTTCCCACTCATCCAATTGATTATAGGGCTTAAGAGTTGATACTTTTTCACATGTGCTTGTTGTGTTTTTGTACCTTGAAATAACTAATATTCAAGCATTTGGAACAAATTGAAAATAGAGTAATGAAACAACAATATAACAAAAATCATTTTCAAGCATTTGACAAAATTCAAAGCCTTGTCAGTATTCCTTCATATATCTAGTCAAATTTTTCCTATGTTCCGCAGATATACCTATGAGGTTGTGAGATTGTATTAATCAATCCTAAACTTTGGTCATTCAGGTTTTTTCTATTGTGAGTTTTGTCTAGTTGATCCAGTCCTTTGATCAGTCCTATCACCATTATCTTCAATCATCCTTATCAGTTGTCCTTCTTTGATTCATGAGTGCATTATCATCTAGGTTTCTTAACCTTGACTCAGATCTGAGTTATTTTCATCTCCTTCTTGATTGGACATTATTTTTTCATGTCATCAGTTACCTTGGACTTGTTCAACACATCCATTTTTACCTCAGCACCTAGAAAACAATCGAGTGATTCATGTTTATGCAAACCAGGAGCCAAAAATAGAAATTTGATCTCAAGGATAATTCCCACATCATACCTTCTCTCCAATATTCTAAAAAATCACATCAAGACAATCCCATAATGGCTCAAAATAAATGGGATAAATTCTACACTATTACCAAGGAAGAAGAGATCCTTCTTGCAGACATATCGAGAAAACTCAACTTTATGAGATCTCAAATTCAAGACCTAAAGGAGAAAAGGATACATCATCCAACAAGTACTCATTGAGATCAATTTTCCCTTCCTTCTATGATCATGATTCATCCATATCTTCATCTTCCTCAAATAAGAATGCTACTTCACAATCTCACATCAATCTCATCTTTGATCAAGAGCCTACTTCAGGATCTCAAGAGAATCAAATTTTTTATCAAGAATATTTTCCAAAAATTCATGATACTCCAATCTATGATCAAGATCTTGAAGAGGACGTTACATCACATTCAATTGAGAGTCTTTTATATCATTCCTATGAAAATAAAAAATCAAATCCCCAAGATCTTAAATCCAACATCTATACAAGTACTATGTATATATCATTTACTTCTTAAGGACAATCCATTGAATCGGCTTTGGAAGAGATTCTTGAACACAATCTCATCACACTGCCTCAAATCACTTCACGTGGTTTTGTATTCTTAAGAAACTATTGTTCCTATCATAAAAATAACAAAAATGAGACTTCAGATTGCACAGAGTTGAAACATAAAATCTAAGATCTCATTGACAATGATATAATAGAAATTGAAAATCCTAATGAATCATTTAATGAAGATACTACTCTTAAGAAAGATTGAACTCATGAACCTATGTCTAGTAGTATTTCTCATTACCCATCTACTTCTTCCAACACTCATGCA
>BSBK01006158.1:45000-97500 GCA_027943335.1 Chamaecyparis obtusa | reverse complement strand
TTTCATTTTATTTATTTTTAAAATTTGCAATTTTTTTTAAAATTAATTTAATTATTAGTTATTGTTAATTTATTTTGTTATGAATTAACAATATTTATCTTATTTGTTTAGTTTTTACTTTCTTAGTTAAATGGGTAATTAAGTTAATTAAATTGTAATTATGTTATTAGTATGTTTAATAATAATTTTGTTATTGATTAGCTAGTATGTTAATACTATTTATCTTAACTGTTATATTAGGCTTACCATTAATTTAAAATGTGTTTAGCAGACTTCGAAATATGTAGTTTAATACAAGTTTAATTTTCTAGACTTAATTTAAGTCAGATGGGTAAATACCTAATTAATCTGACTAAATATGTATATAATTAGGTTATTAATTTTTAATAACACCTTGTTATTAAAACAATGGTGTTGTGTTTTTACGTAAAGATTTATTATTTTAAACTTTCAATTACGATATAAACATATAAGTAGATATATGAATTTATCGTATAAGAGTACTTTTATGGATCTTGGAAATGTGAAATCAAATTATATAGTAACGTTTATAATTTTAATGATATGTTCAAATGTTTACTAAATTGAATTCTCTAGACCCCCTAAGCAACATACCAAGCTAAATGAATGTTTTCATTATCTAGCGAGTTCCTAGTTGTGAACTCTCACATCCTTATCCCTAATGATAAATTCAACCCTTCATACCACAACAACTTTTTGGGGATGTTACTCTCACATGTAATCCAAGTTTCAGACAAACCCAAACGTTGACCTCTTTAGTTAAGCAGCACGATGATGGATTTAGTAAACCAGTGCAACCCTTTAGTAGGCATTAATTGTTTTTAACTTGTTGATCTAGAATCCCTAGGCTATGGTTGGCTTAACTATAGACAACTTATCCTTTGAACCAATAAACATTATCATCAAACAACTAGTTTTTTTAAACAAAATTAACATGGTTTTTGCGTAGTTTTTCTAGGCATGACATTTAGTATCAGAGCCAAGTTTTAAACACTAGGACCTTAAACCCAACACGTTTCACTTAAAAAATTGCACTATTGTGTAGGATTCCTATCGTCACATGCAATGGTCATAGGCGTGGATGAGAGCGTAGGCATACCCATTTAATACATGCAGATAGGGAGCAGGAGGTAGAGGACCCTAGGGGATCTCAGATTCCCTTGTCGGAGCCACCTCCTAATCTGAACCATGACATCTTAGCTGCATTGCATAATCTTGTGGACATCATCTAGCAGAGATTACCACCCATAGTGCAGTAGGTAGAGCAACATCCCTCAGTTGGCCATAGGACAGCTAGCAGGGAGCGGACTAGGAGTCTGCCACCTAGACAGCTTAAGGGTCAGGTAGATCAAGAGGCTGAGTTAGTACAATAGATAGAGTTCCCACGTGACTTGGGTGCTCATTCAGTTGAGAGAGAGACTTGTGACATCGGGGATCAGATCAGGGAGTTATTGCAACTCTAGCCACCTCTATTTTTAGGAGCTACTGACAGTGTTGGAGAAGATGCATGGCTTTTGAGCTTACAACAGTGCTTTGGATTGCATTCCTACAGGAGAAATCTAAATGTGAGACTCATCATTCACCTCCTTCGAGAGGGAGCCTCTACTTTGTGGCAGCAGGAGGAGGCCATGGGTGGCATTGATATAGATACACCCACATGGGAGTCTTTTCTCAGCAGATTTAGAGAGAGATACCTATCAGAGCACTTTAGACAATGACAGATTGAGGAGTTCCATGACCTCCAGTAGAGAGGCCTTACTATGATGCAATATGAGAGTAGATCCCTTAAGCTTCTTCCTTATGTTGACTACATAAATGATGAGAAGCTATGCATGCATCGTGACATCAAGAGTTTCAATGTATCTCTTCAGGAGCCAGTGCGTCTAGCTTTTCCTACCACCTTTAGAGAGGTAGTTGAGAGGGCATTAGTGGCTGAGGATATTTGTAGTAGGACACATGACTCTAGGGATCAGTCTCAAAATTGAAACCACTCCACCTAGTCATCATGGAAGCAAAAACCCCCTTGGAAGGGGAATCAAGGTCATTCAGTGGGGTCCTTTAAGGGCCAACAGTCTCAACAGTGACCACAATAGGATTTTAGGCAGAAATCATCTCAAGTATAGTAAGGATCTAAGCCCAAACAGTGGCAATCTCATGGTCCTAGGAAGGATTAGAAATCATAGGACCCTTACACACAGCCAGCTAAGACTCAACAATCCTCTAGGGGTGGGTACAGTGGAACTAGTAGGTCTATAGGTTAGCAACAATCTAGGCCTCAGGGAGTTTAGATACAAACATGTGGTCCTTGTTACACTTCTGGTGGTATGGGACATTTAGTGAGAGATTTCTCATAGGGACAAATAGTGGGCAGCCAAAGAGGAGCTACCTTGGAGCTGATAGTAGGTGATATGGGTAGATCTCATAGGGTATTTTCAGCAGTTGATAACCGCCAGGCAAAGCATCAGGCCATGGTCATAGTGGCCAGAGGTATGATTTGGGGTATTAGTATTTCTATCTTGTTTGATTTGGGAGCTACAGACTCCTTTATATCTCCATATGTAGTGAAGTTCTATGAGGTATAATTTGGTTAAGGAGAAGCATTGTGGAGGATTAACTTGATACTTTGGTATTGACAAGATAGTGGCTTTAGTAAGTGAAAATTACTTTTTTCCTTAGACTCATAAGGATGTAAGAAATTTTGTTCAAATTTATAGAGTTTTTCAAGATGCAAAGGGAAGTAGTTAGAATACTATATTGTATACACCTTTGACTCTGCCAACTAGACCTTGGGAGTATATTAGCATGGATTTTGTACTTTGGTTACCAAAAACACCAAGAGGTGATGATTCTATATTTTTGATCATAGATAGGTTTTTGAAGATGACTCATTTAATACCTTGTAAAAAGAAAAAAGATGCAGTACATGTAGCTAACTTATTTTTCAAGGAGATTGTGAGGTTACATGGATTATATAAAAGTGTATTTTTGGACAAGGATAGTAAGTTTGTTGGTTATTTCTGGAGGACACTTTGGAAGAAGATGAAGAAAGAATTGAATTTGAGTTTTACATTTCAACCATAGATAGATGGACAAATAGAAGTAGTGAACAGGAGTTTAGGTAACTTACTAAGATGTTTGGTTGGAGAAAAGATTGGAAATTGGGATTTAGTTCTAGCAAAAGAAAAGTTTTCATTTAACAATTCAGTAAATAGGAGCACAAGAAAGACAACGTTTGTGGTAGTTGGTGGTTTTAATCTTAAAGGAGTATCAGAGTTGAGGGATAACAGTCATGAAGTCAAGAGGAGTGTAGAAGAAGAAGAATTTGTAAAATACATGAGTAGCTTACACAAACAACTCAAAAATCATTGGGAGATAGTGATTCAAACATATAAGGAGAAAGAAGATATGAAGAGGAGACCTATCTAGAACTCCAAGTAGGGGATGAAGTAATGGTATACTTACAAGAAAGGAAGGTTTCTTGTTGGGACATATAACAAGATAAAGATGAATAAGTTCAAACCATGTAATATCTTGAGGGAGTTTGATTTAGGAAATGCATATGAAGTGGATTTTTCGAATGATATAAATGTTTCACCTATATTAAATACTATAGATTTTATAAGTATCATGAACCAAATTTTCATGAAAATGATGAATTAGATGTTGAGAAACAATATCCTAAGAATAAAATGGATGAGACAGTAAAAATTTTGGATAGTCAAGTTGGTAGGAGTACAAGGGGTAGAAAGTATAAAGAGTATCTTGTCAAATGGAAAGATAGACTAGCAGAGGATTCTTCATGGATTTCTCAGGTTAAGGTTAACCATTTTTGTTTTCCCTTAGTCACAATAAATTGAGAGGCTCAATTTCCAAAAAACCCCAGGTGTCTGATGTAGGATTATCTTGGGTTCTTGGCAATCTCACATCAACCAAATTTTTTTTTTCCCTTTTATTCTAGTCTCCAAGTTTCTTTCAACTTTAATTCAATTTGGATCTTTTGCACTTGAAAAATTTATGGCTTGATCCTAGACTCTTTATGAACCTTCTCCTAGGGTCACACCTCATTTGGTTTCTTTACGTATGAGATCTTGTAGATTCATTGTGGGACTTAACTGTTCTTCACATTTCATGATTAGTTTTTGGTTTCTGATCTCACAAAGTCATTTTTCAATTGATGAAGCTTAATGGTGCATTTATCAATGTTTTTATGTTTTCATTTGACCTAGTTGAGGGATCATGATTCATGTTCCATCAATTGAAGGGAGATTCTTATGATTTGGGTATTGACCTATATTTATATTATGTTTTCTTGTCATTAGGAAATGCAGACTTTGTTAGGCCTATTTGATGCTTGCAAAGGTTTTATAAAATTTTATAATTGATCCCTAAGGTTATTACATATAACAAAGAAGGGATAACCTATAGAGTTCAATAGCTTGGGATAAAATAGACAGTATAAAAGATAACCTACAAAAGGTTCATGAAGAAGGCTTGAATACCTAGAATGTATGATCACATGTAGCAAACCCATTATACTTGCTTATCTGACAATAAGGAGGTTGATATTGGATTTCTCTATAGTATTTTCTATATTTTTTCTATTGTGTGACTCACGTTGCAAGGACTGGATTGATCTCTTTGAGTTACCTTCATCCTTAACTATGATAATATTTGATAACCTGTGATGACAATAACATCAATCGAGAATTAGATTAGCATGTCAATAGAAAAATAAGATCATATGTGTATTTTTATGTGTGAAAGGATTTAATCCATCCACTTAATAAGAACATGAAATGGTATTCACCTATCTGCTAGACTACTTATGTGAGATTTATTCCATACCCAACTAGATAAAGAGTTGTTGCTAGTCAAGAATATATAGCCTCGACAAGGTTATCACCTTGATAGTTTCTAAAATTTCTCTACTAATAGTTAGGCGTCCATAGCCTTCATAGAGTTACTAGCATAACCTATTTTTTTGCAACTTTTTCATTTTTTCTTTTCTTTTAAATTTTTCTTTTATTTTCAATTTCACTTTTTCCCTTTTTGGCTTCAGTGTGCATGTATGAATTTCATGTCATCCTTCCATGTTGGTTGCTAATATGCTAGTAGAACATTCTCTAATTTTTCACCTAGTGGAAAAAGGAAGGATATATCAACATCATTAATACGGGAATTAAAATAAGGAGCATATGAAATCCAACAAGATATCATTAATTTTAGGAAATGAAATATATTAAAGATAAATGTTGTAAAGAATGTGTTATTACAAAAGGATATAAAATATAATATTTCATTTTAAACCAAGACTAAATATAGTTAGCTTTTCTTGACAACCGAGGAGTACAGATCTCCTCTAAATGCACTATCGACAACTAAAACTGGTCTAGAAGATCCAAAAATGGATAAATGGAAACCTTTAAAAAATGAGCATAGTACCTTTAAAAATTGTTGTGACATTCACTCTATTGCAGAGTAAAGGAAATATGCCTATATAAGTGGTTGACTACTCTATAAAAGGATAATGCATTCAAAAGGTGGCATGACACATTTAGCAGACTTTGTGAATTGAAAGGGTAGGATTTGTGATTTTAGCTTAGAGATATGGATATAACAGTGAGACTAACCTATCCATTATCTCAAGATCCATTCTTTGGGATCATAGACAATGATAGGCTAGCCTCATTAATAGGCATCGATGATACCCTCATCCTCACTACCCTGAAATGGGTTTAGGTGAGGATTAAATCTGCATAGTGAGGACCACTATCTGCTCAATACAAACATTTCATCTAGGTTTGTGGGATATTTGTTAGATTTAGGAGAACCTAGTGAAATAATTAAGTTTTTAATAAAGAGCATGTTCGATAGATTCTACTGCAGGGGCTTGATGACATGCTTGTTGTAGCTCGTTATGGTGTTGGTTTTCCATTAGCAACTAACTTAAAAATATTCCTTGACACTGGAGTGAAGGTAATTTGGGTTTCATTCCTTATGAATTTTTTCTTCAGTCCCCTCAACATTCATCCGTTCTATGTACAACACAGGGTCAAATTTTTAAAGAAATATCTAGACCAAGATGTGGAGATGGTTGAGGAGTGGATTGAAGACTTCTTCCTGAGGGTCTTGTTTGAGAAATCCTAGGATGATGCCACTACATCAACATAAAAGGAGACTTCTGACTCAGAAGAAAAGTAAAATGAGGGTGAGGAAGAATCTAATAGAAATGGGCCCATCTTTGGTTATGCATGACCTGTGTCATTGAAAAAAAAATTTCTTTCTAAAAAAAGTGCTGATATATAAATAATGTAAACAATAGAGAAGAATCATGTTATTTTTTTAACAAAATTTGGAATGTAAATAGATACCAAAGGTAAATATAATATTAAAGGTTTTTTATCACTTTATTTCAGTGTCTACATTAAATTTTTCCTATCATTTACCATTTTAAAACATTCCTTACTTTAAAGCCCAAAAATGAACCTTTAACGCTTGATGTAAAGTAATGAAATATCATAACAAGATACCTCATTATCATATAAAGAATGATGATAGGAAAGAGAATACATTTCTAAGAATGCATGAAAAGAAAATGAGAAAACCCTATTTTATTGGTACACTTTCTCCTAATAGAAAAAAATTGGTTAGTGCAACATTAATTAAATCATTGTTAAAAATAAAGGAAATTTTGACATGCGACAATAATAATAATTAAAGACCATTACAAACTAACAAGGGGAACTAATGACTATACATGGGATACTAGAAATGTACCATCTTTCACCATAGTGCTTATAGAAAGGGATGAAACAACTAACCTAACCTAACAATGTACACTAATCTAACAACTAATATTTTTACAAGAACCCATTTACTAGATTTGAGAAATTGCTACCCTTGCAGCCTAGCTTTTTCTTTCCAATTAATGGCTCTACAATATTTTGGAAAAAGAAAGGTAACATGAGTTTTACCCTTCTTGTATGTGATACGACATAGGTGAAAACATTATGATTCATTTTGGGTACTTCTTTTTATGTCACAAGAGATGACATCTCAAGATCTTTGGAAAGAATATTTTCATGCTCTGATGTGAGAATGAATTCATTACAATAACAAGTAGAAAATTTTGAATAATACTTGATTGGGAACCCATTGGTCTTCTTCAAAAGAATTGTAGTAGGGAGCACATTGGTGTTCTCTTGGGGCTCAATGAATGGTGGTAATGACATTTGGGATGCAAGGGATGATTATGTCTGAATACTTGGAGTCAATTCATTGAGTGTCATGTAAAAAGCTTCAAGATCATCCCAAAATCACATGTCATCATATTATACTTCTTAATTTCACTAGTTTTCAGGGCTTTATACAACAAAACTCGGTCAACATGATCATAGAATGATTACAATATGTTATAATTGATTGACATGCTGAAGAATTTAGCATAGATCACTTAAATCTTTGTGCTATAGGAAAATAATTTTCTTTAACTGATTGATTGTAATATACCTACTACTAAGGCTTGAAAGAAAAATGGTGGTGACTTTCTCAGAGATAGCATGATTTCATGGGATAATCTAAATGGTGTGAAGAGAATAGTTGTCTAGAAATTTTTTAATTATGAAAAACCTTATGGGGACCTTTTCAAGCACAAGTGTCTAGGGAGACATGTGGTGGGTTGGAAGAACTCAGAGATAAGGCATCCTCTATGGAGTGGCTAGAATCTCTGACTAGATGACACATGTCATCCATCTTTAGGAACCTTATTTTTGCAAATTTGTGAATGTGTCCCACATGATGATGTGACTAAAGAAAAAACATGAGAGGTGTTTAAGGCTATTGATGCAAGAGTCTACATTCTCAGCCATCATTTCCCTCATGTCTGACTACATATTGGTTAGCTAAGTAACTATTGTCACTAGGGATTGCACCCAAGTATGGCTAAGTCATGTAGAACCTAGCAATCTTGTGAAACATAGGACTATTCTCAGGCTATGGGAAACCTATATGAGAATAGACCTCTAGATTAAGGGCTGACTTCAACTTGAATCACTTGAAAATTAAATAATCTTTGAAGGAAAAGGGAGAGAGAGTGCATAAAACTAAAACTGAAACTAGGTGATTCACTGAACTTTGATATATCTGCAAACTGAAAACAAACTCACAACAACACTTAAAATAATCTAGTAACTCACAACTTGACCCTCTATGCCTTGACAATTCTTGAAATAAAGAGGTATTTGTATTAAAAGATGGGAAAAACTTCCACAACATAAAACCAAATGTACACAGATTAGAACAATAACTGCAAAACACCTTCTTGAACATTCAACTTGAATAGACATGCAAACTAAAGGATGACAAGATCACAAAAACTTTAACATGAATTCAAATAGGAAAACTCATAAAATAAGAGGGATGATTAGGAATACTATATTATTTTCAATGAAAGGAGCCAAATATATCAATCTACTTCTCTAGAGCTACAATCATTCACCTCCAAGAATGAGGGAAAGAAGAACTGACCTCAATCACATGAGTGAGAGGTATAAAAGTAAACCTAGGAATCTGCATCATGACCCACAACCTCCTAAAGATAGAAAATAACTGCATATAGGGTTATAAAAGCTTCATAAATTTGGATGCCAAATTCATGAGATTCTAGGGGGGCAAGGAAAGTGGGACCCCTAAAATAGATGGTCAAAGGAAACTATTCTACCCACTAAGTCATCCTCTATAAATGATATTCTGATAAGGGTTTATAAAAACACCACTTGTCGATATCTTACAATAAAACTTTTGCAATGACTTTTACATGTGAAAATTCTCCCCTCCTATGTCAAAATATGTGGACTTAAATATATTTCAGAATAGTTCTCAACCCAAAAATAGGGAAGACATACCTTGAAATATTTAAATTTTGAACTAAATCCACATTACATGAATGCATATATTAGGCACCCCACAGAAAAAACTCTCAACCAAATAAAAGAGGGGAAAGCATACTAATTGATCATTTTTGCAAAACCCTCTAGTTATGAAGCAACACTCACATCTAAACTTCCCATCTGGCAAGTTGATATTCCTCACTCATTGTCTCTTGGATTTCCAGTTAGGAAACATCTATCTCTTTCATGGCATCATGAAACTAGGTATGATATTTGGGATTCTTTGCTATTCTACATTTCATTCATGTGTTCAGCTCCCTCGAGGGCTTCATGAACATAGTGAAGTGTTTATCCCTATATTTAGATTTCAAAATGATGGCATTTTTGCATTGCATGTTGTTAATGTTTGGATTCTCAGAATATCATAAAGCCCATGAGGTGTTTATGAACTAGGGTACGGTCTCTGCCTTCTGTAATTTTGAGGCACTATAGCTTATTGTACTCATGGCATTTCCATTACCTCTGAGTTCAATTGAAGGCACTATGATTATTCTCTACTTGTTACATGCGATGATGGCATTTTGGTATTGCCCATTTGCATCCTTGAGGGCATGATAATGACACAGTTTATTTCAATCTCTCTACACTTTCTACATTACTTCTCCCTTCAATGTGAATTTGAAGGTATTGCAATGGTATTTCCTTTGCATTTGAATTGAAAGTAGGGCACTGTGAATATGTTTCTTGAACCTATGCATGACCTACATATCTATGGCACTGGCATCAATATACTACCCTCTTTTTAGCACTTGATCCTTGCAATCATCATTGTATTAGTTTGATGGGGCACCATGAACAAAACATTGATGTTATTTGATGATTATCTATTGCTTGTTGTTATCACTAGTGTCATACCCATTTGATCCCTACTTTTTAACCTTGTATGGCCCGTGAACTACCTAGGGCATACACTTTTGATTTCACTATTTCCTCCATTGAATTTGATCACTGATTGTTGGTTTCATTGCCAATGCTTGGGTCCACCAATTTCCACTCAACCCCAACCTGTGCATTACTTGTCTCCTAGTGATAATGTCAGTCTACAACTATAGCATTGTATAGTTCATTGCACTGTTATATTGTTTGAACTTGGAGCATAAGATTGTTGTTTTGACAGTCCGCTATTGTTTGTTTTATCATATGGCATTGTGTTACTATGCATGAACCCATGGGATGTTTTCTCATTGTTTGTAGTTGTTGTTGCCATACTATGATGTACCATAACCCTTGTTTCTCTACCTTTGTTTTGATGTGTTCATTGGTACTGATGCTTCTGAATATGTTGTTTAGATCAATAAGTATCAACATCAATTGCCTTTTTCATTTAAATAGATACGCTACTTATTTGGAAAATGAGGGCATCACTAGAAATGAGACACCAAACCTTTACCCGTGCCCATGCCATTTTCCATTGGTATGCTATTTTCATGGCATGCAATGCCTTTTGCCATGTTTTATAATGATGCCACTAAAATCTCATCACTTGGCTGTTTGATATGCTGCTTCATGTTTGGAATCCTGAGATCCCAAGAGTTGTGGTTTGGATCTTGCAACCTGCTGATGGAAGCTTGAATTTGTTTGGATCTAGTATTATTGATATTCATGCACTGATCATGCCCTCTGATTTTATAGGATGGCACCATTATTTCCTTTTATCCAATCTACTATCAACATTTCCCTTTTGATATTTATATGTCCGCTATTGATATTATAATGCTACTACAACATTATTGAAACCCTTGTGCTGTGATGCTATTTGATTGCTTATTGTTTGGTCATGATCTACACATTCTTGAAGCTCTGCATATTCATGAAATTACCATGCCTTTCTCTATTTGGAGGCATTCCCTCATTACTTTATGGTTAAATGAACCTTATTGCTGATGCCAGTCTATTGCTTTGGGTATTGTAAATAATAACACCTATCTTATGCTAATGCCATTCCTTAATGACTTGATCCCTCTGCCCATTTGTTGGCTTTGATTGTTCATTGCACCATGTTGGATATCTATTTGATTACATATGCTCGGTGCTCATTTAGATGCCACAGTTTCTTACTATTCTTCATGATGACATGCCCTCATAAAGAGGCACTTATTTTCCATGAATGATAATAGGAATACATGTAGATTTGTGTACTTTATTCTCTATTTTGATGATTAATTGGTGTACTGATCATTGTTCCATTCTTTGATGCCCATTTGACAACATACCATTCCTGGCACATGCATTATCCATTTACTATTCAATATAATGATATGTCATATTATCACTGATTTTCCAACTATAGCCCCTTCACTATCTAATTCATGGTGCAGATTCTAATCATGTTCATGCCAACAATATGCAGATTTGTGTCCCCTCTCACTTCTTTGTTCTGACTTGAATGCATGTGTTTTGCAAGCCCTCCCCGTGCCAGTGCCCTGACTATGCTTCACATGATTTATCCTTGATTATTGAGTGTCTCACTTACTAAATGTTTCCCTATTCATCATGGGTGCTCTTTCCCTGTGATGCAGCCACTGCCAAGGAAATGAGGTTTTCTCAGCATCGACTGCATCATAGGTCAAGATCATTCATCTGCATATGGAACAAACACATTAGTGAAAACAATGTTATTTCTTTTATTTCTATAGCCTCCTCATGCACCTATCCTGAGCACAACCCATGTCAGAGGTGTATAGTTGAGTGCACATATGCATGCTTGTAGATAGATACTATGATACCATGCATTGTTTAGATCCAATGGATCTAACCCACTTCTTTTTTCTCATCTACAAGTTCAGGATCATAGGAGCACACTGTGAACACCATGGAGATAGACTCATTACCAGGAAATGTCTAGTACCCCCACACTTCATGTTCATTACTATGTATATTTGCACTCATTTATGAAACTCTTGCAATGGCTATGCTCATGACATGTGTGAGCTTAGATAGATGTTCTTTTCAATTCTTTCCCCTTTTATACAAGATGCTTAACATTGATATATGCACATGTAATCTTAGATACAGTAATTTATCTCCTTTCCCTTTCATGTACTTTTCAATGAAATGAACACAAAATTTTAAGCAAGACCACTAATAATACAAACTAGGATATTGTAGCATCATCTAGTAACTAGGTCACCAAAGATGAATAAAATAATGGTAACATTCTGGTGACCTCTAATGAGTGCTTTCCTACTAAGCACCCTGACTAGCTACCATAAAGATCCATTTGGCATAGAGTCATAAAGCCTCAAAATGAACTTAGCCGCTAAACAAAACAACCTCCTTGCTAACAAAACTACTAACTACTAGAGATAACCTCTTTGGCTTATTGCTACTCAAACCAAACTGAAAGTTGAACTGAAAGAAAACTGAAAGCAACACTAAAACAAACCTGTGCCAAGGCACTTAGGAATCACAAAAACTAAAAACTCCTATCCTACCCTACTCTAACTAGTCTCAACAAACTGGTTAAACAAATCCATTAACTAGATTGTTGAAATAGCTTCCCATTCTCCTCAAAATATTATACTTTTCATATTTGATTCCAACAAAGAGGATATGGGACACAAAAATGTACTGAACTGTTAAGCATATCAACTTTTGAATTTGGTATACCAGACTACTAACCTCAATTAGATCATAGGTGTTGTCCTCCCAGAGAGTCTAATGAGGCTGAATAAGCTCCTGGTCACCAAGGAGGGGACTTCTGACATCACCCTCTATTGAGTCCTTGAGTATGCATATCTTGCTTGACCCCACCTAGGCTAGATATCTGATAGGACAACCCCTTGAGAGTGTAAAACCAAGCCTCTCCTATTGCTTAGTGTCCATCTTACAAATATCTCTGGCATGCTGATCAAAATTATTCCCCTCCATGATAGTTTGCCATAACATTTCTTCCTCTGTAGTTAGAGGATTATCATCTTCATCAATTGGAACCTCTAATAGCTCATCCAAGATATCAAATTGCATTAGGTCTTTAACCATAACTAGCCCCTCCTCATGGTCCAAGAAACTAGATTCTTGAGATTCATCCACCACCTCATTGCAAATATGACCAGATTCTATAATTGGCACAACATTAGCCTCTTGAAATGAAAGGTCTTCCGTATGGATATACATGTTATCGTATATTTCAATAAGATGAGAAACACAAACAAAAGCTGACCAAAAATCATTTATCATAGAGTCAAAATCTTCTTGTTGTCCTAAGTTGGCAACAACTACATCATCTTCCTTGTCACATTGAGTGAGCTCAACTAGTAAGTCTTGCACTACTTCATTTTGCTCAATATAAGATGGCATTTCCTCAAACAAATCAGCTAGGCTCTCACCTTCTTCACTTTCCTTCTAATCCTTATCTAGCTTTTCTAATCCATCTTTATGCAATAAATCTACTTTTTCTTCATTATCATCATGAAAGAGTACACCTAAAAGAAAAAAATCATCTTCTTTCTAGTCACCTAAAATGCTATGAGGTGTAGGGGGCTCCTTAGGAAGTGGCTCATAGAGCTTTATCTACTATAGGATAGGCTCACTGTCACTTAGGAAGTCAAACATTCTAGGTGTCTCATCTATAGGAATAGAATGGAGTGGCCAAAAATATGAGATAGGATCATGAATAGGCTCTAAAAATGTGTGGAGATTAGGCTCTTGTTGACTAAGATTCTGAATTGAAGGAGAAATCCTAAGGCTTGGAATTTCAATAGAGGTGCTAGTGGACTTACCAGGAAAGAAACTTAGGATTTGAACCTTGTGAGTCTCATGTCTGGTTTTCAAAGAATCTAGGTTCACTTCAGCAGCATGAGGCATCTCCTTCTTAAAAAGAGTTGGCATCTGATAACCTAGATACATAGTCCATGAGGGTCTCCAAGACTGCATTAAGTCTTTATTGCCTTCCTCTAGTGCTCTTTCTTGCATTGGGGAAGCAATGACCTATTTATCTCCTTGCCTTGGTGCTTGTGCCAATAGATTCTTAATCAATTGATCCCTTTCTACGATCTGCTTGGCAAGTGTCTCCTACTCGTGATCAAGAAATTTATCTTTTTTTGCTAACTCTTTTCGGAGATCCTCCTCTTTCTTTGTAGTTGCTAGGTAGATGGTCCTTATGAATTCTTGATGGTCCTCAAGACTCTTCTTATAAACCTTTTCTTATGTTAAGATCAGATGGTTCTTCTCTTCAAGTATCTACTCATGAATTGCTATCTCGTTATGTAGCTACCTTGAGATCTCTTCTTTCTGAGATCTCATCTCTGCATAGTCTTTCAACAAAGAGCTCATCTCCTCTCAAAAATTTTCCAACCAATCATTGGAGTCTATATTTGAAATTGTATTGGGCTGATTTTGAGGATTGTACTGGTGTACCTCATAGGGTGGTTCATAGGAATGCTGCATGGATTCCTGGTGTTGGGTGGGAGGGTATGGTAGTGCATGCTGGTAACCTGTTGTTTGTGGGCCATTTTGGTTATATGTCACTACTTTGATAGCTTGATATGGCATGAACAATGGTGCATGGGTGGCTTTCTCATGATATGGGGGGTGATAGGGAGAATAATCATTAGGCATTGACATGATTGCTCATCAAATGAGCTAGTAAAAAGATACTTCCTGAAAATTATCAGCACTTGAAGTGCTCAAACTAGTAGATTTCTCTCAAAGTCGCCATGGTGCTTGAAACAAACTACCTCTTAAAGGTTGATTGAACTAAGGATCACACCAAAATCCTAGTGAATGATGAGAAACATCACTATTGTCACTAGGGATTGCACCTGAGTATGGCTAAGTGTAGATCCTAGAGATCTCATGTAACATGAGACTATTCTCAGGCTGTGGGTAACCTATCTGAGAATAGACCTCTAGATTAAGGGTCGGCTTCCCCTTGAATCACCTGAAACTTAACTGATCTTTGAAGGAAAAGGGAGAGAGAGTGTGTAAAACTGAAACTAAAACTAGGTGATTCACCAAATTTTGATAGATCCACAAACTAAAAACAAACTCACAATGACACTTAAAATAATCTGGTAGCTCACAAATTGACCCTGTCTGCTTTGACAATTCTTGAAATAAAGAGGTATTTGTATTAAAAGAAGGAAAAACCTTCCACAACTTAAAACCAAATGTACACAGATTAGAAAAATAACTACAAAACACCTTCTTGAACATTCAACTTGAACATACATGCAAAGTAAAGGAAGACAAGATCACAATAACTTTAACATGAATTCAAATAGGAAAACTCATAAAATAATAGGGATGATTAGGAATACTATATTATTTCAATGAAAGGAGCCAAATATATCAATCTACTTCTCTAGAGCTACAATCATTCACCTCCAAGAATGAGGGAAATAAGAATTGACCTCAATCACATGAGTGAGAGGTATAAAAGTAAACCTAGGAATCTGCATCATGACCCACAACCTCCTAAAGATAGAAAATAAATGCATATAGGGTTATAAAAGATTCATAAATCCAGATGCCAGATTCTTGAGATTCTAGGGGGGTGAGGAAAGTGGGACCCCTAAAATAGATGGTCAAAGGAAACTATTCTACCCACTAAGTCATGCTCTATAAATGATATTCTGACAAGGGTTTATAAAAACACCACTTGTCGATATCTTACAATAAAACTTTTGCAATGAATTTTACATGTGAAAATTAACCCCTCATATGTCAAAATATGTGGACCTAAATATATTTCAAAATAGTCCTCAACCCAAAAATAGGGAAGACATACCTTGAAATATTTACATTTTGAACTAAATCCACATTACATGAATGCATCTAAGCATATATTAGGCACCCCACAAAAAAAAACACTCAACCTAATAAAAGAGGGGAAAGCATATTAATTGAGATCATTTTTGCAAAACCCTCTACCGATGAAGTAGCGTTCACATCTTAACTTCCCATCTGGCAAGTTGCTATACCTCACTAGCTATCTCTTTAATTTCCATTTAGGAAACATCTATCTCTTTCACGACATCATGAAACTAAGGTATGATATTTGGGATTCTTTGCTATTCTGCATTTCATTCATGTGTTTGAATACCTCAAGGGCTTCATGAACATAGTGAAGTGTTTATCTCTATATTTAGATTTCAAAATGATGGCATTTTTGCATTGCATGTTATTAATGTTTGGATTCCCAAAATATCATAAAGCCCATGAGATGTTTATGAACTAGGGCACGGTCTCTACCTTCTATAATTTTGAGGCACTATAGCTTATTGTACTCACGACATTTCCATTACCTCTAAGTTTAATTGAAGGCATTGTGATTATTCTCTGCTTGTTATTTGCGATGATGGCATTTTTCTCTTGCCCCTTTGCATCCTCAAGGGCATGATAATGAAACTGTTTATTTCAATCTCTCTGCACTTTTTACATTACTTCTCCCTTCTATTTGAATCTGAAGGTATTGCAATGGTATTTCCTTTGCATTTGAATTGAAAGTAGGGCACTGTGAATATGTTGCTTGAACCTATGCATGACCTACAAATCCATGGCCTTGGCATCAATATACTACCCTCTATTTAGCACTTGATCTGTGCAAGCATCATTGTATTAGTTTGATGGGGCACCATGAACAAAACATTGATTTTATTTGATGATTATATATTTCTTGTTGTTATCACTAGTGCCATACCCATTTGATCCCTACTTTTTAACCTTGTATGGCCTGTGAACTACCTAGGGCATACACTTTTGATTTCAGAGTTCCCTCCATTTAATTTGATCACTGATTGTTGCTTTCATTGCCGATGCTTGGGTCCACCAATTTCCACTCAAACCCAACCCGTCCATTGCGTGTTGCCTGGTGATAATGTCGGTCTACAACTATAGCATTGTATAGTTCATTCCACTGTTATATTGTTTGAACTTGGGGCATAAGATTACTATTTTGAGAGTCCACGATAGTTTGTGTTATCATATGGCACCGTGTTACTATTCATGGACCCGTGGGATGTTTGCTCATTATTTGGGGTTGTTGTTTCCATACTATGATGTACTGTGACCCTTATTTCTCTACCTTTGTTTTGATGTGTTCATTGCTACTGATG
This sequence comes from Chamaecyparis obtusa, assembly GCA_027943335.1. Taxonomy (NCBI): domain Eukaryota; kingdom Viridiplantae; phylum Streptophyta; class Pinopsida; order Cupressales; family Cupressaceae; genus Chamaecyparis; species Chamaecyparis obtusa. The sequence goes on along the minus strand of BSBK01006158.1, from coordinate 80,474 downwards.
CTTCTGAATATGTTATTTGGATCAATAAGTATCGACGTTAATTACCTTTTTCATTTGATTACTTATGCTCGGTGCTCATTCAGATGCCACAGTTTACTTACTATTCTTCATGATGACATGCCCTCATAAAGAGGCACTTATTTTCCATGAATGATAACAGGACTGCATGTAGATTTGTGTACTTTATTCTCTATTTTGAGGATGAATTGGTGTACTAATCATTGTTCCATACTTTGAGGCCCATTTGATAGCATATCATTCTTGGCACATGCATTATCCATTTACTATTCCATGTAATGATATGTCATATTATCACTAATTTTCCAACTATAGCCCCTTCACTATTTGATTGACGATTCAGATTCTAATCATGTTCATGCCAACAATATGTGAATTTTTTTCCCCTCTCACTTCTCTATTCTGACTTGAATGCATGTGTTTTGCAAGCCCTCCCTGTGGCAATGCCCTGACTATGCTTCACATGATTTATCCTTGATTCTTAAGTGTCTCACTTACTAAATGTTTCCCTATTCATCATGGGTGCTCTTGCCCTATGATGCAGCCACTGCCAAGGAATGAGGTTTTCCTAGCATCAACTACATCACAGGTCAAGAGCATTCTTTTGCACATAGAACAAACACATTAGTGAAAATAATGGTATTTCTTTTATTTCCAGAGCCTCCTCATGCACCTGTCCTGAGCAGAACCCATGTTAGAGCTGTATAGCTAAGCACACGTATGCATGCTTGTAGATAGATACTGTGATTCCAGGCATTGTTTAGATCCAATGGATCTTACCGACTTCTCTTTTTTCATCTGCAGGTTCAGGATCATAGGAGCACATCGGGAACACCATGGAGATAGACTCATGACTAGGCAATGTCTGGTATCCCAGTACTTCATGTTCATTACCATGTATATTTGCACTCATTTATGAAACTCTTGCAATGGCTATGCTCATGGCATGTGTGAGCTCAGATAGATGTTCTTTTCAGTTCTTTCCCCTTTTGTACAACATGCTTAACATTGATATATGCACATGTAATCTTAGATACAGTAATTTATCTCCTTTCCCTTTCATGTACTTTGCAATGAGATGAACACAAAATTTTAAGCAAGACCACTAATAATACAAACTAGGGTATTGCAGCATAATCTAGTAACTAGGTCACCAAAGATGAATAAAATAATGGTAACAATAACTATGTCATTTTTCACCACTTTAAAGATAGGAAGTGTTCTCTATGAAAATAACCCTATCAAATCCCTAATTCAATCCTTTGTGATTTTGTGCGACCTATCTATAAAAATATCATCTCCATGGGTCCATCTCAAAATGATTTGAATCCACTCATGTTAATTACTAAAATCTATAAAATCCTTCCATTTGTTTACACCCACCTATAGAATGTTCTTGTATTATTTCCTAACTATTTTAGGTCATCTCCAATCAATTTGTTCCATACATGATTGAATTTACATGAATAACCTCTTGGGAGCACATGGATTGAATCCCTAATGTCCTTTGCCTAAACCACATCTAACAACACCTTAAAAAATGCTCCTTCCTTGTCTTTCTCCATATCCACAAATGGGTATGGCTTGAGTTTTGTTCATGGCTTCAAGAAAGGGTTGATGACAATAGGTACATTCTCTGCAATACACTAAATGAACTAAGTAAAAGTTCATTTTCTATTAGAATTATTTTATAATAACTGAGAGGGGGATGAATAAGTTATCCTTAGGCCTATATGTACAAATTCAACTTTCAAATGCTTCAACAATCTTAGATCTATTCAACAATTCACTCGGTCTCTAAAGAATATATCAATAACATAAAACTTGAAGTTCATTGTCCAAAAGTAATCAACTTGTAGAATATATAACTTTCACAAACACATCAAATAACATTCACACAAGTATAACACTAGGATTTAATGTGGAAACCCAATATGGGAAAAACTACAAGTAACATGCTACTAAATTTTCACTCTTCTAAAGTGATCTCTATGAGAAGTCATTCCTATTAAAGGTTTACAATACACATTGTTAGGTGTGACCCTGTTAAAGGATTTAATAACCCTGGTAAGAGTGGCTTGGTTAGAGGGCTTATGAATATTTCATCAGAATGTCAACTTGATTAAAGGGTTTACAAAATGGCTGTTAGGTCACCCTTGATTAAAGGATTTTAACTCATATAATGCTTAGAAAGTAACAATAGGTTCTCATCTAAAATATGCAACTCAATTTGCAAATATAGATCCAATATGCTCATATGTTGATTTATCGATTGACCTTCATTTCCATCTCAATCTCTGATTTGCTCATAAATCTCTTCAAGAAATCATTTCCACTTTGTTTAGCTCTTCACAAAACTTCTTATCCTTCTTATTAGATTCATTAGTTAGTAACATCAACCTCTTCCACCACACTATATAACCCATAATTAGGTCATCCTTATACATCCTTGATCAAGTAGAGTAATCTTTTTCCACTTAATCTCTTCTATAGATCTTAGGTTTAGGTAAGCTTAATTAAATCCTTCCATCATTTTTTTCTCCTCCTTATCCTTCTAGATACTTCTCCAAAATTTTCCTTGAATCCATAAGAAAATAGTTTACCATGCATTAAATTCTCTAGATCATTCATTATTAATGTAAACACATTTTACATATCCCAAGAATTTGTTAGAAAGTAAAGTCCACCAAGATAACTAAGAGGGGGGGGAGATGAATCATTTATTAGATAAATACAACTTTTATCACCTTTAACATATTTTAACCATGTAAGCAATGTGATTAACAACCATAGAATGATATAGATACATAACAACACAATAACACAAGATATGTTGACTATAGAACCTCTTGATCAAAGAGTAAACCCCGGTGGGAATGATGCCCACAAAAGATGCACTAATATGAAAGTTACTTGTGAGAGGATGGACTCTATTAGGAGTCTTATGAAATATATTCAATATGTATCAGTCCTTGCTATGAGACTTTGAATCCTTGTTAAAAGATTCTAACTCTGTTAGGAGTTATGGAAGATAGAAGGACCCATTGTCCAAATAGCTTCAAGGGAAAGATCACTAAACACACTATCCAATTGACCTCTATATTATTCAATAGAATAATATCAAAACATTATTGATTTGAACAACTTATCACTTCTTTGACTATGCCAAACCGCACCAACTGCTTCATCAGATCTCAAAATCGGATCTCTATACTTCACATATCCTCTTTCAACAAGTATTGCACAATTCCGCAATTAACTTTCACAATCCTAAATTCCAATCACACTTAAATATACACATTACAATAAGGAAAATATTCCTTCCTTTATACCACACTCAAATAATTATAAATGATTTAGCATACAAATTACAAAATAAAATCTTCCATGTGTTACATAACAATTCCACAATTACATGAAACTATCAACTTCCAATTAAGATAACTCTTCACTCTTGTGACCACTAACCTTTCTATCACATCTAAATCACAATCAACATGTCTTCATCATCTGTACAACTTTTCATGCTCATATTCTATCCTAATTAGGAGATATCATCTGATTTTCGCAAACTGCTACTCAGGAACACTCCCTGAATATTGCTTCTACTGATTTACTCATAATTGTCATGAATAAATAAATTTCCTTATGTGCTCTTAACCATGATCACATGAAACATCATAAATTAATTCCTCAACTCCGCATAGCTTGATCTTAAATATCCCATGTGTGCTAACACAAACACTGTCTTCTTCTCTGCTAATCTTCAGTAGATCACTGTGTTGACATCAATGACAATCACAATCATGAATGCAACAACAAAAACTGCTACAAAATGACTAAAAATACTCCCCCATATGATATATTTAGCATTCATTCCTAACAATCTCCCCCATTGGCATTGATGGAAACATAGATGAAAAAACATCCAAGTTCCATGAATACCAACACTGCAACACTGCTTCTCTAAAATGTTTTCAAATCCTCTTCATCAATCAAATATTTCTTCATTTTCATGTACAAATCTTTTAGATTTCTATTTTATATTACTTGTAACCTTCTTCCTCAAGTTCTCTTCAATAGATGGTTTTTCATGTATCCTTCTCCCCCATTGACATCAATGAAAAATGCTACATTACTATGTCAACAATAACTTCAATTTCAAAAGACACTTTTCAGAAAATACATTCGCTAGAGTCCTCATGACTCAGCTCAGACACACAAAATCCCCCATAGAGGAAGTACCAACATCCAATCCAGAAGAAAGCTAAGTCTCATATACCACTAGACGGATGCAACAATCTGTATCACTTCTCAAAAGTAGGCTGGGGCATAACCCCAAGCATACCTCTCAGATACTCAAATGTATCCTTGGGTAAAGACTTTGTAAATATATCTGCAATCTACTCTTTTGTGCTTATATACTCTAGTCTGACTTCTTTCTCTGCAACTTTCTCTCTCACTACATGATACTTTATTTCTATATGCTTTGTCTTAGAGTGTAGTACAAGATTCTTAGACATACTAATTTGTACTGGTGTTATCATAGTGTATAACAACAGACTCATCAAATTTTATTCCAATATCCTTCAACATTTATTTTATCCAAATTATTTTATTAAAATTATTTTCTGTTGCTATGTACTCTGCTTCTGTTGTGCTTTGTGAAATATAGTTATGCTTCTTACTTAGCCAAGAAACCAATCTTCCTCCAAGGAAAAATGCTCCACCACTTGTACTCTTTTTGTCATCAACACTACCTCCCCAATCTACATCAGTATATGCACATAGGGTAAAGTCATCAGATTTTTCTTACCACAATCCATATTCAATTGTGCCTCTTAAGTACCTCAGTATCCTTTTTACTGCTGCATAATGTGATTCTCTGGGATCAGCTTGAAATCTTGTAATAATTCCAACCGCATATGATATATCTAGTCTTGTATGAGTTAAATATAGCAATCCTCCAATCATCGATCTATACTTCTTCTGTTTAGCTATAGGAGTCTCATATATGCTAGATAATTTGTGTTTGGTTACCATAGGTGTTCCAACTGGCTTACAGTTCTCCATTCCAAATCTCTTCGATAAGTCATTCAAGTACTTTTTTTGACATACAAAGATACCATCACTGTACTATGCTATCTACAATCCTAAAAAATATTTCATCTCACCAATCATACTCATTTCAAATTCTATCTTCATTTCATCTACAAATTTATCACTAGCTTCATCTTCTCCTCCAAAGATAATATCATCAACAAAAATAACAACAACCAACAAACCATTTTCAATTTCTTTTGTGTATAAATTGTTGTCTGCTATGCATTTGGTAAATCCTAATTTTATCAAATACTTATCTAGTCTTGCATACCAGGTTCTAGGTGCTTGTTTAAGTCCATATAAATATTTCTTCAATTTACATACCATATCTCCTTCATGAGTCAAGGGAAAACCTTCAGGTTTCTCTATGTAAACTTCTTCTTCCAATTCTCCATTCAAAAATGCTGACTTCACATCCATCTATTACACTTTGAATTTCTTATAAGCTGCATAAGCCAAAAACATTCTTACTGCTTCAATTTTTACTATGAGTGCAAAAGTTTCTTCATAGTCAATTCCTTCTTGCTATGAGTATCCTTTACATACCAATCTTTCTTTATTCCTTACAACTTCTCCTTGTTCATTCATCTTATTCCTGAATACCCATTTAGTTCCTATAATATTCTTATTTTTAGGTCTAGGGACCAATTCCCAAGTCTTGTTCTTTTCAATTTGATCTAGTTCTTCCTTCATAGCTTTAATCCAATGTTCATCCTCATAGGCTTCACTAGTAGATTTAGGTTCAATTTGAGAAACTAAACACATTTTTTCTTGTACCTTATTCTATGTCAGAACTCCTATGTCTATACTTCCAATAATCTCGTCAATAGGATGATTTCTTGATAGGTTCTTGTTAGGTGTCATTGTCTCAATTCTTGCTTTAGCTGATGGTTCCTCTATGATTTCCTCAATGTAGCCTTCATTCTTCAAATCACTGTCAGTTTCATAGAATAATTCAACATTCTCTGGCTCAATTCTAGGATGAGTTCCTTCATTTGATTCATAATCAAGCATTTTTTCCTAAATTTTGAACTTTTCATCAACTTTAACATTTGTGCTCTCAACAATAGTCTTAATTCTCTTATTATAACATCTATAAGCTTTGATCTTCAATGAATAACCAAGAAATATACCTTCATCACTTCTAGGGTCAGACTTTCCAATTTCATCATCTCTCTTAATATAACATTTGCTTCCAAAAATTCTAAAATACATAACTGATGGTGCATGTCCAATCCAAAGTTCATAAGGTGTCTTGTATGTGTTTGCTCTGATCTGTACTCTATTTATTGTGTACACTATTGTGTTCACTGCTTCTCTCTAAAATATCTTTGCCAAATCATTTTCAAATAACATGGCTCTTATTGCTTCAATTACTGGCATGTTTCTTCTTTCTGCAATACCATTTTGTTCAGGTTTTCTAGGGGTTGAAAAACTCTCTTAATACCTTTCACCTCACAAAAAGTGTTAAATTCTTTTGAAGTAAATTCTCCACCTCTATCTTATCTCAAACATTTAATCTTCATTCTAGATTCATTCTCAACTTTGTTCTTAATTACTCTAAACTTATCAAATGCTTCAGACTTTTCTTTAAGAAATGCAATCCACATCATTCTTGTAAAATCATCAACAAGAATTATAAAATACATTTCTCCATAGAATCCTCTAGTCCTTGTGGGACTGCTCAAATCTATATGAATAATTTCCAACTTCTCTACTATTGTAAACTTCTTCTTGGGAAATGAGCTTCTTTTCTTCTTAGCCATCACACATTCCTTGCACATCATGTTAGTAGGTTTCATAATTTTAGGCAGATCTCTCACTACAAGTGTAGTAATCACTTTCACAATATTATCAAAGTTTACATGACAAAATATTTTATGCCATAACCAACTGTCATCAATCTTAGTAATCAAACATGTCATATCAGTAGGATTCAACTAAAATACATTACCTCTGGTTCTAGATCTAGTACCAATCAAATTACTTTCTTTGTATTTAATTACACAAGTTTTCTCTGTAAACCAAAATTGATATCCCTTATCAAATAGTTGTTCAACACTCAAAAGATTATGTTTCAATCCATCCACAATGTAAACATCATCTATGTTAGTCTTTCCATCAAGAGTAATAGATCCTATACCTTTTATCAAACAAGGTGCATTGTTTCTGACTCTAACAATTCTTCCATCATAATTGTTAAACTTTATGAATTTCTTCATGTCTCTAGTCATATGATGTGAACAACCACTATCTATAATCCAATCTCATTTCTTTTCTACTTGAGAAACTAAGGCTTTTTCCTCCTTAACTTCTATTTTAGGATTTTCTTCTTTTATTGCTACAAATCCTATATCATCATTCTCATTATCACTTTCACTTAGAGATTTCTCCATACCAGCTTCAAAATCTTCATCATTGGCATAATAACATTCTTTAGATCTTCTAGGTTTAAAGTTATTTCTATACTTCTTTACTCTCTTAGGACATTTAGATGCAAAATGACCATATTCTTGACAAGTCCAACATTAAAAAAATTTCTTACCGTCTGGTTCTCTTTTCACAAGAAAGACAATTCCTTATTCAATCTTCATGTCTTCTTCATTCCTAGATTTGTTGTTGCTAGCATAATCTCCACTCACACTCATGCTTCTAGACAAGGTAAGGTGAATACTCAGTGCATTGAATGTTGTCTCCAATCTAGGTAGATCTCCTGATTGTCTCAAGTTCATCTTTGCTACTTCTAATCTTCCTAGAAGAGTTTCTTTGGTGAAATTCTTAGTACAAGGTATAACTTGCTCATTCTATGTCTTGATTCCTCCATAGGATTTTATACCTGCAACAATTTATGACATTCTACCAATATGGTTTCTAATAGATTCATCTTCCATCATTCTTATATCTTCAAATGCACATATCCAATTATGTAATCTGATTTTTTTTGCATGTTCATCACCTTCAAAAGTAGATTATAAAGATAACCAAATTTCATGAGATTTTTTAAGATACTTTTCCTGGCTGTACTCATTTTTTGGAAGAGCTAACAAAAGTGCTTTTCTAGTAAGTATGTTACACATGGTTAGATCTCTCTCCTCATTAGTACAATCTACAATTTTATCTTCATCAATGATAGTCTTCTTAATCTTTGTGATTAACCAATATCCTAGTCCTAAACAAAGTAAGTGTGTCTTCATCTTTTCTTTCCAACTGTCAAAGTTCACTCCATCAAACTTAGGGCTTTTTTTCCTAAAATAAATCACCATGGATCTCCTCAAGTTGTTAAACTTTTTTTTTCAAGGACCTGCTACTCTGATACCAATTGTTAGAAAGTAAAGTCCACCAAGATAACTAAGAGGGGGGGTGGGGGGTGAATCAGTTATCATATAAATACAAATTTTATCACCTTTAACAAATTTTAACCATGTAATCAATATTATTAACAACCATAGAAAGATATATACACATAACAACACAATAACACAAGATATGTTGACTAGGGAACCTCTTGATCAAAGAGTAAACCCCGGTGGGAATTATGCTCACAAAAGATGCACTAATATGAAAGTTCCTTGTGAGAGGATGGACTCTATTAGGAGTCTTATGAAATACATTCAGTACATATTAGTCCCTACTAGGAGACTTTGAATCCCTACTAAAATATTCTAACTCTATTAGGATTTATGGAAGATAGAAGGACCCACTATCAAAATAGCTTCAAGTGAAAGATCATTGAGCACACTGTCCAAATGATCCCTATATTATTCAATAGAATAATATCAAAATATTACTGATCTCAACAACTTATCACTTCTCCTCTGACTGTGCCAAATAGCACCAACTGCTTCATCAGATCTCTATACTTTGCATATCCTCTTTCAACAAGTATTGCACAATTCCGCAATTCACTTTCACAATCTTACATTCCAGTCACACTTACATATACACATTACAATAAGGAAAACATTTCTTCCTTTATACTACACTCAAATAATAAAAAATGAGTTGGCATAAAAATTACAAAATAAAATCTTCCATACGTTACATAAAAATTCCACATTTACATGAAACTGTTGGCTTCCAATTAAGAGAACTCTTCACTCATGTGACCAATGACCTTTCTTTCACATACATGTCACAATCAACATGTCTTCATCATCTATACAACTTCACATGCTTAAATTCTATCCTAATTAGCAAATACCATCCAATTTCCACAAACTGCTACTCAGGAACACTGCATGAATACTACTTCCACTAATTTACTCATAACTGTCATGAATAAATGAATTTACTTATGCACTCTTAACCATGGTGACATGAAACATCATAAATTAATTCCTCAACTCTGCATAGCTTGATCTTCAATATCCCACATGTGCTAACTCAAACATTGTCTACTTCTCTGCTAATCTTCTGTAGATCACTGTGTTGAAATTAATTACAATCATAGTCATGAATGAAACAAAAAATACTACAATAATGACTATGAATACTCCCCCATAGGATATATTCAGCATTCATTCCTAACAAAATTCAACTATGTCAGCTAAGATACTCAATTCCTTCACAAACTGTAAATTACTGATACTCGGTCAATATTGTGTTCATCTCCTCTATCATCACTAGATAACTTGGTCATGGCTAAAGCTTTTCTACTTGGCTAACACTATCTTCACTCAGTTAATTCTTTGATACTCAAAAATTACTGATGCCAAGTCAATAGCAAAATTTACTCAGCTTATACTAAATTTCTTCTCTTTTGCTTAGTGAAGCCTACGCTTCAAATCTATTGACTCTTTCACTTAGTGTTAAAGATAAACAACACATTACCTTGTCAACATGCCAATTAATCAATTATCCATTGTAATATCACATAACTCAACCTTTCCTTAGGTCCTCTTTTCAAACCCTCTTCATCAATCAAAATATATGGTAATCTACTAGATAGCAATTTTCTTACCAGTTAAGGTTTGACATCAATGACAATATAAGAATTGTTTCAATTGTAGTTTCCAACAATCTCCCTCTTTGGCATTGATGGCAACACCATATGCTTTATCATACAATCTAAAAGATTCCATTCAATAGTTTTCAAAACTCTCCCTTTTCTTATCCAATCACTCCCTCTTTGCTTAGGGTAATTTTTTCTGTATCTTTCTCTCAGGTTTACTAAATCTCTCCCTCTTTAACAACAATAGAAAATATGTTTAATCTTCACCATGTAGATATATTCATGTTAGTTCTCTAAATTGTATTACTATTTATGCCATCTTGCTTATGACTGATCAACATTTTGTGCTTTACTCTTCACAACTCTAGGAAACTCCTAAAGTGTAACCTCCTTTGCATCAATTTTTTAGATATTCTGATTTATTTCATTTGATGCAATGCTCCTATATGTTGCTAGGTAGCCTCAGTTAGGGGAATCACCCCTAATTTACCTCTTAGGTATTCATGAGCATGCTTAGGTAATGCCTTAGTGAATATATTTTCTAACTATTCATTTGTATTCATATACTCCAATCTCACTTCTTTGTCTTGAACTAGCTCTCTCAAGTAATGATACTTGATAGCAATATGCTTAGTCTTAGTGTGCATTACAGGATTCTTTGATATATTAATAGAACTTCTGTTATCACAAAAAATAACAATTGGCTCAGTGATTTCCTCCTTCATACCTTTTAACAATTGCTTGATCCACACTAAATTTGAAAAATTCACTATTGTTGCTACATATTCAGCTTATGTTGTAGATTGAGAAATGCAGTTCTACTTCTTGCTTGTCCAAGAGACTAATCTCTTTCCTAGATAGAATTTTCCACCACTTGTACTCTTTCTATTATCCACATTTCCTGCCCAATCTCTATCAGTGTAAACTTTTAGTTCATACATATCATTTTTCTTGTAATATAGTCCATAGTCATCTTTTCCTTTTAGATATCTCAATATTATTTTTACTACCATCATGTGACTCTCTTTAGGATTTGTAGAAAATATTTCAACAATCCCAACTACTAAGGCAATATCTAGTCTGCTATGGACCACATATTGTAACTTTCCAATCATAGACCTGTACAAGGTTTGATTCACTTCAGTTGTATCATCAATTTTTTATAGTTTTTTCTCAGTAGCTATGAGTGTACTTATTGGTCTAGAATCTTCCATACCAAAAGTTTATAGTATCTCCTTGACATACTTAGATTGAGTAATGTAGATACTTTTCTTCATCTGATAAACTTGTAAACCAACAAAGAATTTGATCTCACCAAACATAGACTTCTCCAACTCAGTTTGCATCTCATTTGAAAATGTTTGACATAGGGCATCTTGTCCTTCAAATTTAATATCATCAATAAATATTTCAGCTAACAATATCCCTTTACCTTTTTTAGTCTTCAAATACAGCTCGATGTTGTCATTTTTTCTTACAAATCCAATCTTTATCAAATAATTATGCAGTCTCTCATACCATTCTCTAGGGGCTTGTTTCAATCCATACAATGTCTTGTGTAGTTTACAAACCATGTTATTCTTTCTTGGATTAACAAATCCTTCTGGTTGTTCAATGAAAACTTCTTCCAATATTCCATTTAGAAATGCAGATTTGACATCCATTTGATGCACTTTAAATCCTTTAAAAGCTTCATATGCAAGTAGAGTTTTCACTCCTTGTACTCTTGCAACTAGGGAAAATGTCTCCCCATAGTAAATGCCTTCTTTCTATGCATATCCATTGCATACCAATCTAGATTTGTTCCTAGTAATTTCTTCATGCTCATTTAGCTTAATTTTGAACACCCACTTTATTCCTATAACATTCTTGTCTTCTGGTCTCGACACTAGAGTCCATGTTTTTTTTATTTTCTATCTACTCAATTTTTTCATTCATGGCTTGAATCCAATCTTCATTATCTAAAGCATATTTCACTATCTTAGGCTCAAATTCACATAACAAGAATGTTTTATCTTTCAACTTACTTCTTGTCATACCTCTAGATTCCTTTTCTCCAATGATTTTTTCTAGCGTATGATGTCTTCTCACATACTATGCTAATGTAGGCTCAGATCTCCTTTCTACTTGATCTTGATCTTCAAGTTCATCTAATAGATTCTTTGTCTCCTCTTCAAATTGTTCGATAGCATCCTTCTGATGCTCAACATTTTCTTGTTGTTGCTCGACAGGTCCATGCTATTGCTCGACATATTTTTGTGTGTGTTAGGTATATTACTAGTCTCTCCTTCTTCCATGTATATAAAAGATCTATAATCTTCAAGTTCTTGCTTGCACTCAACTTCATTCTTTTCTGCACATTCATCAAGTCTAACATTTGTACTTTCCTTAACTTTGTTAGTAATAGAATTCAAACATTTGTAAGCTTTTCTCTTAGTGGAATATCCTAGGAATATGACTTCATCACTTTTATCATCAAGTTTTCCATTCCTATTGTCCTTCAATATATAACAATTGCTTCCAAAGACTTTAAAGTATTTCACATTAGGTGCATAACCATGCCATAATTTAAAAGGAGTATCATTTGCACCATTATTAATTTGTACTCAGTTCAAGGTATAAAAATCTTTACTTACAGCTTCTCTCCAGTATTTTTGTGTAATATTCTTCTCTATCATCAGTGTTCTAGCACAATACATAATTAATCTATTTATTTTCTCTATTATACCATTCCGTGGAGGTTTCCTTGTTGCAGACATTTGTTTCTTTATTCCTCTATCATTGTAGAATATGTTCAACTCATTTGATATGAACTCTCCTCCTTTGTCAGATCTCAAACATTTCAAGCAGCCATTTCTTTCTCAATTTTTTCAAAATACCACTTAAACAACTAGAAGGCATCAGATTTCTTTTTCAGAAACATCACAATCATCATTCTAGAACAGTCATCAACAAACATAATGAACTATTTGTCACCACAATAACTTTGCACACCAATAGGTCCACAAAGGTCAGTATGAACTAATTCCAAAATATTATCATAAGTATATGTCTTTCTCTTGAAACTAGACTTTGCCATTTTTCCCAATTGACATTGTTTACACATCACATTATCAAGTTTTTTCAATGTTGGTAATCCTCTAACTTTCTGCAACTTACTAATATTTACCAAATTGTCAAAGTTGACATGACACAACCTCTTATGCCATAACCATACATCATCAAATTGTGCAAACAAACATGTTTCTTCAGATAGGTCTAGATAGAAAAAATTACCTCTTTTATGTTCTCCACTTCCAACTAGTTCAATAGTGGCATTAATATTTTAGCCTTCTTGTGATCAAATTCAACTCAGTAACTAGTACTGTTTAATTGTGCAACACTCCACAAATTTTAGTTAAGACCTTCAACCTAATAAGAATTGTCACATCTAATTTTATCAGTTAATCTTATTGATCTTTTTTCTTTCACAGAACGTGGTGCATCATTACCAAACTTAACACTTCTTAATTTGTAATAATTTAAGATTTCCAACTTACTTTTATCACCAGTCATGTGATGTGAGAAACCACTATCAATAATCCATTTGTCATATTTACTCACACATGAAATAAGTGCAGTCTTCTTATCTTCATCAAAATCATCTTTCATCAGAACATAAACAACTTATATATCACAATCCTCAAATTCACTAGTTTCACTATCATTTTCTTCTTCAACAATATAACAAGACTTCTCACCTTTGTCTTTGTAATCCTTGTACCTTATGTGATATTTTTCATTTCTTTTTTCTTTATACTTGCTTTCCCTTCTTTCATCCTTTTCATTCCTGTCAAGGCATCTTGCTACAATATGGCAACTTTGTTAGATGAAAAATAGATTATAGGGAGTTTACCTTTGAATTTTCCTTTTTCCTCTCAGTAGACTTCTAGCCATAAGTAACTCAAGATCATCTAGATCATCATAAAAAGTACCATTTTTAGTGTCATTGTTACTTTCAATATTCATATATATATTTCTTTTCCTTTCATATACTTATGAAGAACCATCTGAGACTTGAATGTGAATTCAATATTGTGAGTACTAAAATTATCAAAATTAGACAACTCAAAAGCAGTAATCTTACCAACAAGACCTTCTAGAGTTAGGACATTACTAGGAGTACCACATGATTCTTGTATTACAAAAAATCTTATCGCATAGATAGGAAGTAGGGTTCTCAAAACTTTACTAAAAATAGTTTCATCATCAATGTTCCCATTAGCTTCTCTAATAGCATTTACTACCTCTTTAATTTTGCCACAATACTGAACAATGTTTTCACCTTTCAACATTTTCATTTTATCAATCTTACCTCTCAAGCTTTCAAATTTAGCTCTCAGCACATTTGTGTCCCCACCATAGATAGTTTCTAGTGTGTCCACATTTTCTTTTCATTAGTATAATTCTTGATGTCTTCAAATTTAGGATAGCTTAGGGCTAATGCAATCTCTAACATTGCATGATTGTGTTCTTGTTTTTCCTTCATTTCCTCGACTGTCATAGGTGCAAAAATTGGTACATAATTATGTTCCACATAGTATTTTTTTGAATCACCTATTCCAACTAGATGCAACTTTAACAAACTCTATCATGTAGGGAAGTTCTCCTTATTCAACTTTGGTACCTCTTTTCTGTACATCTTCATCATTAGCTTCAAGTAGCTTTAAACTTTCTCCCTACAAGAACCAACAACTCTTATACCAATTGTTATAATTATTTTAGAATAATTGATAAGGAGGGGGGTGAATCAATTATCCTCAGGTCCATATGTACCAATTCAACTTTCAAATGCTTCAACAATCTTAGATCTATTCAACTATTCACTTGGTCTCTATATAATATATCAGTAACATAAAACTTGCAGTCCATGTCCAAAATTAATTAACTTGTAGAATATAAAACTTTCAATGACACATCAAATAACATTCACATAAGTAGAACACCACGATTTAACGTGGAAACTCAATATGGGATTTTCCACTAGTAACATGCTACTAAATTTTCACTCTTTTGAAGTGAGCTCTGTGAGAAGCCAATCTTATCAAAGGTTTCCAATACACACTATTAGGTGTGACCCTATTAAGAGTGGCCTGATTAGAGGGCTTAAGAACATTCCATCAGAATGTCACCTTGATTAAAGGGTTTACAAAATGACTGTTTGGTCAGCCTTGATTAAAGGATTTTAAATGATACAATGGTTAGAAAGTAACAGAAGGTTCTGATCTAAAATATACAAATCACTTTGCAATTACAAATCTAATACACTCATATGTTGATTTAGCAACTGACCTTCATTTACATCTCAATCATTGATTTTCTCAGAAATCCCTTTAGACAATCACTTCAACTCTGTTAAACTCTTCTTATCCTTCTTCTTAGATGCATCTATCAATAACGTAAACCTCTTCCACCACTCTAAATAACCCACAATTAGGTCATCCTTATACCTTATTGATCAAGTAGATTAATCTTTTGTCTCTTAATCTCTTACATAGATCTTAGGTTTAGGCCAGATTCATCGAATCCTTCCATCATTTTGTTCTCCTCCTTATCCTTCTAGATACTTCTCCAAACTTCTCCTTGAATCCATAAGAAAATGGTTTACCATGATTTAAATTCTCTAGATCATTCATTATTAATGTCAACACATTTTATATATCCCAACAATTCAACTATGTTGGCTAGGATCCTCAATTCCTTCACAAACTGTAAATTACTAATACTCGGTCAATATTGTGTTCATCTCCTTGGTCATCACTGGATAACTCAGTCATCGCTAAATGTTTTTTACTTGGCTAACACTATCTTCGCTCGGTTAATTCTTTGATACTTGGCAATTAGTGATGCTTGGTTGACACTATAATTTACTCGGCTTATACTAAATTTCTTCTATTTTGCCTGTTAAGCCTATGCTACAAATCTATTCACTTAGTGTTAAAGATAGACAATACATTACCTTGTCAATTTTCCAACTAATCAAGTACCCATTGTAATATCACATAACTCAATGTTTTCTTAGGTCCTCTTGTTATCTTCTCTTTTCAAATCCTCTTCATCAATAAAAAGATATGGTACTCTACTAGAAAACAACTATCTCACCAATTAAGGTTTAACATCAATGACAGTTTGTCAAAACTCTCCCTTTTATTATCCAATGACTCCCTCTTTTCTTAGGGTAATTTTTTTTGTATCTTTCTCTCAGGTTTACTAAATCTCTCCCTCTTTGACAAAAATGCCAAATATATTTCATCTTCACCACGTAGATATCTTCATGTCAGTTCTCTAAATTTTATTACTCCTTCTATCATTTTTCTTATGACTGATCAACATCTTGTGCTTTATTCTTCAAAACTCTAGGAAACCCTAAAGTGTGACCTCCTTTGCATCAATTTGTCAAATATTATGATATATTCTATTTGACATAATGCTCCTATATGTTACTAGGTAGCCTTAGTTAAGGAAATCACCCCTAATTTACATCTTAGGTATTCATGAGAATCCTTATGTAATGCCTTAGTGAATATATTTTTAGGAATGAATGCTAAATATGTCCTATGGAGGAGTATTCAGAGTAATTTTGTAGCATTTGTATGTTGCATTCATGACAATATTTGTCATTGATGTCAACACATTGATCTATTGGAGTATATAAGAGAAGCTGACAGTGTTTGTATTAGTGCATGTGGAAAATTGAAGATCAAGATATGTGGAGTTGAGGACTTGTTCTATATTGTGTCTTGAGAGTATGGTTAAGATCGCATAAAAAAATTCAATAATTCATGACAGTTATATGTAATTTAGTTGAAACTGTGGTCTGGCAGTGTTCTTCAGAAAAGGCTTGTGATAACTGGATTATATCTCCTAACCGGGACAGAATTTGGACATGTGAAGTTGTATAGAGGTTGATGATATTTACTAGGTGACTTGGATGAGATAGCATATTCAAAGGTCATACATGTGAAGATTTATTTAGTTTGGAAGCTGACAATTTTATGTGGTTATGAAATATTATGTAATGTGTAATGATTTATATTTTGTATTTGGTTAGCCTTGTTGACCGAATCTATTGTAAATTATTTGAGTGTGGTATAAAGGAATGATTGTTTTCCTTGATCGGGATATGAATGAAGTGACATAAGAAAGAGATATATGATAATATTGTGAGAGGATAGAAAATCTAGTATTGAGATCTAGTAAAGCAGTTGGTGTGGTTTTGGCATAGTCAAAGGAGTGAAGATAAGTTGCTGAGATCAGTAATTACTGGTATTATCTTGTTTGAATAATATAGAGATCATTTGGACAGTGACTTTAGTTATCTTTCCATTGAATCTATTTGGACAGTGGGTCCTTCTACCTTCCATAACTTTTAACCGGGTTAGAATCTTTTAACAGGGATTCAAAGTCTCCTAATATGGACTAATATGTACTGAATGTATTTCATAGACTCCTACCAGAGTCCATTCTCTCACAATGAAATTTCATATTATTACATCTTTTTTGGGTACCATCCCCATCGGGGTTTACTCTTTTATAAAGAGGTTCCCTTGTTAATATATCTTGTGTTATTTTGTATGTTTATCTTTTAATGGTTGGTATTTTTATTGGTTACATGGTTGAAATCTGATAATGGTATTATAAGTTGTTTTTATCTGATAACTAATTCACCCCCCCCCCCCCCCCCCCTCTGAGCTATCTTGGTGGAATTTACTTTTTAACAATTAGTATTAGAGAAAAAGGTCCTTGAAGGAAAATTTTAACAACTTAAGAAGATCTATGGTGAGTCATTTCAGGAAAGAAAGCCCTAAGTTTGATGGAGTTAACTATGACAGCTAGAAGGAAAAGATGAAGACACATCTTCTATGTTTAGGACCAGGATATTGGTTGATCACAAAGAGTGATAAGACTATCATTGAAGAAGATAAACTTGAAGATTGCACTAATAAGGAAAGATCTATTTATGTGTAACATATTTTCCAAAGAAGCACTTTTGTCAGCACTTCCAGAGAATAAATACAGTCAGGTAAAAATTCTAAGGACATCTCATGAAATTTGGTTAGCTTTAAAATCTACTTTTGAAGGTGATGTACATGCTAAGAGAGTCAAATTACAAAATTGAATATGTTTATTTGAAGGTACAAGAATGATGGAAGATAAATATGTTAGAAGTTATATTGGTAGGATATTAGAGATTGTTGTAGGTATCAAATCTTGTGAAGAAAAAAAATTGAAGATGAAGTCATATGGAAGATCTTAAAGACACTGACCCCTGTGTTTAAGTAGATAATGCAGATGATTGAAAAATTTATACCTCGTAATAAAAATTTTACGAGAGAAACTCTTCTTGGAAGATTAGAAGCAAGAGAGACAAGCTTGATATAGTCAAGAGATTTACCTAGAATTGAGACAACATTCAATGCACTTAGTGTTCAGCCTACTTTGTCAAGAAGTAAAAGTGTCAATGGAGACTATGTCAATTGCAGCAGATCTAAGACAAAAGAAGATAAAAAGATTGATGAAGGAATTTCCCCACTTCCGAAAAGAGAACTTGAAGGTAAGAAAATATTTAAATGTTGGACATGTCAAGTAGATAAGAAAGTTGATTGGATTATAGATAGTGGTTGTTCACATCATATGACTAGAGATATGAAGAAATTTATAAATTTCAACAATTATGATGGAGGAATTGTTACAATTTGAAACAATGCACCTTTCTTGATTAAAGGAATAGGATCTATTACTCTTGATGGAAAGACTAACATTGATGATGTTTATTCTTTGGATGGATTGAAACATAATATTTTGAGTGTTGGATAGTTAATTGATTAGGGATATCAAGTTTGGTTTATTGAGAAGACTTACCTGATTGAAGATAAGAATGGTAATATGATTGGAACTGGATCAAGAGCCAAAGGTAATGTATTTCAGTTGAATCCTGTTGAAAAGACATGTTTGATTACTAAAATTGATGAGAGTTGGTTACGACACAAAAGGTTTTGTCACATAAACTTTGATAACATTGTGAAAGTAAGTACTAAATTTGTAGTAAGAGATTTTCCAAAGATTATGAAACCTACTAACATTATATACAAAGAATGTGTTATGGCTAAGCAGAAAAGAAGTTATTTTCCCAATAAGAAGTTCACCATAACATCAAAATTGAAAATTGTTCATACAGATCTAAGCAGTCGCATAAGGGCTAGAGGATTCTATGGTGAAAGGTATTTTATGATTTTTTTTTATGACTTTACTAGAATGATGTGGATAACATTTTTTAAAGAAAAATCTGAAGCATTTGACAAGTCTAGATTGATTAAGAACAAAGTTGAGGATGAATGAAGATTAAATGTTTAAGGTCTGATAGAGCTAGAGAATTTATTTTGAAGGAATTTAATACTTTTTTTGAAGTGAATGGTATTAAGAAATAGTTTTCAGCCCCTAGAACACCTGAATAAAATGGTATTACAGAAAGAAGGAACAAATCAATAACTGAGGCAGCAAGAGCTATGTTATTTGAGAATGATTTGGCAAAGATATTCTAGAGAGAGGTAGTGAATACATCAGTATATATGATGAATAGAGTACAAATCAGAGAAAACACGGACAAGACACCTTATAAACTATGGTTTGGACATGCACCATTAGTTAAGCATTTCAGAATTTTTGGAAGCAAATGTTATATTAAGAGAGATGATGACATTGGTAAGTTTGATCCAAGAAGTGATGAAGGTATATTTCTTGGTTATTCATTGAAAAGAAAAGGCTATAGATGTTTCAATAAAAGAACTAAGACTATTTTTGAGAGCGTAAATGTTAAAGTTGATGAGAAGTGCAAAATCAGGAAAGAATACTTGATTATGAATCAGATGAATAAATTTGTCCTAGAATTAATCAAGAAAATATTGAATTAGTTAATGAAATTGATAGTGATTTGCAAAATGATAATTACATTGAGGAAATAAGAGAAGAACTGAGATTATAACAAAGAGTTGAAGCAAGAACTGAGACAGTGACACCTAATAAGAATCTAGCAAAAAATCATCATGTTGATTAGATTATTGGGAGCATTGAAAAAGGAGTTTTGAGAAGAAATGAGGTACAAGAAGAACTATATTTGATTTCTCTAATTGAACCTAATACTATGGAGGAAGCTTGTAAGGATGATAATTGGATTCAAGAAATGAAGGAAGAACTAGAACAAATTGAGAAGAACAAAACTTGGGAGTTGGTCCCTTGACCTAAAGATGAAAATATTATAAGAACTAAATGGGTATTCAGAAACAACATGAATGAACAAGGTGAAGTTATAAGAAACAAAGCAAGATTGGTATCTAAGGGATACTCACAGCTAGAAGGAATTGATTATGAAGAAAAATTTGCACCTATTGCAAGAATTGAAGTGGTAAGAATGTTTTTGGCTTATGTAGCTTATAAGAAATTCAAAGTATATCAAATGGATGTGAAGTCGACATTTCTGAATAGAGAATTGGAAGAAGTCTACATTGGGCAGCCTGAAGGTTTTCCTTTAAATCAAGAAGGAGACATGGTATGTAAACTTAACAAAGCTCTATACAGACTAAAGCAACTACCCAGAACATGGTATGAAAGATTAGATAAATATTTGATAATATTGGGATTTACTAAAGGTACAGCATATAGTAATTTGTATTTGAAAGAGATTGAGAATGGTTTATTGATTGTAGTTATCTTTGTTGATGATATTATCTTTGGAGGAGAAGATGAAGCCAGTGATAAATTTGATGATGAAATGAAGACATAATTTGAAATGAGCATGATTGGATAGATGAAATATTTTTTATGATTATAGATAGCACAAAATAGTGATGGTATTTTATTATCTCAAACAAAATATTTAAAACACTTGTTGCAGAGATTTGGAATGGAAAATTGTAAGCCTGATGGCACACCTATGGTAACTAGCCATAAATTATCTAGCACAGATGAAACACCTATAGTTGAAAAAAAGAAGTACAGATTCATGATTGGAGGATTGCAATATTTAACTCATACAAGAACAAATATATCACATGTTGTTGGTATTGTTGGAAGATTTAAAGTTGATCCTAAAGAGTCACACTATGCACCAATAAAAAGAATATTTTGGTATTTCAAAGGCACAATTTTCTATGGGTTGTGGTATTATAAATCAGATGACTTTACCCTATGTGCATATACAGACACAGATTGGGGAGGTAGTGTTGATGACAAAAAGAGTACAACTGGTGGAGATTTTTTTCTTGGAGGAAGATTAGTTTCTGATGAACTACAATTGATTTAGAACCTAATTGAAGATCTATTTTATAATAATGATAGATATTTTTCACCTCAGAGAGGTTTTCATCCTCGGATACATCTTTTATTTTTAATATTTTTGGCTCTGATACTGCCACAATGTGGTTTTCACCATCAAAGCATCTATTTTTTCTTCTTTTAAATTTTTGACTAAGATACTTGATATCTGCCTCTATCATGCTAACACTACCTTAGCTGGTGGAGGACATTATAGGTTCAATAGCATGGAGGTATCAGGCTAGAGAATAATCATTCTAGAATGTTAGGACATCATTGGATGTGGATGGGGAGTTCCAGTTTATCAGATCAGGATTTTTGAGTGAAAGAGTAGTGAGTAGTTCAATTGCATTCACGGTATAACCATCAAAAGTGTGGATGAGTAAGTCAAGACCTAGAGCGATCTCATCCAAAGGAGCATTCAAATCCCTATGAGACCCCATGTTGGAAGTAGAGGGCATGTTAACACCTATGGAGTCAAATTTGTGCATCCTAATGCTAGACCCTTCACCTACTTCGGGAGGGTTTTCATATGTATGCACCATGTTTATATGTTTATCATAAGTAGCATCAGACAAAGAGTAAAATTCATACTCATGTGAGTTAGTACTTGATGTGGGAATTCAAGCTTTTCTGAAACCTAGATGGTTTTGGACAAAGAGGAAGGACTTGAAATACTATTATCATGTGATGTGATAAAACACTATCAATAATCCATTTGTCACCTTTACTCACACATGAAATAAGTGCAATTTTCTCATTTTCATCAGAATCATCTTCCATAGCAACATAAAAAACTTCTATATCACAATCATGAGATTCACTAGTTTCACTATCAGTTTCTTCTTCAATAATTTAACAAGACTTCTTACCTTTGTCCTTGTAGTCCTTGTACCTTATGTGACCTCTGTCATTTCTTTTATCTTTATACTTGCATTTCCTTCTTTCATCCTTGTCATTCCTATCAAGGCATCTTGCTACAATATGACCAACTTTGTTACATGAAAAATAGATTATAGGGAGTTTAACTTTGAATTTTCCTTTTCCTCTGGATAGCCTTCTAGTCATAAGTACCTCAAGAACATCTAAATCATCATCAAAAGTATCACTGTCTCTATCATTGTTACTGTCACTATTCAAACATCTTGCTTTTCCTTTCATAGACTTATGAAGAACTATCTAAGACTTGAATGCGGATTTAATGTTGTGATTAGTGAAATTATCAAAAGTAGACAGCTCAAAAGAAGAAAGTCTACCAACAAGACCTTCCAAAGTTAGGACATTACCAAGAGTACATGTTGATTCTTGTATTGGAAAAAATCATATAGCATATATAGGAAGTGGTGTTCTAAAAAATTTACTAATAACAATTTCATCATCAATGCTCCCATTAGCTCCTCTAATAGCATTTACTACCTCTTTAACTCTGTCAAAATACTGAACAATGTTTTCACCTTCTAACATTTTTATTTCTTCAAACTTACCTCTCAATCTTTTAGATTTAGCTCTTAGCACATTTGTGTCCCCACCATAGATAGCTGCTAGTGTGTCCCACATTTGTTTTGCATTAGTACAATTCTTGATGTCTTGAAATTCAGGATAGCTTAGGGCTGATGCAATCTCCAACATTACCTAATTTTTTTCTTGTTTTTTATTCATTTCCTCAACTGTCATAGGTGCAACAATTGGTATATAATCATGTTCCACATAGTAGTTCACTCAATCACCAATTATGGCTAGATGCAACTTCATCAAACTCTGTCATGTAGGGAAATTATCCTTATTCAAATTCGGTACCTCCTTCTTGTACATCTTGATCATTATCTTCAAGTACCTTTAAACTTTCTCCTTACAAGCACCAACAACAATCATGGCTTGGTTAGGGATACCATGATTTCATGGGATAATTTAAAAGGCGTGAAGAGAATAGTTGCCTAGAAACTTCATAGTCATGAAAAACCTTACAAAGAATAATATTCCTTGAATATGCATCAACAAGGCTCTTTTTGACTATGAGTGTCTAGGGGGGCATGTGGTGGCTTGGCAGAACTCAGAGAGAAGGCATCATTTGTTAAGCAGCTAGGAAATACCTCGGGATGACACACATCATCCATTGTCAGGAACTGTATTGTTGCAAATGCACCATGTATGATCATGTGACTAAAGGATAAACACATGAGTTGTAGAAAAGAAAACTCAATATAACAAGAGTATCTAGATGAAAGAGGGGAAACAACCCCAAGCACTTCCTAAAGAAACTCAAACTAATTCTATCCATATGATGGAACATATCTCCAACAATATTTATCAAATTAAAAATATTTTCATCTAACATATAAAATTCATCATAAGAGATAGGAGAAGCAACTTTCTTGAAATGGTTCAAAATGATTTAAAATTGTACCTATAACTTTACCAAAGAAACTCTTCTTGGAAGATTGGAAGTAGTAGAGATGAACCTGAGGCTATCAAGAGACTTACCTAGAATACAGATAGCATTCAATACACTTAGTGTTCACCCTAGCTTGATCCAAATGTTTAATTCAAAAACATTTGGAACCCTGTAAGAACATATGGCAAGGAAATAAAGCACAATAAATCCTATTGGGAGGTTCTCAAGTTGTCCAAAGAATGTACATTTTCATTGGGTATATTGGAGCTTTTTCCATTCTCATTTTTGAGTAAAATAAGGTAAGATCCTTCATATTTCTCTCATTTCTTTATCTTTTAACTTGAGATTGGTTGCAAATGATTTTTGAGTGAAAAATAAGTGATTTTAAACTTGGAACACAGTGATTTGATTGAGTATTTATTTAGTTATGAGAAAAGTTTTAACCTATAACATCCAATGTTCCATGAATCCAACACTGCAATACTACTGCTCTAAAAATACTTTCAAGTCCTCTTCATCAATCAAATCTTGTTTCATTTTCCTATTTAGTTCAATCCAACAAATTGTAGAAATGGTTTTTTCATGTACACTTATCCCCCATTGACATCAATGATATAATTTTCATCATTATGTCAACAACAATTTCAATGTCAAAAGACACTATTCAGAAAATACATTCACTAGAGTCCTCATGACTCAGCTCAGATACACATACTCTGCCATAGAGGAAGTGCCATAATCTAGTCCAAAAGAAAGATAGGGCTCATATACCACTAGATGGATGCAAAAATCTGCATCACTTCTAAAAAGTAGAAGTGATGCTTATATAAAAAAATGACAAGGCCACAATAGGTAATTGATGCGAGCAGTGTTGAAGATAGACTCATTCCAAGCCAAATTGTTAGGGCCAAATCATTAATAAAACATGCTATATGTTATCCTTAGAGTGCCAAAAGGATAATCAGATTGAATTTCATGCTAAATTTTTTGTAGGATCATGGATCATAAATTTTGTATATTCAAATCATATGAAAAAACATAACATAAGTTTTTTCAAGTTTGAAGAATATGATGGTGGAGCAATCAGATTTACAAGAGAAGGAAGTGCATTAATCAAAGGATTAGAACCATTTCAATTGATGGTAAGCATAAAAATGATGATGTTTACTATGTTGAAGGTTTGAAACATAATTTTTTAAGTGTTAGTAAAATGTGTAAGAAAGGCTATGAAGTTATGTTGAAAAGTAATGGTTGTCCTATTAGAAATAAATATACTGGTAAAAGGGTTACTAAAAGTCTTAGGATTGGATCAAGAATATATATTACATTGGAGAAAATTGTGAGAAAATATATTTTATAACTCAATGCAATGGATGATGGTGAGCTGAAATTGAAATGGAACTTAATCAAGACAGATTGGATTCCACTTTGCTAAAGAATGATGAGGAAAGAAAGGTTAAATTAGATGATCTGGTGGAAGCTAAACGGATCATGGTTGACCAGAGGAAAGAAGATGGCCTAGAAAGGATATGATTGACTAGAAGTAGATGGAAATGGTGGATTAGAAGCAAGAAGAAGACAAAAAAATACATGATAAACCATAAGTGGATGTAAATGGTAGGCTAGAATAAAGAAGAAGACAAAAAGGACATAATAGACCACAAGTGGATGGATGTGGAAAGGAAGAAGTAGGTAGAAGGTAAAAGGAATATGAAAGACCAAAATAAATTCAAGGATAAGAAAAAAGTAGTAGACTAAAAGTAGGTGAAGAACAAAAAGAATCTGGTAGAAGCAAAGGATAGAAAGAGGATGATGAATCATAGACCTTGTCTTATTCATCACATGTACTCTTCTTTTGATAGTATCTATTTTTTTGCAATAAAATATGACACAAAGTCATTGAGTGTATAAGTATGAAGATGACTTAGATTTTTAATGGGAGATGTTATCATTGCAATAAGTTAGGGCATAAGGGTTGTTTAGTGAAGTAGAGTGAATTTTAGTAGGCTGAATGTAAATAAAAATGTCAGAAACTTCAATGGATATTGTATGGTTGCAATGGATATGGACACATAAAGGTTGAATGTATTATAAATATCAATGTCATAAGTAATGATGTTTCTAAAATGAAAAAGGATGGTTTGGTATGCTATAAATGTAACATGATAGGACATATTGCAAGGTTATAAAAGGATTATTTAGTAGGCTATAAATGTAACATGATAGGACACATTTCCAAGTGCTATAGAAAAATAGAAAAAATAGGATGATTGTTCGCTAATTAAAAAATATTCAAAATAAAGGAACAATATATATTTGATGTGGAACACAAAAGATATCTTTGATGGTGGTCTTACATCCATTCCATATTTTGTTTCCTCATATGTAAAATGGATCAGATTGCAGGCTCGGAGGGGTACTTTTGATATGAATCTATTTTCCTCATTGAGAGTAGACATCATGTATCCTCTCACCATGGTGATAAGGTGTGAAGACTTTTTTAGAGGTAAGATTTTTGTTTTATTGTCCAAAAAGATGACTTCTTGATTATGTAAACAATCTAATATTTATTTGGTTTTTTTTTTCTAGGTTGCATTCAAATATGGGTTGGAGATATGATATGTCTCTTGGTTCTCAAATTAAGATACATTTGAATGACTTAGATAATAGTGCTATAAATTATAGAAGTTCTCTTGATAGGATAAGTTTGTGGGAAAAAATTTCTTCTAAGACTACTAATTTTTTTAGGGACAGTAAGAGTTGCTACTATAAAGATAAGATAAAATCTAAAAATATAGAATAGGATGATGTTAATAGGGAGAAAGTTGCTTCTCCTATCCCTTATGATGAATTTTATATGTTAGATGAAAATATTTTTAATTTGATAAAGATTGTTGGAGATATGTTCCATCATATGGATAGAATTAGTTTGAGTTTCTTCAAGAAGTGCTTGGGGTTGTTTCCCCTCTTTCATCTAACTTAGTGCATTAGGGTGGTGCATCTATTTAGGGGATACATTTTAACTTATATTTATTTTGGACTAATATTGGTACTTGATTATCAAAGTTGTGTAGTGGAAAATATGTTCTAGGCCTTTGTCCTTGACGAAAAATGGAGAGAAAGATAAAGAAAATGTTTATTGGTTCTAGATTTCTTTGAAAGTTCTAGTAAGGTGGAGTTGATAGTGATTAATATTTTAGTCAAGAAAAAATTGGCAGTTGTTTTCCATCAATGAAAATGGGGGATAATGTTGGAAATATATGTTTGGTTGTCTATTGTCATTGATGTCAAACACTATGTTCTGAAGGTGTTTGTGGTTGTTAAAACACCATGGTTTAGAAGTATTATTATCTTGGAGGAGTAAGTCTTTGTAATGAACCTATAGAATAGAGGAAGGTAAGTATGTACATCAAAAAATTGAAGAAAGGTACTAATTTAGAGCTGTAATGTAGTAGAAAACATGTATGTATACAAAATAGTGCAATGGAAGACAAGTATGAATCCAGTACAATGAAAGTAGTTATGTATCCTCTGATCAGGTGAAGAAAATATTAACAGTACTTCAGTGTTATACCCCTATATCCTTAAGTCTGTATGGTTCTAGATGTTTGTGGTTTAGTGAATAGAAAAACATAGTTTTATAGTTGTAGTTAACTGTGCATCGTTTGGTCTTTCTAGAAGATTTTTACTCTAGAAATCAAAGTTTAAGGTGTGCTAATACTTATGTTGATGGAGTCAGGTTTTTTTCTTAGTTGTGACATTCTTTGGTGATCCAAAAATCATTCCTAGTGATCTAAAAATTGTGTCAACTATGTTACAATTTTTTTCAATTATTGTCTGGTCTGAAAATGTGTTGTGACAACTTCAGAAATATGTACTAGTGGCATATGACATGGATTTTCACAAGGCATGTGGATCACTCCATAACATATGGGGGTCTAGAGTTAATTGGCTTTTTATGTGGTTCTTTGCGCTATGTGTCTACACATTTGAGAAGTTTTTCTCATAATTGTGGATCTGGCATTAGGCTATGTGTAGTATGTTCATGACCCCTCTCTCTCCTAGAGTGGATCATGCTTCTTGATTTAGGTCTAGGCTATGAATTTAATGATTATATTTTTATCCATATGGTTTTTTCCTATATGTGACCTATGCATTTAATAATTATCTCTTATTCAGTTAGGTCAATTCTATGTTTTGGTCTAAATGCTTATGGCATGGGACCTTATTCCATTTTTCTATTATTTTGGCCAACTTGTAACTTAAATTGTAATATATATTTGGCTTGGGAAACATTATTATAATATCCATTGATCTATCTTGTATAAGAGTACAATTTATGCTTTGGAAATAAAGGTGTAAAGCAAGTGGACAGTGTGTGAACTATTGAAGATGTACAGTCAATAAAGTAGAGTTTAGTGACACTGAAAAGGTAGTAACAATGTGTTATTGAGGTTGAAAGTGTTGTGTAGGTTAGTTGCATTATTAGGAGAATCTCTTTGTATCCTTGTAAAATGTTGTATGTACCTTGTCCTTGAGATACTGAGTCTTGGGTGCACAAGTTTGTGTCGTATCTTGCTACTTTGATAGTGAGACTTTGTTTGAAAGTATGCAGTAATGAGATCACATTTGTATCCATTTTTGTATTGGTAGTGAGCCTATGGTTGTAGTTCTAGAGTAGTTATCTCCTATCATCTTTTTTAATTAGATTATACACATCAATGAATTATTTTTTGTGGGCAAGTGCTCACTATGGTTTTTCCCAACTTGGGTCTTCCACATATAAATCTAATATTTACATGTTGCTAGTTCTATTCATTACTCACTTATTATTTCATGTGGTGACTATACAAGTTATTTAGTAGTTCTTTGGTTTATGGTGATTCAACCCTCACCTCTCTTAGCATCTGGAGTGCATGTTCAACACTTTTCTCAAACTTAAAAGACAAGCTAGTTTGGATACCTTCCAAAATGGGTTCCTATTTTGTAAACATGGCTATAAAGTCCTCTCAAGCTTACATTAAACTATTCATATTAGAAATCTTTTATTTTTCTGAACTTAGTTAGGTATTTAAAAAGAAGGTTATTTTACTTGATTGGCGGTTAGGTGAAGAATTCTAAAAAGTGGGAGATTTTACACCTTGGGACTTGCTCAACCTTTCAATTGTATGTTATACAAATAATCCATTAAAACTAGAGATCATCTAGAATTTAATTTTTCTTTTTCTCAACAATGTTGGCAATGATTGCAAAATAAAATTCATTAGGAATCCCCCCTCCAACCTAGGTTGGCTTTAGTTTTTAAGTCATGGCTGAGTTTATATTCAGAAAAAAAATTTTGCAACTATTTTGAAGGCTTCTCCAACTTTACTAATTTGGAAAATTTGGTGGGAAAGGAATAGGTGGATATTCAAAATGGAACATATTAATTGTGAGGAGTTAATCAACAAAATAGAAATTGCCCTTTCAGAAGTATTAAATGCATATACTTCTAGACATAATATAATTCATTCTATGTTCATATGGTGGGTTAAAGATATCCTAAAGGAGTGGAATTTCATAAAGCTTCCATTCGAAGGGATTCTTATGTGCATTTAAAAAAAAAGGTGTTAAGGAAGGAGATTAGATGGAAGAAGGATCTGCCTAATTCTTATAAGCTCAACTTTGATGGATTTTCAAAGAGAAACCCAAGTGTTTGAGCTTTTGGATGTAGTATTAGATATCATATGGGTAAGATTATTATTGTAGGTATGGAAAGAATACGAGATGGGTTTAACAATATTGTTGAAGCTTGTGTCCTCTTGTTTGGTCTCAAACTAGCAACCTTAGTAATGGATACTAATCTAATTAGAGAAGGAGACTCTTTGAATACCATCTTGGCTCTTAAAGGCTTAAAAAATCCCAATTGGAAGATCAACTATATTATTTAGGAAGTAAAAACTATTTTCTTTGAAATTACTTTCTTCTCCATTATACACTTCTTCAAAGAGGTAAATCAGGTACCCAACTTCTTGGAAAATCAAGGTTTCCACATTCATAAAGGAGAGAAAATATTATTTGACGGGTACCTTAAGGGAAATGAAGAGATCCTTAAGAAAATAATGGCTGACACAAAGTCATAATTTGTGGGAGGAAAACATTTTCTACTAACACCTTTTTCCTTTTTTTGTAACTAATAAACTATCCCAATTATTTGTTGTGTTTTCAACTTTTTTGTTGTTGTGATTATCCCCTGTCACATAAAAAAATATACTTCTAGAAGAAAATGACTTCTAATGAAGAGTGTCACACCAATTTAGAAAAAAGGGGCAGTTTTCAAGCCAAAGGAATCAATAGTATTAGATCATGATTATTCACATTAAGCTCATCAAAATAGGTATGCTTCAATTTTTCTAATACCTTCTTGTTATCATGTTCACATAAAGGAGGTTGTCTTATATGTACATAGAGGTTCTAGTATCTACTTTAAATTTTTTATTCCCTCAAGACAAATAAAACATGTATCATTTGTTCAGAGTTGGTGGTTGCTTTTAATAGAAGAGGAATAGGTCATTTTTAGTTCCCTCTCTTCATACTCCTTAGGCTTAGTTCTTTCCAAAGACATGATAGTAAAGAGGAGAGATTCAAAATGATACATAATCTTGTTAGTAGCCATTTTTGCATGGTTTGAGCATAATGGAAAATTTCCATAGTCACACAAGGGGAATATTCAATGCCAATATCCTAGTACAGTGATATGTCCACTATCATTGAAATAGGGTTTTTTAGATTTATAAGAAACAATAATTAACACACTCAAAGGAGTGTGCTAAAAAATAAGGTCATAGTGACATTAATGCACCACATTCACAATCAATTTAGTTAGGATGCAAAGTACATCGCTATTTGCACAAATTGTGCTATTCAATGAGAAGACAATGAATAAAAAAGGATGAAATAACACTTCTTTGCAAGAACAATGGATGTCCTTTGGTGAGGTGTAAAGGAGAAGAACAAATGTAAGGTTGTTTGAAGATAGTAGTAGTTTCTCATAGCTAATTAGATTTTAGAGATAGATTCCTATTTAAAAATAAAGATGGATCAATAAACAATAATAAAAGGCTTGATTAGGAACACATATCTTTTTTTTGTTATGAGTTTTTGAAAAGAATGCCTATATTTTCTTAAGGATGGTGAACATAAATAGTATGAGATGGAGACACTCAGATTCATCTCAATAGAAGAATTGTACAATCAAAATTATGATTATCCAATGATCAAAGTACTAGAAAGATAGATGAATGTAATCAAGCATTGCATGAGGAAAAGAGCAGTGTTCATGAAGTGCAATGATATCTATTTAGAGTGTTGTATTGATGTTAGGGTTGTTGTTTTCTAAGGGAGGGCTTGTTGACAATGATATCAATGTATAATACTTGTAAATAGACAAATTTCTATGGGTTTTCCTCCGTGTCACTTGGTCTATGTTGGAAGGATGAAATCTATTTTGTGGGTTTCTTTCCCATATTCCTTTAGTTTCCTATGTAATATTTTCCTTTTCTATATTTAATATATTGTTACAAGCTTTACCTTTTGCCCCCCAAAATTAAAAACTTATAAAATTATTTGAAATTTCTATGCTTATATTAATTAATTGATTAGAAGATTAATGGTGTATTATTTAATCATTAAAATATTATTAAGTTTTTATGTGTAATTTCCAAATGAATTTGTGAGAATTAAATTAATTTGTGAAAAAATTACATCATTGTATGCAAAACCTTTGCCCCCCAAATTTGGTCCCCACAAACTAGGAAGTTGTGAGAAAAAATCTATGATAACATCCATATTCAAGCAATCCACAAGCCTAAACTAACAAACAACCTTTCTCAAATTGAAAAAATGAAATCCTAGAGGAAAATCCATCCACAAAAGAAGAATCATACAATGGTGAGACCAAGTAATTACCATAAAAAGACATACAAATTGAGCCACCATATCCTGACCTTGAGTTGTCAAGCAAAAAACTGCATAAATTAGCACTGGTAGGGACATAGAAGGAGACCATTGAAAGCCCAAAAAGAGGCCAAAAGTTCACTCCTCATTTTCTAAAGCATCTAAGCTCACCACCTATTCAAGCCTCTACATTCATTATGTATTTTCTTCCACCCCTATACCCACCAATCTATGAAGAAAATCCTTTCCCATAGTAGCCCTCCAACAATGTCCCTCCAGATCATGAACATCTAAATTTAGAATAAATGGTTGCCTTTCCACTCAACCCCCAATTGGAATAATTTAAGACATCAGGTCACAAAATTCCAACCCCAAGATTTTTGAGCACCACCACATTGTTGTTATACAATAATAATTATAGTTTGAACATCTACCATAACATACTCAAACATTGGACATTTGTCTACCCAACATCCAAGAGTGATGCAAGGAAGAAATACGAGATCTTAGAGTTAACATGATAATTTTTTCTAAGGTGAGAAATTATTGGACCCCAACATCATCTTAATAGTCTCAAATATCCATATCCATCAATCCCAATAACATCTTCATAGTCTCCATATCCATTAATCCCAACACCCAACACACTATTTGGAATCTCTAATTTTAATAGTTTATCTAATGTCCCAAATTGCACCTCATGCAATCCCACATTGCATGGCACCTTCACGTTAGCTAAATCAAATCTTCACCTAAGCTTCCACTTCATCAAGCTTTAATGTTCATCACTTTTTGTTTCCGTTCTTGATCATGTGGACTATTTTGATTTAAGACACATGCACATTACAGAGATGTCCCTGAGATGCATACTCATCTTGTGAATCTATAGATTGAAGGTGGTCATTGGAGAATTACACCTATTGTCCCTAGCAATGTAATGCCTCCTTTGGTAGGCCACCAACATTAAGAATCATTAAGGTTCCTTAAATTTTTTATTTTGCCTCTATTTTGCATGTTCTTGGTCATTCAGATTGCTTCTTGTTCACTTTCCCAAACTTCTTGATCATCTTGGATATTTTTCACAACTCTTTTTTCATCTCACAACATTTCTCTTCTATCTCCATTTCACACCATCTTATATTCACCTTCGTTCCAATGAGCTTTGACTTCTTGGCTTCAAAGGGGAGTAATCTCTCACATTCTACACACTCACTTTGATTTGAATAAGCATGTCAATAGTTTCTTTATTGTTATCTTGTATCTATTATTATTTACCATATTATCAATTTATCGATCATATCTATTTTCATTTTCTGTATCAGTCATAAAGAAAAACTAATTCAAAATTCTATATTAGTTATTTGTGGAGGTAGAAACACCAAAATGAGGGTCTAACTTTGGCAAGCCTCTAAAACAAATAGCCACAACACTTTACTTATCATCATGTGTGTAGGTTCAAGGAGAAGATTGGAGTGGTGTATCGAGAGTCTATGTTAAAGGGTTTGATATCTTATTTCCCTTCTTAAGATATCATGATGCTAGGCTATTTTCTTCCAACACTCTTTAATAGAGTGGTTTGTACTAGCTTCCCTGAGGCTTGGTCAAGACATGTGATTCATCTAATCCACAAGAGGTGATCGATCTCAAACCCCGACAACTACAAAACCATCATGATTGGGCATACCTTTTCCAAACTCTATGCCACGACATTGAACACTATTCTTTCTTCATAGCTTGACAGGTTGGGTTACAGGGCTAGAGGTCAAGCTAGTTTCCATGTAGATTACCAAACCATGGACCACGTTTTGACTCTACGGGTGATCATTGAGGAGGCTCACTATCACTCTATGAAAATATATTGCTGCTTCATTGACTTTCATAAGGCATTTGATTCTATCCCCCGGGTGGCCCTTTTTTAGATCCCTAAAGACATTAGGATATCTGAGATTCTATTGACTACCATTATGAGACTTTACGAGCCTATTGAGGGCAGATTCAAGACTCCGAAGGGCTTTTCACACCCTATTCAGAGCACTATTGGGGTGAAATAGGGATGCCCTCTTTCCCCCACCTTATTTGGCATATACGTTGATGATCTTGAGGGTTTCATCAGAGATTCATTTGTCCCAGGTGATGGCTGCTATTTACACCAGGTCTTAGTTTCCATTCTTCTTTTTGCTAATGATGTGATTCTCTTAGCCTCCTCACCTGAGGGTCTCTAGAGAATTCTTGATATCTTGTCCTCCTTTTTTGATTTGAGACAACTTGTGGTTAATCTGGGGAAGACATGGGTCATGGTCTTCAACTGCTTGAAGCCCTCTCATTTACACTTCTACTTCTACAGATAGGAGATCAAGATTGCCTCCACATACACATACCTTGGGGTTAATTTTTTTAGTCCTCGCTTTAGTTTGAGACCTGCTATTCAACCCAAAATTAGTAAAGGGATGGGTTCCCTCACCCTGATTGAGAGAAAGTGCTTTAGACACCACTTTTAAGACACCTCATCCAAGTTATCCCTCTTGGATTCTCTGGTTAGACCTACTGTACTCTATGGCTCTGTTGTTTGGGGACCACCTCTTCTTGATTCTGATTGGGCCTCTATTGAGTGTATACATACTCTCCTCCTTTGGCATATCATTAGATGTCATCATACCACCTCCCACAGCATCATCTTTATAGAGTTCGGGGCTCATCCCTTTAGGTTAGGAGCCATCTTCGATCTGGTTTGGTTTCTTCACCACCTACATTGTTTCGCTGACTCTTTGGATGATCAGAGTAGATACTCTTACCTCACCTATTTCTCTTTTGTTGAGCTGGCTATATCTAACACATCCCCTAGAGCTTGTTGTTGGTATGCTCAGGCCACTCCCCTTTTGGGTTCCATCAAGATTGATATTGATCACCTACCCCACTTTAAGTTTTCTTTGGACACTCTGGCTCATCTTCTCCCCTCCAGATAGGAGTTGAATGAGCATGTCAAACTTGACATCTATAGACAATACATCATCTCGACCTAGACCAACCCTAGAGGGGGCTTACGTCCGAGGATGGCTTTTTATGTTGAGAATTTCTTACACATTCAAGATGGGATCATCGTTCAACCTAGATATTTATAATAGCATTGGTGCCATGCTCTTATGATTGTACTGGGATCCTTCAGATTCAACTCTCACTACTTGTGAGTGCAGACTAATCATCACATTGATAGAGAGGATTGCATTTGTTGTTTACGCAAATTGTCTGAGATTTAGACTGAGGCACATTTCATTTTTCACTACCCTATATACTAAGAGATTAGAGGGATATTATATTGCTTATTTAGAGATTGCAACTCCTTGACTTCCTTCTTTTGTTACTTTGACCAGAGATGTCTAGCACTCTATTTACGAGAGATGGTACGACTCCGTGACCAGACCTTGCAGTTTCTATTTCCCCAAAAGTAGGTCACCGAGCATCTCATTATGAATTTCTTCTCACCCTCACCCCCATCTCAGGGTGTGAAGCAGCCCTGATGTGCCTCCCCAATCAGTCACTCCAGATCTGTGAGACCTCGCAATACTTCTACCCATCAGCAGCAGACCACCAGTAGATCATGATGATGGGTCCATACCCATATTCTTCTGGGTCACTATCCTTCTATGTTGGATTTATTTTCTCTTGAGAAGGACCCCTAGTCCTTGCCCTAGTGGTTCTTGGATCTTTTTTCTTTGCTTCTTCTTGTTT